>CM043016.1:84389425-84989425 GCA_023690525.1 Holotrichia oblita | reverse complement strand
ATATTTTAGCTTTGTTTAAATATTTATTTATGACGTATAATTGAAGTGCACCTTATAACGTTTTTAGAAAGATTTTATTTACAGCCATGTCTGTATGCATGAACGTTAATTATACATCTTACACCCTGAAAGTGAATGTATTAATAATCGTTTAAA
The DNA here is from genome assembly GCA_023690525.1 of Holotrichia oblita. NCBI lineage: Eukaryota > Metazoa > Arthropoda > Insecta > Coleoptera > Scarabaeidae > Holotrichia > Holotrichia oblita. The sequence goes on along the minus strand of CM043016.1, from coordinate 84,989,269 downwards.
ATGTAACAGTAGTAAAATAGGCTAAAACGATTTTGATGCCATAGGGAAGTACTATTTAAAATTTTGGAATAGCTAAATTGTTGCAAGTGAATGAAGCTAGGATTTAGAAGATTTGCTCTCGTACTTTGTTTATCGTTTACGTTTTCGAAATATATTCAGTTTTTCTTCCATTTCCTCGACCAATTACTAGATTAGATTAGATAAGATTAGATATGGGTTGTGTAGGCAATGCTGCCTCCTTTCAATGGAACCTTTAAGATCTATTCTGAGTACCCTTAATTTTTTAATTTCAGTTAATCTTCAGACCTTTAAAGAAGTCTAGGATTCTTTTGGGGGCTGCAGTTCTAATACTAGCCGGTTCTACGTGCACCTGTTCGAGATAGTGGGGTCTCTGCCGGACCACCGCCTCGCAGTTGCACGTGATGTCTTCCGTCGTCTCGGTGTGTTCCGAACAGAATCGGCATTTATCACAGTCCACCTTGCCCATCTTCTTCAGGTGGTACCTGGGAGGGTCGTGGCTAGTGAGTAAAGCCGTGTTGGGGATGAGGTCTCTTCTGTTGAGCTACAGCAGAGATTTAGCCCTGATGGCTGAAAAAGTAATAAACTTTTTCAATTGCTTAGTTTAGGGGTATTAGCCCTGTACGAGATTTTCTGTTCGCACCCACTGTTGGAGATGAGGTCTTATGTGGCTATTGGTAAGACCACAAACTGGCTCTGCTCCAGTAAATCAGTGACATGGTACCCACATCAGTGTGACTGTGATGCTTAGAGCCAGAGCATTGAGGACGAGCAGACAGTCCCAGGTTAGCCTGGATTTAAAAGTGTAGGCCCTTAGAGCCTTAGCCTTAGACTGGCTGTCTGAGGAGATATATGTAAATACGTGCACGTTGGTAGCGTCTTTTAAGACATTCCTTAACGTTCGATGGCACATACTTCTGCCTGAAAAATTGTTGCCCTCATACCCAATGCCATCAGCTTACATCTCGGTTCGTAGATACCTATGCCCTGAATCCATTATTGTCTCAGTCTTTCCTGTCATTTGACTTGCTAATTCGATGTTTAAAGAGGTACTTTAATAAATGCATAGTCATGTCCCAGATGGTACAGAAAGATATTCTGGAAAAACTAGTGTGTTTTTGAATGCTTGTGGATTCTAGATCAATGTAAAAACACTACTGTTATGTTCTAAACAAAACTCGGATTTTGTTTGCAGTATGTTCTTTTAAAGGAACAGTAGGACTACTATTGTGATACAAAAGAATGTATTTACTAGAAAATTTACAATGGCCTGTGGTAAATAATACAACAGTGCTTTGGATGTAGAAAAGCATTACTAAGCGTCTTGAATATTCATGTAAATTATTTGATGATTTAGATGGATTCTTTTTTGAACTGTCTGGTAACCCTAATGCAAAGGTTCTTCTAACTCCCAGATAATTTAAATTTGTGTAATTCATGTGATATAATTGCGAAGAACTTTAATGGTCATCTCAATGCATTTTGTAAATAAAAGGAAATGTCATTTTTTACCACGTATAAAATCAAACTAACGTTTTGATCGTACCGATGCAGTCCTCTCATAAATTCATCATATTTTGGAACTAAATTTGGTTGACTTACACCCAAACTTTTTTCTGTTCGTGAGCGTCACTTGACTTTCTTAGTAGGAAAGATGGATAATGCATTAGACATTGAAGTAACATTTTTGTCATTCCATTTATATCGAACAATTCTATTGAAACATTTGTATCTTTCTTATTTGTTTTGGTTTGGCAGTTTATTACAAAACTAGTTGACAAAATAAATTAAATGTCTGTTATCTCAAACAAAAATTTATTTATAGCTCCTAAGAAATGTCAAAATCAGTGTGAATCACCAACTATACATACGAAATTTTAAGCATGGTTAGCATGTTCAGCAATTTTTAGTTTCAATAGGCACGTGTTTATTTTTCCCATTATTGTCTACCTTTTATGTATTTCCAAAGCGATCTTCTTATTACTATTGTTCCTAATTATATGGAAAGAATAGGATTTTGTTGAATATTTAGGTAATAATATTTGTTAGCTAGGTATGCAATCGTTACATTCAAAAAGAAAGGCAAACTAGACAACGTCATTATGAATATCCTCAAGCACGCTTTTTACTCTTTTAAACGCATATAGTCTCTGCTAGCACTATATCTCTGGCATAACTTTTCTATTATTTTTTTTATCGAAAAATAAATACTTATCTACTAGAAGGTAAAACAAGTATGTATATAAATAAAAGATTATGAATCGAATATATTAGAGAACTGTTTGCAAAACAAAATTTATTAAATATAAAACTCTTTCTTAATACCATAACAGATGCGACGACTATCTACTTGTGTCAGCGGTTCTTTTGTATTCATCATTTTTCAATACCCTATTCATAAATGATACGTTCAATTTCGTTTACAGCTTGGCGAAGTTTTAGAGTCGAGTTGCAGTGAAAATATTCTCAATTTTAAATTCCGCCATAGTACATTTAGGGTTAGTATATTGTTATTACTGAAATATGTTATGCATGGTGTTCAGTTTTCCAAGAAAAAAAATACTCATCATTTGTTTATTAACATGTTTGTATATATATATATATATATATATTCGCAGTCATGTCCAGCTAGTCCTTTAACATTTTTAGCAGATATTGGAAATGAAGTATCATGCTGGTGATACTTTCAATTAAGATTAGTCCCAAAGAACTGCGAAGCTTTTCATAGAGCGAACATGTTTACAATATACATATTCCTAACATTTTTCTTCCTTATAAAACTAGTAGCTATTAACAAGCTGCACGTAAAGGTTAACTTAGTTTATATTGGCCGTTTGTGATAGTTTACATGATACTTCGCAATTGCATAATCTAATTTAGATGTTCGAGTTTATATAAAACATTACTTTCTTTACTTTTGCAGTTTGAGCAAACAGGAACAATTATTACAAAAGATACTAAAAATTCTTATATTTTACGATAAAAACTTCTACTCAGAGTAAAATACCGTACAAATGCGCTTTTATCTACGAAATTGCTACCAAATTCGATGTGCACATATTGGGCAATATTTCCAGTAAGCACGTACGAAAAAGAGAAACAATAAAGTCTAAGAACTTTTGTTGCTCCGCTAACGACGACCAAAAGAAGAGAACAAGAATAACAACAGGACGAAGCTTATAAAACTTAACGAACCAACCACACACACCCAATTAAATTTATAAACAAAATGTCAGCGCGGTAAAATGTTACCGTCGATAAAACGTATACCTACACATACGAACAGCGAGTGTTAGTGTTTCTAGTATTGTACTGTTCGCTCAATGAAAACAAGTCGTCTTGAATGACAACAAATCTTGATATCTTTCCAACGCTAACGGTGCGGCGAAGCCCCTGGAATAAGGCTCAAACAGCTCTCCGTAATATCCTGACCAGCGGAAAACTATTTTGTAGCGTGCTCTCTTCTCTCGAGAAGTTCAAAATACCTGAGTTATATTTATTCGAGACAGTTTTTCCGTGTTTACACCGTTTGGCGTAAAGTTTACATGAATGCGCAGTCTAAGAGCGCAATGTGTGTACAACAGGAATATTTTAAATAAGATGAGCGCACTAAATAAGACTATTTGTTTTGGTACTTACGGAACTGGTGCTCGTCTTCTGCACGTGGGAATATTACATGTACGAGAAGTCTACGTATTTGTGCGTACATACAAGGAAGTTGTTTGGTGTAAAAGAATTGGAAACATGTTCCCGCAATTCTAAAACTTTTGATATAAATTTATTACGTGTGTTTGTAGCTAGAAGAACATGTTAAAGTACGGGAATTATGGTTTGAATTATGTATAATTCGTTATGCTGGAATAGTATAAATAAACTCCTTTTACACACCTATGCATCACAGTATCATAAATGTCTTATAATTCTGATTAGGTTGAGGTACCAATCTTTTGTCTTATTATCATATTACCATATTTCACTCTGCTGTAACTATACTAGTAAAACGTCATAGTATCAGTCGATAAATGTTATTTCATATACAATATAGGTTCGATAGTCACATAAATAGAGCGGTTGACCATGAGCAGTGCTTGTGATTTGGGAATCAAGTTTTGCGGTGACAATTACATACAACGGTTATAACTTTTCATACATACACCAGACTAATTATAAAATAAATGTTCATGCCAATCAGGGGTATCAAACCAAACCGCGTCATCGAACTTCTCAAGAAAATATACATATAAATTAAACGCAGGCCAATCAATGTTCCCAGAGCTGCGATAAGATTAAGATAATTCAAGCGGGAGTCCATTGGCCCTTCGCACTATTTAGTGTCCAAGTTCTTCATAACAAACGCCGTTGCAACCGAAATAGCTAGATTAATTTTAGACTACTACTGCTATAAATTCTAGACAATTTTGTAATTATCGCATTAGTTTTATCACCCGACTTAATTTCGATTTATGTATTTCTAACGGATACGGACAGATTTACGAGTAACATTCGAACGGTGTCACTTAGTGTCAGAAGGTTACCAGCGGCACGCTGCATTCTGCACTTTATTGTAGTAAATTTCACGAAGTCAGTATATAAATCAAATTAAATCTAGCTTAGAGGTAATTTGTTGCATTTATTTATCCGTGCACCATACAGCACTTCGGTTGGACGTAACAGAGACGTATACACAATTCGATTTTTAACGAGGATAAATACGGAGCCAGTGTCACCGAAACCTTAATGAGCTCAAGCTGGATTATATTCTCGCCGTATATATTTGTGCGTTGTTGTATCTGTGTGATCGTATCTATATTAATACAATAAGGGGAAAAGCTTAATCCAGGCTGTCAACTATTCCAGACATTACTACGCATATACATACCTATTAGCTTAAATGAAGAAAAGATTACAGAAATTAAGAGTGGTAGCTGAAAAATGTATAAATTAAATGTATAGTTTTCATTGCATGCTTACTGTTATCCTACATTTTTTGCTACAAAATAAGTTGGAAACTGCAATTTTACATCGAACCGATACGATAAATTGACTCGACATTTTAAACCCAACTACTTTTAAAATCTTGGCCACACTTAATGCAACCAATTGCAATATGATCAATTAGAAAGCAATACAGTTTTGTAGCTTCGCACAAATTAATTTTACAATTCTCGACTTCAACATTTGCTCAAGCTTTTTCAAACGCGGAAATCTATACCTGCTTGAATGACTCCTATACTTCTAAACCCTTTCCAAGTTTAGTGTTTGTATCAGAAACTCCAATTTCCAGCCCGTATTAGGTCACAGGTCCATATGTATACCAGAGAGATCTTTCGTTTTTACATTTTGATTCACCAGAACTGTATTCCTTGTAAAAACGTTTCTCAGAATGCAATTTCGTTTGATATGTATGCTGTCTGTTGGTTTGTCTACTATTCTATCTCTTTCTTAGAAGTTATATATACAGGGTGCCCACCTTGTTTTTGGAAGTTAAATATCTTGGTTGATAAGAGCTATAATTGAATCCTTTCTTATTCCACGTGTCTACTTTTCTCAAGATCTACAAACCTAAAATAATGCCGATTTTTCTTAACCCAAATCTATATTTTTTTATGGTTGATTTTAAATCAACATTAGAAATAAAAGGCACTTGAAGTTTGGTCTATGAAAAAACTGGTCTTTGGGATAATTGGCTGTTACTTTGTTTATCTAGTAAATTTGCGCTTATTATAATATCGTACTTTTTTTTGTTACGCTGATTGAGAGAAAAATATTTTCTCTCACTGCAGCGACACGCATCTGACCAATTACCTTAATGGAAGTACTGCTAGGGGTAATACCATCGATTAAAATATTCGGCAGAATATATATGTATGTATGTACATATATCTGGTTGTGTCGCTCTCTTTAGTTCGATATATTAGATCGATGGTATTAGCACTCTCACAGAAAAACGTAGCAATTTCAACAACTTCATTTATACTGTCTATCTGTTGGTTTTTGGCTACCGTACGAGACTAACATGTGTAACATAAGAAGGCGTACCACCCATACATTATTTTTGGTTAAAACATAGAAATTCCTGGGATGTCCAAAATATCATTGAAGCTTTCGCATAATTTTGTCAAAATAATGGCTTTAGTTTTGTCTTTGGGCAAAGGTAAATATGTCGATTCGTTGAAATACGAGGGAGCGTTTTTATATTCGCGGAATGGCGGATAAGGAGTGGAAATAAAAAAAACCAAATTATTTTTCTTTTTCAATATATTCACCTGCAAGACGGATACATTTTTCACATCTTTCAATTAATTTATTTATACCCTCATAAAAAAATGATTTCTCTTTATCTGCAAAATACGCCGAAACTGCCTCCTTGACTTCATCATTGGCAGTAAATTTTTTACCCCGCAGCTCTTTTTTCATTTTCGGAAACAGGTAATAATCACTCGGGGCCAGGTCTGGGCTGTAGGGTGGGTGATTCACAATTTCGAAGCCCACCTTATGCAGGGCAGCTAACGCAACGCGGCTCTTGTGGACGGGCGCGTTGTCGTGCAAAAGCAGCACACCTTTCGTCAATTTTCCTAGTCTTTTCTCTTTAATGGCTTCTTTTAGTCGCTCTAATATCGAAGCGGAATATTCTCCGGTTATAGAAACACCTTTATCTTTATAATCAATCAACAATATTCCTTCCGAGTCCAAAAATACCGTTGCCATGAGTTTCCCAGCTGATTGTGACACTTTAAATTTCTTGGGAGGTGCTGTGCCCTTTTTATGCCACTGCATGGAATCTTGTTTGGACTCAGGTTCATAATGATGAACCCAAGTTTCGTCTCCAGTAACAATTCGACTCAATACACCATCCTTGTCTTCATTACAGAGGTCCAAAAATGCACGCGTACACTCTACGCGCTGTTGTTTTTGCGGCGGCGTGAGCATTCTCGGCACCCATCTTGCGCTGACTTTAGACATGCCGAGATGATCGTGTAGCATTTTAAAAATTGTTGTATCGGACACTGCAACCATTTCTGCGAGTTGTTTCTTCTTTAGTCGAGCATCTTCGAGTACAATTTTTTCAACTTTTTGGATAAGTGCTGGCGTGGTCACCTCAATGCTCCTGCCGGGCCTCGGGTCGTCTTCAAGGGATTCCCTTCCTTGTTTAAATAAACTATTCCACTTGTACACCATGGTATTTCCTGGACAAGAGTCGCCGTAAACCAATGACATCTCATTCATTATGGTCGCGACAGATTTTCCTTGCCTGGTAAGGAACTTTATAACGGCACGATATTCGATTTTTTCCATATTTCACTTTTCACTCCTGATTATGTTACTTGGTTGACGATAGCTCAAAGACTAACTGTCTAATAACCATGAAACTTCGTATTTATACTAATTATGAGTCGCTGCACAGGCCACTCCCTCAATGCGCCTAATCACCCCCTACAACCCGCTCATTCCGCGAATATAAAAACGCTCTCTCGTATATGTATTTGCCTGCTAGTTTCAAAATATTGCACACACGGAGAATTATCTTGTTTGGGTAAACAGAATTGCTGTTTTGCTTGAACTGATACTTAATCATTCCTTTAATCATACCTTTATTGTACTGGTGTTATTGAGAATAGTTTGCATTAAGTTAGTGATACTATTTGCGTTTTCAGTATGGCTTTCGTTTCTTTGGTCTGAGAGGTCTTGAGGGGTTTTGTGAACGTGGCTTACTTCGTCGTATTTTCTCTGCTATTTGATTAATTGCTCAGGCGGTGGCACGAAAATAACTTTAATATCCAGCGTAGCAGTGTTATTGTTACAGTAAAAGGTATGAAGGAAAAATCACTTCTTGATTCCATCAGTGTATAGTATCCGATAGAAGGAGTAAGTCAACCAAGCCATAATAACAGCTACATTTACCACAAGAGGAAAGTGCTCCTTAAGTGGAATATTCTAAAACGAGAAATAACCATAACAATCCAGGAAAGACGCATATGTAAGAGCTAGATTTGGCCAAAGGCTAAACTGCAAGCAGTATTTTGGAAAGCTTCTGTAAAAACTATAGTGGCATTCTAAACGTCCAAGTATTTCATGTAGAAGGCGACGCGACGTCTAAAGATTTAAAGATTTTATATTCTCAAAAATAACTAATAGCCAAGCCAATAGATAGCATACCTTTCAAATCGAATCTGAATGACATTCTGTGGAAAAGAGTATTGCTGGGCAAATATTTGAAAGACGATTACTTTTCTGGTATATGGATGGATTTAGAATGTAATTCGAACGGAAATTAGAGGTTATGGTAGCAACACTAAACTATTATAGTGCTTTGGTGCCGTCTTCAGCGATCTTTTAAGAGAATACAGAGCTTTGTGCCCGAGAATGCTGAAACAAGAGCAGACAAGGAACAAAGATCTGTATCTATACTGTCACCTCAAAAACGTTAATCCCATATATTGCTGAGGCTAAACTTGTCTGTGATTGTAGATACCGTCTAGCCACAGCACTTCATGAAAATGATGCAAGAAATAAACCTGCTAGAGAGAGAGAGCTAATATGCATTTCAATCATGCAGAATCTCACGATACACGCAGTACATAATTTTTATGTACTGCGGTAGTTGCGTAAAGGATAAAATACAATTATTGTCAAATATTTGTAATCCACTAAATTAATTTCATTTAGGAAAAACCGTTTCCCTGAAATCAGTATTTGAAATATTCGGATCAATACCATTCAGAATTGTTGTTCGATTGTGTATTGTGAAATGAATAACTGTTAAACTTATCAAGATACAAATAAAATTACTATATTTAATCGTAATTGGTATTCTAGGAAACTATACATATAAAGTTCTAGTCATTTTTACGTAGAAGTGATATATGTATATTTCTAGTAAGTAGTTCTAGTAGTTCTAGTAGTTTCTAGTAGTTCTAATAATGTTATTACAAAGCGAAACGTTGATTTCACCTCTACGGCAGTGAACAGCTGGAAACACATAATTAATCATTTAACTGGAAATAAATACATAGATTCATATTAGAAACTCGATTTGCGCATCTCTTTACTTGGATATTCTGTAATGATATAATAACTAATGCATCCAATTTGTGCTGTATGACCATTTAATTTGGTTAAATTAAATTAGTTCGATTTTTTCCTCTAATTAGGTGTCTGTGTCGTATGCTAGCTTTAAATACTCAAAACGCCAAACAGTATTAAAATATATAATTGTTCAATAAACCACTCTTATCAGTTACGTTGCAAAAAATAAAACTAGTAGTAGTAGAGTAATTTATTAATTATTTCAAATAGGTACTGTGCATAATTAAGTAACGTTTCGACAGTACGACTGTCTTCCTCAAACTATAAAAAAATTAATAAAATTGCATCGGTAAATTATTTTTTATAAATTCGATAACAGGAAAACAAAATACGGATAAACCATTCAAACATATCACTAAGCATTCAAATATACGTTAAAGGAAATATGGAATTGCCTCTTATGCTAGTAGTACTAATATCGTTAATAATAATAATCAGAAGATAAAAACCCATAATGGGTTATGGATTAAATTGAAAACGTTATTGTAATGTACGAGATGAAAATTGAAATGTGTATGTAATAACACGTGAAGACAGAATGACCATATAACTACATTAAAAGCGTAAGAAATACTTTTTTGTGTTTTTACTTACTACTACTTTTTTTTTTTTTTGCAAAATATATAATTATATATATTTTCTAAAATACTCATTCCATATATAATTTACCTTAGATCTGTTTTAAAATATATTTTTAGTATTTACGAGGGCTTAAGGAGCCACTTACATTAGTGACGAAACGTCGAGTTAGTAGATTTTGCATTTTTGTGCTATTTTACTTTATTTTGTATTCAGTTTATTTTCGTATTGCATATTTGTATTGTAGTGTTCGTAATTGACTTATCATTTCTAATCATAAATACAATCAATGAACCTCAATTTTCTAAATTTACACCAAAAGCTTTCAACAAACCTTCCCACCCCCAAACCTTTCCACCCTCTCGTGTCTGTGTGTGTGTTTGCGTAAATCCTCGTCCTTTCCTTCTGTGTTGCTTCCTGATGTATCTCTTGTTTATATGTCATATTTAATTCTTAAATCTTTTGGCCTAAAGTTGTAGTTGAAACTTACTTTTTGATTTTTAAAATATCATAATGTGACAGTGGTCACACGACAATATATGTATTGCTATAGATTCGGAATAGGTTGAGTCTCTTGATGAATCTAACAGTTTATTACAATTTTTTTAATCTCAGGGTCCTTTCTTTTCGTTTGGAGTTCGCATTCTACCCAATTCACACTATTCAATTCAGTAACATCCCTACCTCGGTTGTATTATATTTCATTCTGCTCATCCTCTTCTACCTTTATTGACAGTCAAAATGACAATCCAAATATTTTATATTCCGGCAACTCAGTCTAATCTCCTAACGTTTTTTTCTTTCCTTCTTCAAGTTCTCTTTCTTTTATACCCACTTGTATGTATATACGAAATCTTAAACACTTTATATTTTCTTCGATAACTTTATTTTTATTTTTATTTCAATACAAAAAACCTTCTTTTTAAAATTTATTCAAAAATCAACAACCTTTTCCTTGACAACCTCGCGTTACCTTTTTCTTATCACAATTTAAAATTACAAATTGATATGACATATTTGACATTTAAAAAAAAACATTAATATTAAAGCCCTAAACCATTACAGTATATACATACATATATCAAACCGTCGGATCATTCTATATCATTTAACATACATTTTTAGTAGTTTATTTTATTGTCATCGCCAATAGCTTTTAAGGGGATTTTCGCAGCTTTCACATAATTTATCAGCGAATTGATTCTAAAAAAAGAATTCGCGAAAGAATAATTTGTCCACGAAATAAAGAAAAAATAGCAACTCTTCTAGCATTGATCAATTTAATCAAACCCAGCTTAGGCTTATGATGCGGTTTGACCATTACCGAAGGCTAGTTCTCAATATTTGTGATTACTGATTTGTCTTGTATAGTCATACCATAACACAATCTACACTTTTGGATATATATAACGCCTACATAAAAATTCAACTATTTAAGTTATACCTAAACCAAGTAAATAAGTGAGTACAGTCTCCCAGAAGGTAACGCCCTTCCTCATGTTCATAAATCTGCTAAAACCTATCCAGTCTAGTTAATAATTTACTTAATAATCTACCTAATAAGTTTAATACGTTCCATGGTATAAAATATGATTTCCGTAGTAGTAGTTTAATCAAACCACATTTTGATTACATTTTATCGCTTTTAAAAATCTAGAATGACGGTTCAACGGTTTTGAGGCTTCTTTTCGTTTACTGGTCTTTGTCAACAGACACCCTATGCTTGTATCAAGGTACAACAAAAAACATACAAGGCATTCATGAATACTAAAATAATTATAGCATCATAACGCGTATGAAAAGTAACAAGTAATAACAACAAATTATTTTATCTTGTATTACTATTCCACAAGAAACAGCACACTAAGTATGTGTGCCTTAGAATATGTCAAAGTAATTTTGTTTGCCAAGACCGCTTTGTAGCTAAAGCACGGATTAGAGAACAATTTTGCCAATATTTATAAAGCGAGTGAAAATGGAATAATAGAAAAATAGAACGTACATTGATTAATAATAGGAAATAAAACAGGACATAAATGCAAGTAATGCAAAAATAAGCTAAGAAGTGAAGCCACAAGTAACGAGTAGCAACGTGTACTTCATGCTAAAAGAGCTATTGCAGTAAGACTTTCGGAATGAACGTAGCTGAAAGTAACAAAAAAAAAGAGGAAGAGAAGATGTAAAAGTATCCGAAAATAAAAGTGTGGAAGCAGAGTGAAGGAAAACCATTTAGAAAAAAAGGAGGATTCAAATCGGGATGGTTATGCAAAGCATACTAGACAGGAATTAATATATTTCTAACAATAGCGTTGCTATTTTAGAACCGTTTTTCTATATTATATAATTATAATATAATGCTTTCTATAGCCACAATAAGGTGAAAACTAATGAAAAATCTTTGGCACCATTAGATGTCTATGTAAGTCCACACAAAATGATGCCATCATACTATTGCCTGTGAGGTCAAATTTTGCGACCTTGCAAGCGCCAAAATTTATTATGAGGCGATGTTATTAGTAATTAATAGTAAGTCCGGTTATAGATTAACAACAGCGCCACACTTCTCACTTAGTACAAAATGTACACAAAGTTCAGCAAAGGTTTTAAATATTGCCATATTTTTACTGCATTCTTTAAGTGGTTTTCTACACAAAGATGTATTAAAACAAGTCCATCGGGTTTTTGACTAACTGCACATTATGTATACATTTTATGACTAAAATTTATTCGTATTTATTATTAACTTTCATTTTGTTCAAATTTAATGGACATGTACTAAAACCAATTGACTTAATCTCTTCGGTGTTTTGACGCGTTCCAAAATTAACTGAAATGGTATTTCAGTCGCAAAGAAAAAATTTCCTCGAACATTTGCCGAACGTAATACCAAAAATTGTCGTTAAACAACTTATAAATCAACATTTATGAGGCATAAAACCCCGAAATACTTACCTTAAACGAACTGTTTACAACAATTCGGCTATTTTGATTCGGATCGTTGATGTGGGCGCAAGAGACTTGCTGAAGAACAAGAACACAACGATGAGGTACGATACCGCGAGACAGAAGAGCGGCGAATACGCAATAAAAGAAGTTTTGTGCGGTCGTTCGCTCTTTATTACTCATACGATAGGTATATGGAGATATATAAGTATATACAGCGATGTCGAAAATTTATTGGGATCGTTGGGTTGCCTGTTCTTCATATGGAGCCGGTAAGTATATACTTGAAAATGAATATAAACACAATAAAGGTTCTTGAACTTGTTTTCTATGCAAATTTCATTGCAATATTTAAGCCGTTAAGATGCGGAGAAAACAGTTTTAATACTCATACCTTCACGAACATTTGCTTAAATCTAACACACTAGCGCTAACGTTTCTCATATCGGTTAAGACATAGATTGACCGTGAGTATGGGTAGTGTAGGTTATGTATGGTAAACTATTAAATGCTCTTTCATTATAGCCGTTCCAAATAATATGCAATTGTCTTGTATGCAGCCCTAACAATTGCAAGGTTTAGAATGACTACAATGGGTATAAATAAATACTTTAACTACAACTTTCCCCGATTCCTTGACATGTTAAACTCGAATATATGTAAATGCACCCAATTTGAATTGTGATCTTATCTTAGATATAGATGATAGATAGACATAATAGATATACATAAGCTGTTAAAGATAGAGTCGTTATATCTTTTACATGTATGACTAGACATAGATTTGCAAATTAGAATTGTGTGTGAAATGGTAACTATGTATTCAATTTTTTTTTATCGGCATGCGTTACGCTATACATCGCTTAAAGGGTAATGATTTTCTCTTTCGAGATATCTTAAATATGTATGGCTTTAATTCCTAAATTATACAGAATTAAAAAACTGCTGCCATATGCCTAACCAATTAATGTAATGTATGTAGAATAAGAATCAGTAATCTTTGCATGAATGGACTATTAAAAATTAAATAGTATAATGATAAATAAAAACAACACAGTAACTGTTAAAAAAAACTAAACTTTTTATTTTGCAGACAATGGGTTGTTTTAACTACGCATTATTATTATTATTAAGTAACCTCGTACATATTTAATATAGTTTGAAAGAAAGAATAATTTACTTTCAAATGATTGGTATACCTTATCTTGCTATTAAAAAACAAAATGCTAGCGGTTATAATGAAGATTAAAACCGATTGTATCTTACATATTTCAACAACGGAAATAGAAGAGCACATGCTTCAACACAGTTAAGAATACAGACCAGTTACTTCCGCAAAATAAAGACGAGCTGCCTAAACTACACACCAGAGACAAATACAAGCTTAAGTGCCATTGCGGAAAAGTTACATTGGCGAGATAAGAAGGACAATCCGGTACGAAATTAAGGAAGATCGGCGCAACATCCAACGGACATACTGAAAGATCTAGAGTAGCCGATCGAACTTCAAAACAGAAATAAAGACCACATTAAAATCCTAGTCACTATGCAGTGCCATAAGATACTAATGCGAGAATCAATGAAAATCATGAAGAATTTAAGTAATTTCACCCTAGATGATAGATATAAATCGAACAACATCTGGCAACTGACTCCATCAAACTGGAATTATGAAGAATCAACGAAACGAAGAAGAAAAGCTATATAACGAAGAGTAGAAGACAACAACTTCAATCTTTAGAAACCTTCTGAAGAACCTAACGGTATGATCAGCAAAACGTCAAATTTATTTACACAATAACAGTGGGATTACTGCAACGCAGTAAACAATGGTCGTGAAAATGTACGCTCAATTACTTAGAATAATTAATGTTTATATTATACGATACCTACTGTAACTATCTAGAATAAATAATAGGTACTAATCCAAATATTATTTAACTATCTATGCTTGTGGTCTGCAGTTCTGACCACATGGAGATTAACTAAGTATATCATAATAATTAAAATTATGACGATGGACGTGGCCATTCTTGCGGCAAGTACCTTATTAGTGAATAAAATGTCAATAATACACTCTTGTTTTTGTCCTTCTTCTTTTTTTTTCTAGTACCTACTTACATAAGTTTAGAATTTGCTAAAAATCATTATTCTGGCTCCTGGTGCAACTCATAACGGTCAAAATAAAACTTATTTCTACATATTTACAATACAGCACATCGATGTCAATGTCATTCCTGTTAAGTAATTGATCGTACAAATAGCTTTAGCTAGACCGTCTACTACTAAAAATTCATTTTTCTCGCTAGAACTAATCGTTTGCTTTGTTAACTTTCCTGTTAGAGTTTAACAATCTTTGTGCTTAACTATGACTATCGTTATGGCGGGACGATAGGAGCCGGCTTAAAGCTGTCGCAAAGCTATTTGAACACGATTTACACACAAAGGATTCCAGAAAGCTGTTCCTATTAAATGCTTGCTACATATAATTGTCTGTTAGTAGTCTTAGAATGAGTTTGAAGCGTGGCCTGATATTGACTGGACTTTAATTATTAGTAGTTGCAATTGTTGCAGTTTGTTTTTTTTTTTGGTGATTTGGGTATTTGTTGCTTATTATGATTACGTATTCTACCACTTATAGTAAATTTGTATATTTGCTTTGTAGTTATGAGTACACACAGAATTTAGCTTGTAATGTAATTTTAGGCATACGTTTTCCTTTTGCATTTTTTCTTACACACTTGGGGTTTAGATGTAAAAGCAGACTTTGTCTGAATCTCGCCCCGTGATTCTCTCTGTGGTTTATGTAGTCCCTCTCCTGTTTCTTATTTGTTTTTGCACTGTATGTGAGAGAATAAAGATTATATATTATTATTATTATAAAGTACGTAACTCTTCTTTTGAAAATCTCATTTTAATTAAGTGGCTAAAATACTTCGTTTCAATACAATTATATTTGAAAATATTTAGTAGAAATAAAAATTCTGTCCAAGCCATAGATTAATTAAAACGAAAATAGTTAATGGGAACAGAAGATAAACATACTGAACAAAAATTAAAAAAAAATGGAATTGCGAATAAAAGTAGAAATAAATTATTAATTATCGATAGGGAACCAATTTAATAGTTTTATCATTATGTTTATGTTGTGAAGAGATTAATTTGAGTAGTCCCATATAACAATAACATTCGTTTTAAACTCACCTCAGGTTAGAACATATATTGCAAAATCTTGGACTGGATACAAAAAATCTCGCAGTTAATTTTGGCCTACTTACCTTTCAATATCACACGGTAATAAGCATGCTATGTCATTTTGCGCTAGGATCATTATCATCTAAGCTCTATATAAAGTGTATGTGTACTAAGCACATAATAAAAAAAGGTATTTCAGTCTACTCATTTGCAAGAAATAAGCGATGTAATTATTAGGATATGTAACTTGAAACAATAGTTACATAAATGATTTTTTTTCTAATATTACACGAGCACTGTTTCATTTCTATGTATTATTTGTTGAAAGTGTATCATGAAGTACGCTTTTTAGTAAATTTCTGGATTTAATTAGCGATGGCGTTATCATTGGTATTGTGAAACTATTTTGTTCATTTCAACAAAGTTTTAGGTATCTTTGCGAGTATGTATGAACTAATAGCTAACAGCTTTGTAAACCTTAATTACAAATCAACTATATAGTAAAATTTATTGCAAGAGGAGAAGTTACTCGTTACTTGATTTTCTTGGTCAGTAGTCTATATGTCGTAGTCAATGGGCGTAATACGTCATTACACGTATTGCCGGCAAAGACTGCAATCAAATAAGGATTCCTTCGTTTGACTGAAAATTTACGTCGTTTCAGGGATGGCCGCTTTATTTTCTGTCAAACAAAGTAAACTGTGAAACGAGTACACATTACAGCCTTTGACGGACACTTTTTTAGTATTTTCTTAAAAAGTTTTGTATTTCATACATTTGACAGGTAAATTGATGGTTTGATACCAGTACCTACCTAGAGCGATGTAAATTTTTGGTAGAAAAATTAAAGTAAGCAAAATATTTTTAATTCGGCAACACAAATACAGGTTACATAAAAATCATACATAACACCATGTATGTCAAAAACATATCAGAAATACAAAAAAGTCAAAAATATACTAAGTATAATAATATACGTAGATCGGTAGAATTTATTTTAATTTTATTTATTTAAGCAAGTAGCACTAGTATGGCACCTAGAATTGCACTTTATTTTTTTCTTAAAACACACACAACGATTTGTTTGACATTGTTTCTTTGATGGCTTGCAGGAGCACTTAAAATATCCTTGTCCATCACGCAGGAAACTCCAGATATAGCTTCTCGGACAGAAATATATTTATCAGGCACGTTTTCTACATTTAAAAACTGACAATCTACCGCAACAATATCCGCACGATTATACCATCCCTTAATTTTCCCCACGGAAGATCCTAATTGAAATACTCCATTTTTGTGAGCTACAATAACGCATATTAAATTTTGCATGTCGCTTGGACCACGATCAATTTTTTCAACTGGCAAAAGCACACAGTCCCCAATTTTTAAGGGAGGTAGTTTTTTAGCGGCACTTAACACCATTTTTTCGCCTGCTTTTTTTTGTCCAGAATGACATTCGTCTCTGTTACTTAGAATAGAAGCTTGAAGAGAGCATAATACACATGAGGCATTCTTTTGACTCGTACAATCTAAGCAAATTACCGTTTCTTGAGATTCGCTTACACTTTCTAGGGAACTAGCAAGAGGCAGAGTTACGTTCATTCCAATAGAATTAGTAATAAGTATTTCATTTGATATATTTGATTCTTCTAATCCGTCAATATCTTCATTCATATTTTCATTTAAAACCTTAACATTTTCATCGGTTTTTCTATGCAATTCGGACAAAACGCCGTTAAGATCTTCTTCTGTTTCTAAGGTTGTAATAATCTCGCTTGGTAAATTAGTAGAGGATAGCCCGACCTTTGGATTTGTACCAAACAACGCTCTATAAGGGCTGCGACCAATAATTCTATGATGAGAAGAGTTTTTCTGGTACTGTACGAAATAGCAGCCCACCGACCAGTTGGTTGAATTTTTATCCATCATCCAAGCCCGTAACATATTTTCGACGTCTTGGTTAGATCTTTCTATGCTTCCTTGCGACTGTGGGTGTCGTGGGCGGCCATGAAGAACTTTCAAGTCGGGCCATAGTTTAACCAACTCGGTAATTACACTATTTACAAACTCGCGGCCATTGTCGCTCTGCAATATAGCTGGTGCTCCAAATTCGAGAAAAATTTTCAGGAGTTCCACTGCCACCTCAACAGCTTGCTTTGATTTCAAAGGACGAAGACAGATAAATTTTGTTAAATGGTCTTGATAATTCAATAACCATTTGTATTGTCCATCTTGACATGATTGATAGTCAATCAAATCAACTTGGGCCCGAGAACAAAATTCTTTTGAAATAATAGGTTTGATTACAAGATTTGCATGTCTGTTAGCTTTTTTCTTCTGACAAACTTGGCAGCACTCCAAAAGGATCTGAATAACAGGTCGTGGAATTTGACATTTGGCTTTTAAACTAAAAATCATTTTATCTCTAGTGCCATGTCCCACTGCAATATGCGTGGAATACAATTTTTCAAACAAATCTTCATATGGCGTAACATAAATAACATTATCTTCTCCTTCTAGCTTTTTTTAATGATATTATGTTTATTTCCTATCTCGATCGTATCATACAGCGACAATAAATGATATTGCCTACGAGTTCTCTTCTTACCAATAGCTTGCTTGGCTAGTAAAATATCGTTTGTAACCTAAAATATAATCAATAAGAACAACTGACCGATTTGCTTTGAGGTTAGAATTTCCTTACCTCTTGCATTTCTTCATAATTCCACGGTTTTTTAGCTCCTTTGTTTTCCAAATAAAATTTATCTAATTTGTCGTAAAATAAAATCTTGTGGTTTTCCATATTTGTTAAAATACTACATAAATATCTCACAAAATAAGTATGTACTATCAGCCCATTCAGTCAGATCGCAAATGACTAAACAAGTGTCCGTCAAAAGCTGTAACACGTGTTCGTTTCACAGTTTACTTTGTTTGACCGAAAGTAAAGCGGCAATCCCTGAAACGACTTAAATTTTCAGTCAAACGAAGGAATCCTTATTTGATTACAGTCTTTACCGGCAATACGTGTAATGACTGGGCTTTCCGTGTAATGACCTATTACGCCCATTGACTACGACATATATATGGCATTTGAAAAACTCAGGAAGATCATTCAAAAATAAATAAAGTGTTTTCTTCTAGAAAAATTCCCATGAGCGAAAAAATTAGCAGTTCCCCGCCAAACGAAACAATAAACTACTTACTCTTTCAACTCTCTTTGTGATACAAAAAGAAGTGCATAATCTCTTGGAAATAAGCATAAAGTCCGCAAACGTGAAATTGAAATGTAGCTGAAGAAATGCCTCAGTATTTAGGCAAGACAAGGAGTTCAATCTTCAATCAAGAATCTATGACAATTCCAGGAGTCGTAGAGTATTGTATCAGAAATGTGCTATAAAAACTAGGTAATTCACTTAGTAATAGTGATGAGTGGAATTCGTATAGAAAATATGGAGCCTTTGTAAGAGTCACTGTAAAGTTGAAGTTTCGTACCAATCATATACCATTTATGCGAAACATAACTTGGTACTAGTATCTTATTCAATATGACTCTTGAGATTATACAACTAGTGAATACCACTACATATTAGGTATTGTACATGTATGCAGACAACAGATAAGCAATTATTGAGAATAGAAAGATTGATACTAGTTTTTAGAATTTTTATTTTAAATATGTTCAAAGTAATTGCCATTTACAATAATGCACTTAACCATTCTCTCCTTCCATAGTTTAAGAGTGTTCAACCAGCTGTCTTTAGGGATACTATCAAAACAACACTTAACGGCGATGTCAAACTCTTCTACTGACTGGAACCTTTCCTCTCTCAAATGTTTCTTGAGCTCAAAAAATAACCAGACGTCGCCAAATCCGGTGAGTAGGGAGGATGTTCTATAATTTTGATTTTGTTTTCCGCTAAATACTGAACAGTTGTCCCTGCTGTATGAGACGACGCGTTATCATAATGTAACATAATTCCTTTTCTTGGCAATTTACTAAACACGGTAGGCAACCAATTTTCAACATACCGATTAGCGGAAACTGTCTTCTGATCTTCTAAGTTAATTGCGGCCACCTAACCCGTACTTCTAAAAAAATACTAGGTACATAATTTTTTTCATCGCTTGTTGTTTTTCACCATCGTGGGGGTTTCCTCATCTTCATGCATCCAGATTCGGCTTTCTTGACGAGTGGGAACATCAAAAAACGGTATGTATGATTCATCGCCAGTTACAATTTTAGAAATAATTTGGTGGCCTCCAGCATTCAACATATCTGAAGTTTGTTGACAAATTTTAACACGTTCTGGTTTTTGTAAATCTGTCAGATGTCAAATGTTCATGCAATATTGATCTCACTTGCGAAGATCCAATCTTCAGATTGGACTCTATCATTTCATAGGTATGGCGGTTGTCCTCTTCCATCGTCTTCTTCACCACAGCAATGTTTTCGGGGTTAACGGCAGTTAAAGGAAAGCCAGCTCCTTTTTTGTGTACCACCGACTTGCAACCTCGTTCAAATTCTTTATACCATCTGTAAACAGTAGCCAATGATGGTGTGAGATTCCCAAATGCCGATTCTAAACACACTCATACGCGCTCAAGCCTTTCTTGAAATCATAGTAAATAATTATCCGAAAGTTCTCTCGTGATAATTCCATTTTTTCGATATCAGAAGCTTATTCTATGGACTATTTTTCAGACACTATTGAACCGAATTGCACAAACTAAAGTGCAATTGACAGATAAAATAATGCACTATTTAATAAACTTAATTACACTGTATCTTTATTTGAATAATGTTAGTATATTTATTTACTGAATAACTACAAATCAATAACAAAAATTGAAAATACCGTTATAATATCAAAAGTTAGAATTAAATCAGAGGTTGAGTTCTTGTATTGAATAAAATGTAATAATGTGTGGAATACGAATACGAGCATGAGCAATGAGAGCATAGCATGGATACGGATATTTTTACTATTTGATATCATGGTACCTATGATACCATATGAATCACTCGTTGATTCGAATGTTACGAATCGCCCAATAGCACTAAGTAGCAGGGTATAGAAATGTTTCGTACTTGAACGAATCTTGTCCTGAATACTCAAATTCAGTAGTTCACGTTTCTACCGTTTCTTCGCAATAGATTTATATTGGAACAATTCACAAGGTCATCGTAGTTTCTGTGACAAAAGGTCATAACTGTATGATAGATTACTAACAGAGATTAAACAGATTAAATTGAATACCTAAGAATTTGTGGTACTTCGTTTTTACCAGGAGTACTACAAAATGAACAAATGAAAAAATGATATTGTGTATAAATATTACCCTTTTATAATTAATATATCTAACGTCACCGCTGTAACTGCTTTATCTAAGCACTCTAAAAGTAGACGACATAATTTTGATTTTCAAAACACTAAAATTTTAGGAATGGAAAATAATAATAAAAAAAGATTAATTTATGAAATGATATACATTAAAAAAGATGAAAACGCGGTAAATTTTAGAACTGATAACGATAATTTAAGTGTTATTTATAATAATTTAATTCAGAGCTTAACCAATTTAATTAATTAACAATTTAATTTAGGGCTTGAGAAAAAATAGTGATATACGAATAATTCAAATCATTTCGATTTTTATAGTTGTATTAAATCAATATATCCTTCATTATTACTTGTACTATATCTAATTAAAATTCGATATATCCATGAATTTTATTCTTTGTTTTTTAGATATTTTTGTTGATAGGCATGGCCATTTATATTTATATTATTGGTAATTTTACATATATTAAATGTCAATTTCTTCCACTGAAGAAGTCTTTTTAACGAAAACATAATATTATATCTTCTGAAATAAATTGGTATTTAATTAATTGTTGTTTTATAGACCTATAAGTGGAAATATTTCAGGAATTGAAAGGTGATTACCCTTTTATCTAAACCTAGTCTTTTTAGCAAATCTCCTTATTTGTGTTAATATCCGTCAAGAATTTAGCTATAAAACACTAATTCTTTTCGGACACTGTGGTACATTTGCGAGCATTTTTGGAACTGACGATGATGCATCGAATTCTGTTCATTTAAAATAATTCTCTAGAATGGTGTGTGATGTCTAAACTCAATCATCGCTTAATTGTGTCTGGTGTAAAAAAAGAGGTAAATTCGTGTTACTTCAAGAAAGATGTTTCGAAAAATTTTTCGCGCAAGCGAATACCATTCATATTAATTCGAGAAACATTTAAATTATTCTCCTAGTTATTTCGAAAAACACACAACAGTGCTCGAGAACGCTTTGATGTTTATAAATTCTGGCAGTCGCAACGCTTATATAAATAATAAATTAAAAAGGAAACGAAAATTCAACGAAAACCCTGCTCACGCGAAGTGATCTATTAATAAGTAAACATCATTTAGTGGTCTGCTGCAAAAATATAAACGAAATCGGCTAAGAAGTTTAGCGAAGATGAAACAGAAAAGAAAGTGCAAAACATGTATGTACACAAAGGCCGATAAGAAAATGGGTAAAATACATACAAAAACGACATGCACGACATCGTTATTGTTGTCGCAGTTGTATTATTGCTAGTCGTGGGCACTCAACAACTGCAGAATTGCATCGGTTTTCTAGGTAAACACGTAAAACCTTTACTAGGCACGGAGAAACGGCTGACCTTGAAATTCAAAGGTGCCGACCATCGTTTAGTTACTTCCGTTGCGGTGGCGTCCTGCCAAGGTAAAAAACGTGCATGAAATAAGATAAACTAATATGTGTCCGCGATTCTTAGAAAACTGGTATTTCGGGCGCTGGCCACACACGTTTTCACTTTCATCGTGGCGCACATCGGTAACGCTCCTAACTTTTAATTATACATCAGCATTCAAAAGTTATAGCAATTCTACACGCATTGCATAGTTTGCAGCCTCTTTCATTTTAATTGCTTAAAGCCATTAAATCCGTATACACATCCTATGACTTATATAGTAAAATCAACTGCGCCGTTACCAATACTTAATCAAAATACTATTAGTTGCGTAGCTGTACTTTTAATAACGGTAGATCTATAAGTGCCAAGCTAAAATATAGTATACTATCCATGCTGATATAAACAACGACTGGAAGTGATTTCCTTGATGTGTCATAGATATGCTGTACCAGCATAAGTTACAGAATTTGTAATAATAGAATATTCAAATTTGAAACATTTAAAGCTGTACCAGTCAAAATTACGTTTTGCCTCGTTGACTAATATATCTACTACGTTAGTTGCCATACAACAGAAAGTCCGCAATGTTGATTCCGTCCCAAAATTCAAAAACTATAGATATTGTTTTCTTAAATGCCGGACCACACTACATATGAACACTACGAGTTTTGTTACATAATAATAGTAAGTTTGTAAGGTCAAATATTTGTAAATATTTTGTACTTATTAACGAATACTATATATTTTTTTGAACTTAAATATTGTACTTGTTCACATAAATTATTGAGATTAATAACATTCCAACAACTGACAAGAATATGTTCATTGCGCGAAATATTATTAATTATATATTATTAATTATATATTATAAACAGACGGAACATCCTGCCTTTAAATTGACTAATACGCTCTAGTTTTTATAATATGCTAACATGTGATGAACAGTAGCTTCTTCAAGTTCAAAGAATCCATGGCACTCAGATAATGATCACTGCAAAATCACATGCTTACCAACAAAAGATGTCATTGTATACACAAAGGATTTTATTCAGTTTTGAATTATTAGCAAATGACGTCCTCGTTGTTGATGTGTACGTAATTCAACTATATCTAACTAATTCAGACTATGAAGCAACCAACATTGATGAATAGAATCAATTGTGCCTTACATAGAGAAAATAATAGACCATATTGCGCGAAGATGGCGTAGTACACAATAAGACACATTGTTGTAAAATTTCACCATGACATCAAAACCGACATTCAGTTCTTTAAGTTGTAAGAAAAAGATTTGTTCAGAAATGGTGTATACGTATAACTCAGGCGAAGACAACTATTTTCATGAATACATTTTTTTGCCATTAATTTTGTGTTTTATTCCAAGTTTTAAATCCACTCGAACGATTTAGGTTGCCTAATAAGAAAAATAAGCGTTAGTATTACATGGTGTATTCAGTGTTATATGACAGTATCACCTTTTGCTTGTGCTTTCAATGGACATTGGTTTCTTAATCTCATAAGGAATTTATCGTGTCTTTATTGTTTATGGTGTATAATATTCACGTGAGTATTTAGTTACAGTACCTCTCCTTAATAACATTCTAATGTTCACAATATTGTAGATTTTTAATTCTGATATGCCTCACAATCTGCCGTTACGTCTTATTTTTGTACATACATATGTATCTATAAATTTTCTGAACCCCTAAATATTTGTGTCTATATCTATAATATTTCGCAAAGAATCGTTTGCCTCGCGAAATTTTTCTATTTAATTGAAATATTCGTTCTGTTATAAAATATGTGTGTTGTAAATGTGTATACTACATTCCCAATTCACTGTGAAGAAGACCCTTTAATTAAATGATTTTCTCAATAGTTTCTCGATTTTTCTCCGATGCTGTATTTTTTTCATTATAATTCAATTGTCAACTTCACTGCGAACTTCAGACCTGTGTATGTACCACCCTTCTCAAATACGATGTTTTCAGCCAAGAATATGTATTTAGTAAATAAAGGTTTGCTCTAAACCATTTATCACTACTATTATCATTACTATTTTTCTATTCCTTGTATATTTATTGTCATTTATTGTCACTTGTTAGATGTATTTTGAGCTTGATCGCAAAAGAGTCGTTACTATTATTAATCGGACCGATAGCCACAGTGGTTAAGCGGTTGCTCAATATTGCAAGAGAACGCTGTGAGACGATGACATTTTTCTCGGAGAATTGCATCCCCATCGATCTACCATTCCCTGTTGGGAGCAAAGTGATTAACAGCACAGCATTATAGACGGTGACATATTGCTGCAGCAAGATCATTTAACGCATTTACACACATACGAACTACACAGCAAGAGTTGCGTACAGGTTCCGTACAAGTTCACCAAAGTAGTACTGTTTTTGGAAAATCTTTTTGAGAAATCAATTTCGCTTTAAAGCAATGCCTTTGTTTACTAAATGGAACTTTCTCCAAAAACTTTCCCACATAATTTAAAAAATTTGATACATTGTCAGTGATTGATTAGATTTAACTGTAAATAGTATGAAAAAGACGTATCGTACAGCTGGCGACCATATAAGATTATGCACAACATTCGTTCCTCATATTTAAACCTATATTGTGTTTATGGAACATTATTGCGAGTTCACAGTGTGTGCTATTCTGACTCTTACAATCTATTAAGAATAATTTAGTAGGCAGCTTAAAATAAGTACACAATAAATGTTTACTGGGCTTTGTAAAATGAGATGTATAGCATCAATTTTCAGGCGTCTAGAGCCTGTAATGCAATAATCGTCTATCAGTCATATTGAATATTATACATCAAAAAACCACTCCATCTGTCCAAACAAAATCATAATTTACTTCTAAACGTAGCCGTCGCAAATGTTTCGTGATAGTTGGTACTTATCGTGTTAAATATCGGATGACTAACTGTCGCAATTATTATAATCGTACACTTTTATCGGTTACCAAACAACATTGATACGCATTTACATCCAGTAGTACAAGTCTGCGATTACCTCATTTCCTTTTACAAATTCAGAGTTTATTGACATCTGGATTCTAGAAAGGATTGCTATATAGATACGTGTAGACCTGTATCAAATAGTGGACAGTTAATGATTCATCGAATTAGTAGGAAAAATGCAACGCATGTTTGAAAATAACCCGTCTGGCGAATTAGTCTGACATTAACCTTGTTTTTTTGTTTAACACTAGTTAAGCGTCCTAAAAAATATGAAAACTAAACATACTGATATCTCGGTCCCGATTTCTGGATTATTTCGATCTGTGGCATAGTACATAATTAATGTTAATTGATAGATGCTAACAGGTTTGACAGCCTATTGTGTTTGATGATAAAATATTTAATATCGACTGTTCGATTGCTTTGTAGTAAAATTTCGCGTCTTGAAAATATAAATCCCGAATATTAAAGAAAATCTTACATATACAGGGTGATTGGTGAGAATGGCCTATTAAAAGTATTATACAAACGGAACAGAATTTTAAAACAAAATTTTGCAATTGGATATGGTTGAACATGAACTCTCACGTGAAAATATTTTTGAATAAATATCAACTTCGATTTTTTAAATAGCATGGTATAAAATGAATTACAAATTCAGCTTCTACGATAAATTTTACACGTATTTCATGTATCATATCCTATACCTAAACAACATTCCTTCTGAGTTATTCGCAATTAAAGCAAAAAAGTGACAGATACCGATCTTACTTTATAGTGATATTACATCACGCAGGAGTCAATGACACGAATGAAATTGTGCACACGCACAGCTGATATTGTATAGTTACACAACATTCGAAGTTCTTCTCTGTAACATTATACAGGGCGTTTAAAAACTTAGTTGCTCATAAATAAGTTCAACCTGCGGAAAGTAGATTTTTGTAATGGAAAGGAATATTTTATTAGATATTGTGATTCTACAAAAGATTCTTATTCAGTCCGTATTGGGTGTTCCTATACCTAAAATGAAAGGTGAATAAGTTATAACGATTTAATTAACCTCCGTACCTAAAATGCTCAGATATGTCAATTTACTGAAGCAAGAACACTTAGGTCATTTGTTTTACATATTTACTTGCCACTTATTTTGACGTCTGTCATTTATTTAATCGTATTTTCGTAAATTCTTCCCATTGAATTATGGGAATAAGGGATCCTTTAGTAAAATAACACCAGATGCTATTCGAAGAGCAACAATTAGAGGAATACGTCTCCGAATATAGAATGCCTCAATAGAAACGGTTGCCATATCGAAGCATTTAGATAACTTATTTATTTATGTTATACTTATTGTTGTTCTTATAATTTTTCTACTATACCTTTTATGTTATCTTTTTTATTATTTTAATTTTACCTAATTTGTTATTAGAAATTAATGAGACCTTTGATGTAAATGTACTTTATGTTGATTATTCAAATACCGTTTGTTGGGAGTATCTAGGAGAATTCGCCATTGTTCTAGGAATATATCGGTTGCTACAACTTTTGATATCTTAAAAATTCTTAGAAATTTTTGCTGATTATTATTTCATTAAATTCACTTTGCATAATAAATAAATTCATGAGTACTTAATTTGGTCTATTCTCAATGCTAATCCATTATAACACCAATATACTGAGAACAACGTCTTGTACAGAAGCGAAAACAATGTTATTACAGGTAAAATAAAAATTGTAAAAGAAAAAACTAAGATTACAATGTTTTATAAGGAATACAATAATTTTTTGTTGTTGTAATAAATTTTCGCATTGTTTACCCTAATTATTGTACTGGTGCAGATCTATTTCTCTCAGTGTACGTAAGAACAACTAACTAAAATGACCGACGTCAAAACAAGTGGCAAGTAACTATGTAAAACAAATGAGCTAAGCACCCTTGCTTCAGTAAATTGACATATCTGAGCATTTCAGATGCGGAGGTTAATTAAATCGTTATAATTTATTCACCTTTCATTTTAGGTATGGGAACATCCAATACGGATTAAAAGAGAATCTTTTGTAGAATCAGAATATCTAAGAAAATATATACCTTTCCATTTGAAAAAATCTTTATAGCTATATAATCTGCAAATATACATATATGTACTACTTTGTATACGCACTATTACTAGGAATTAATTAATTACTGCTTCTTAATTAGTTATACTGGTATAATGGACTATGCATGTTCTAGTCAATTTCCCTTGATTTTAATTTTATACGGAATTATTTCTAAATAAATTAATTGTTAATTAGCATTAATTTTATATTATATGTATCTAAGTAGTCGGCAGCTATTACAGCATAAAGTTTGTAGCAACAGTAAATGTGATAGTTAATTTCTATTGAAACTAGTCACTGAGAAATACTCCCTTTACATGAATTCTGCAAATCAACAACATACCACTTGAGTTGTAATTTGAGATTAATTCTAGCGTCAGAGACAAGATGTAGATAATAGAACCAAAGGTACTGAAAATGCTATACTATGGCAGAGGTCCAAATTGATGCAAAAATAATCCCCTTTCAGCTTCTAGACCCAAGTTTCTCTTAGAGAATTTTGTTTTGTGATGCTAAATGTTGATAATTTTAAGAAAAGTAAACTATTTCAGCATGCAAACATATGTATTTCATCATCTATCAAGCGTTCATAAATAATACATGTAATATTCGTTCACAATCTTATATTTCTTTCATGTTTAGTTTCGTGGGTTCATTTTATTTAATTTAGTGAAATGAGTTTCCACTCGACTATGTTTTTGGTAGGATTGATCATCCTCAACATTTGATGTTCAAATATTCATTTAATTACCAAGATGTAATACTTACATGCCAAACAGAACTTTTGCAATCGAATACTCAAATATATCGAATATATTTAGATATTCAAGCATCCAAAAAAAGAATCAACATTCATACCATTCCCATACGAAAGAAACCTTTGGAATCTTAAGTACGCTTCCATACCACTATTAACAAGAATATGAACTTCCATCTAACAAGGATAAATTTCTTCGATGATTTTGTATGTAGTAGAGTTTGGAACGTGTTGTTTAAAATATTAAAAGCACTGCAATTGTCGGTTTGAAGTTTCATAGTTGAATATGTTTGTCTAATATTTTCGTATTAAAGATTACTACCGTATAATAAAAAGATACATAATTAAGTATCGTCATTCATATACTTATTTCATCTCTTTGATATGCAGCTCTTTGAAAACACATCCGTGTTACACAAGAAAGCGCGATCAATTTTATATAGTCATAAAGTCATGGTCTAAAATTAATTTTAATCAATTACATTGGCTCATACAAAATCTAAACGGCTGATATTTTGGGGGCAATGCCTTCATTTTGCCCATAGTATACGTCTGCCTAGTCTCTTTTTCACTGTTTCTGTCTCGATGCGTGTTATATAGTAGCACACACATCTAGCTTATATATATACATATATATAAATGTAAGATGTGTAAAACATATTTATATATGTATGTATGTGTACTTTGTTAATATATAATTATGCCGTTGTTAGTCTGCTTCGTCGTAGTCGGTGTTCGGTCGATTGGTTTAGTCGGTAAGTACAAACGCAGAAATTAATCAGCGGACGGATAGAGGCCAACAAACCCAGAAAAAATGTTTTTATCGCCGTAGCAAAAACCACAAGATGGTATTGAAATAAAGGAACAAGTTCCATCGTAAAAAAGTCGCGTGACTTAATCGGCGATGAGTGGTGTTTATTTGGAAATGTACTCGAAGGAAATAGGTGTATAAATTGTATTTTCGTAAATAATACCGGTTTATAAATGTAATATTTACAAAATAATTAGTAAAACTACGGCAATGATTGTAAGACTCCCGTTAATCAAATCTGATATTTGCAGCTTGTTCAAGGAACTCACTATATTAGACATAATATTTTTATTTACGCACTTTGACTTATTAAGATTTTCAATGATAAAATTGGTAAGAATGTACCTTTGTGTCATCTCTTGATACAACTTCTATTCTTATTAGTTGCTAATCATGCACG
This sequence comes from Holotrichia oblita, assembly GCA_023690525.1. Classification (NCBI taxonomy): domain Eukaryota; kingdom Metazoa; phylum Arthropoda; class Insecta; order Coleoptera; family Scarabaeidae; genus Holotrichia; species Holotrichia oblita. The sequence goes on along the minus strand of CM043016.1, from coordinate 84,959,672 downwards.
GAAACCAATATCTGTTAAATCTATTGTAGGTAAGATATGGCGATACATATTTAGCTCAAAAAAGTGACTAACAGTAAATACATGACCATTATCAACTGCCATAAATAAAGATAACATTTTGTCCTTCCACGAGTCAAATATGATTTACTGTGATATTTTCCCCTCTTATACCGCTTCTGCCTAGTCCAGTAACTCTCAAACTATGGTCCCTGGGCAACACCGACCTGTAAGCACCGCCAATCCACATACATACATGGTATCTAGTCCACCAGCATTTATTTTGATTACATTGTAAATTCTAAAAGCACAATAATTGGCATGTCTAATTAAATTAAACATTTTAATTGTAATTAATAGATCAGATTAATACTAAAAATTTGCTATGGGTAGCCTAGGTAGGAAGTTTACAACCTTGATGGTCATAAGTATAGCTCAATAAAAACCAGAAAGATAATACATAATATAATAGATTGTGTTCTTAATAAAGCTGAAATGTATTACAACGGAAGATTAGTAGTCGCACACCTGCATTTAAAAGGAGTTGGATAATTATTTACCTCTGAAATCCGACTACAATCCATCAAAGCAAGTTCCACAGAAATAAGTATGGAGCTGAATTTAACGCCGTGTAGCTTTAATTCCAAATTCCATCACGACCATGCTCAAGAAGTTTCCTTCTCAACCATCTTTTTTCAAAATTTACAACACGATTGTAAATAAACAACTCACACCACATCTAATAAAACAATATTATTATTGGTTATTTTAAACCACCTTTTTTGTTGTATAATTTATGGATAAATAAATTGCAAGTTTCCTTTTTTAGTTTCTACTAACGCTTCGTAATTACTCAATATTTCAGGTGATACTAATATTTTATATCTAGTATAACCCAACAGCAGGTGTATGATTTTTATATGTATTCGATTATTATAGTATTATTTATAAGTATCAACAGATTTTCAATATTTCATAGAGAGATACTTATACGTTATTAAGCCAAATGCTTACTCTGCACTAAGAAAAAATACCAAAAACGTCATCAGGAAGGTATATGTAGACATATTTGTCCGACTAAATAAGATATCATTCCTTAGTCGATAATAAAGAGGTTCCTTATTCTCTAACGACGTTGACATAGCGCAGAGAAACTCCTCCGAGACACCTTATTGGGCAAAATTATAACAGAAAAGAAAGAACATTCTCGGATTTTAATATACTTATCTTTCTAACGTTAAATTACTATAATAACAGAGCTTCCTACCTTATTTCGTCAAATTTTGCCTCTGTGTTATGAGATCATCTAGCTTAGCTCTTCAATAGTAGTACATATTTACAACATAACAGTTTTATACATATGTGCACATAATTGTGTTAAACCTGAGAACCTTGGTGAATATTCATGGAACAGTGGAGCTTTCCGATTATGTTATGTAATGGATTAATTTATATTTTCGATGCTGAAATTGACTTCAGAAGGGGAACTAGTCTGCACACATTTAAGCATTAGTACATTTGAATATAAGTACATTGTCGTTTATATTATTGCGAGTAGTTGCAAAAAATTAGAACAGCCCGACATTTCTATTGAATTGAAGCAAAAAAATAAGCTTTGTATTAAGTGATAATTACGAGAAGAAAATATAACTATACCTACTTTTCAACTTATTGCGTCATATCATTATACAATAAACTCCTTTATCTAAGAATATGTCACGTTGAGTAATTCTTGCAAAATGTCGCAGGCACCCAAACCCATTAGGAGCCCGTCGGAAGCACTAGAGATCATACTTGGGGGTGAATTCGCATGTATTTGTTGGTCTATCATTCATTTTTGTGTTATTTAGACCTATTGTTCCAGAAAAAACTGGAAAATCCCAGATTACTCGATGAATTGGAATAAACCTCATTTTGTATTCGATTAATTATTATTAAGTATATTGAAATACAAATTACTTTTACTGTCGTCATATCAATCAGTAATTGGATTTTAAAATTTTCGTTTTATATTCATTATTTTTAATACTCGATAACATTGTTGATCATAACATACTGCATAATACTGCTCGTTTTCTGTTAGAATATTTTGCGTCATCGAAGATCGACTGGGTAATAAAGAGCGGCTGGAACAATAATCTGTATCACTAAAATTATCTCAATATCTGTGGCAGTTACGAACGTCGAAAAAGCTATAATTTTCTATAAAAGTACAACAGTTGTGTACAGATATCTTTTCCAGACTGTGATTAATCTGGGAATAGCTTGAAAGTGTACATTTTTACAGTTTCATATAAATAGCTATTCATCCGCCACTCATTTGCCTTACTCTACTAAGCCATAGTATTAATTATAATTTCAATTGCAATTGTGTAATAAATAAAATCGTTTTGTTTATTATACTTAAAGCTCTGCTTTTATTTCTAGAACACATTTAATTCCATATCCTATAATAAATGAATATACCACAAATAAATAAATCTTTGAATTCCTGTAGTACAAGTCTTATTAAGGAAATAGTATATTACATTACTAGGAGTAGAAAGCTATCATTTTTGTGTCGAGCCCAAATGTTGGGCGAGACACAAAAAGCTTTCTACTCCGTGTTATGTATACTATTTATTCTTCAAACGATTTTCGCCGATCTCGCAAGCTACACATTTAAATATAACATGCATTATTATCATTGTTTAAACGCAGATTTCATGCATCTGTCAAACAACTGTCAAAGTACTACGGTTAAACTTTTATTTCTTTAATATTAAAAGTACAATTTATTATTGAGTTCGGTTGTAGTTGTTGACATTTTGTTCTCTAGTCCATTTCAGAAACTTTTCATACGCATTGTAATATACCTTACGTGATAGTCGGGATTAGTGTTGCAGCTGATTAGCGATTTTTATTATTTCTAATGGGGTAGTGGATTGAAGTTCTTCTTCGCTCATTTTGCAAATATTTGACAGTTATGAAATAATCCTTCAGTCACTTTAAAGAGTTGTGATTGGTCGGTTACATTTTTTTACTATAGACTGTCTCAACCTTAGTATTCAGTATGTGTCTTATGCAGATATACTACATAGCTGCCAGTTCGACAATGACAGGTTGGTAAATCATTTTAAATAGCATGACATTTTAAATACTTGTAGGTTAGGTTATTCTAAAACAAAACTATCGGGGGGATCGAGAAACATTGTCTGAAAAAAACTAGTTTCCCAAGTCGATAAGTGTGTACTTATTTCCATTTATGCGTGTGAAGTTAGCAGTATACAAAAATTAGTGAACATAATGTCATTTTTTCAAGTTTATTTATTCATTGGCGTCCGTTTATTTCATTGACAAATATCAACAAACACGCTCGATAATAAAGCGAGAAACTGACAACTTCGCCTTGATATAAAAAGAGACAGTTTATTACAAATCGTTTAAGATAGTATGAGAGGTATATATCCCATAAGAGACCGTACTGAATACTAAGGTTGAGACGCTCTAGTAAAGCAATGAAACCATTTTTTTCCACTACTAGCGTTAGAAGACGTAATTATTTGCTATGTTTTCGGGCCGAAAGATCATATTTTTCCTACGTTTGTCAAAAACATAATTTTCTCCTACTAGTAAATTGGTAATAAAATTAATTTACTGTTTAATTGACCTGATTACGAATGAAATCAGGAATTCAAAAATAAGGTTAGGATTAACATTTAACATAAATAAATAAATAAATAAATACATAAATAAAACTACTTATTAAAATAATAATTAATACAATTACAACACAGATTACCATTAATACTTCACTGGCTTTTAAAATCTGTACACCTAGTTTTACCTATATTGATTTGACTTTTGTGACATTTCTAATTTGACGTTTCATTTCCAAAAGTACACTATTTTTATAAGTCACCACAACCTCTTGCATAGTGTCACATTCAAATCTAAAGTCAGAACAATTATTGAAAAATAATCTTCAAAAATTAGCTTGCTTGACATTAAGGTGTACGAGATTTTATTGCAAGCCAGTGTACCAGTATTTTTCATACTCTATTTGATTTGCTTCTTTGCGGATTTCTGCAGGAGTACAACTACTGTCTGACATTTTTTTTTGGTATTGTGACAAGACATGAATAAAATCTCAATTTGACATTAAATGTTTATTCATTTGTTTTTACAGACTAACATGTTTTCTATGGATATCTTAAATTAAACATTTATCGGAACGGCTTATTATATTACATTATTATTGAGAAAGCGGTTAAATATGCTAGTAGTGGAAAAAATAGTATATAAACCACGGAGATTTTCTCAGCCTCTTAGCCATTATTTCCCTCGACGCTTCGCGTCTCGGGAAATAATGCTACTCGGCTGAGAAAAATGTCTTCTCTCCCTTGGTATATAATTACTATTTTACTAGTAAAGAAATTAATTGTTTCAACGGTACGTATTCAGTAACGAAATGATCATATTTTTGTACGTTTGAAGAAAAACATAATTTTATACGTTCTGGAATAAATTGGTATTTAATTAATTTACTGTTTCATTGACCTACAAGAGGAAATACATCAGGAATTGAAAGATAAGTAGATAGAGATCATAACATATGTACATAGATATATAAATAAATAAATACATAAATAAATGGCTGTATTATAGTAAACTGCAATACAATACAACAGATTACCATTAATACTTCACTTTTTTTATGTGTGGTGGGTGCTTAGTTGCATTGACTTCGTAAGCTGTATCGCTTGTCTGGCGCTCACTGCAACTCTCGCGGTGTAGTTTTTGTGTGTGTAAGTTGTGTTCAATTATAATGTAAACTCAGAACAATTATAAAATGGGCTATAATCTCAAAGCGAATCCAGTAAAACTGCTGTTGCTTAACCAAGGAAAAAATGGTATAAAACTACAATTAATTAATAAAATAATCTTTATTGTCAATTATACTGCTAAGTTCAGTTACCTTCACTAACATGCGTGCTTCTGCTAGGGTTCGGCTAGGGTTTTGAGTTTACATCTAAACAATGGTAACCTTAACAATTTCAGTTCAGTGAGTAATCCATTATATTTAGCATAGATTTCATTACTGAATGATCTTTTAAACAGTGTTGTTTTATGTATTGGTGTTAGAGTTTCGTCTTTAGTTAGCTATTTGTACTAAGTAATCTTCTTCGCTCTAAATCACGAAAGTTTTATTTATCGAGATATTTCTATTCGTCCGATAAAAACCTGTTAACCCGTATTCAATGTGTTTGTTACTCGAAATAAATGCTATTGCATAATGAAATGTAATTACAACTAAATGAAAAGTTTAGTGCAGCTAAGTGTGCTTTTATGGAAAAACAACTTGTGGTATCATTTAACTTTTGAATCACACATTTTTAAATTCCACATTACGAATGTGCCTAAATACATACATAACAAAATTCAAGAAGTATATTTTCTGTGCATACTATTTCACTGTGCTTTTTAAGTATTATTGTTAATTATTTGGATTTTCAGATCTTTTGGCTAGAAGACTTCTTGTAAAAAAAATACAACGCAAGTTTTCTCAAACATGGATTGATAACTATTGTAGTCAAATTCGTCTTTAATAGAGGTAAATAGAATTAAAGTGAGGTTTGTTTTTTCATGTGCGCCACTAAATAGACTGACATTTTACATCATAAATTATCTATTAAAACTAGAGAGAAATAGAACGAACTAGAACAGAGATCATTCAACGGAAAATACAAAATATGACTACCCGTACCAGTCACTGGCAGCTGATGGTAATCAAATCGCCTTTTTCTTTTAGTAATGTAGATTTAAATCTAGTTTTACTTCAAAAGGTTATTTTAAGCCTATACATTTTAATTCTGTAGCTGATATAACTTCACTTGAAATCATTACTATCCATACACACGAAATCATTTTTACAGATAATTATTATTAACTAATTCATTGTTCTAAGAATAGCGAGCCAAATTTAAGTACGCAAGTCAATATAAACACTGTTGTAGGTATATGATCCAACGCTTAAATTATGTTCATGTTGTAGTAACCATTATATTTGATATTTATTATTTATCTGACATAGTCGCTTCATTGACAACAGACAATTAATAATAAATACTGTATACAGGGACTAGTGTACAATATTAAGGTAGGTCGATACGAAATTAATTTGTATTCCGATAAACCAATCAAGGAAGCCTTCATCAGACCTACACGGTTACAAGAACTATATTAGTGATAGTATCAGTTGAGCTAAAGGTTTTTAGAAAGGTATAACAAACTGCATTCTAATCAATACACGTTTCGCCTTGAAGCTTAATGAGAAATTTTAACTACAAATGTGCTTACAGGAGAGTTTATTACAGGAATAACTGGATTAGTACAATAAACCTGCTGTGGTGTGGTGTGCATAGCGTACTTCTGACTGATATTCCCTCAAAGTGAAAAAATGTGAGTCAAAAGATTGCTGGAAACCGGCTGATGCATGCGTACGGCGACAAATGATCTATATATGAATATAATCTACATTTTTAAATTAAAACAGAAGATTGGCTAAGGAGTTGTTCTAATGTATATGCATTGTGATGGAACAAGAAAAATTTTAACCTTGAAGGATAGTGTTTCGTTGGTAAATGTTCAAAGTTTCAAAGAAACCGCATTGGAACAGCGGTGGAAGCAGCATACCAAACTTATTTTCCAGCTTCCATTTCAATAGTAAAGCAATACAGATGCAATTTATACGAGAATGAAAGCACGTCAAAAATAATTTTAAAGCTCCAAATCAAGATGAAACGGGAAAGGATCGAGTAAGCATAAGAAGAATTAATTCCAGTTTATACATTTCAATGCAGAATTGTTTAGAGCAAGTTACTGACACCAATAGAGTATGGATAAAATACTAAAATAATTCATTCTAAATTCTCGTTCTCCTTATATTCTTTTTCAGTTATCCAAATCATTTTTTGATTTAAAAACGACGCTATTCAATAAAGATACGTGCAAATAATTGTTGGTTGTTTGTATTAATATACACTAGTTGCATTAAAATTCCATATTCTTCATTTGAAGCACCATCTACTTAATGTCCAAATTTCATGTTTAAAAATAGAGAGAACTAAATTTTAAATGCAGTGTTTTATGCAGTTTAGACAAATTTGTATGTTGTGTATGTATATGCTGTACGTATGTGACCAACTGTTTCGTTTCGAAGAAATAAAGTTTTTGATTTATTTATTTTCTAATCAAATTTAAATAAATTTAATGGTATATTTCTAATTTTTAGGATTTCTATTTTAATTTTGAACATACCTGTATATATGAGTCTTGGAAAAAAGTAGACGACCAACCCTTTATATGACATCCTACGATAGAGAGAGGGTAGCACATGGAAAAAGTCAGCAAAAAGACGGCCGATTCAACGTTACCGATTTACAAAGGCATATTGATTTGCGGTCGCAGAAAAATACATTATAACAATTCTGTAAAGTTAAGTAATTGCTACAGCAAAAAAATATCGCGGTAAGGGGAATAATTAAAAAGTAACTCTAAGGCGGCGCTCATCGATATTTCGGTTAGTCTCTTCTGGTAATGTAACTGTGCAACAAATAAAATGTAATTTATATGTACCAGTAAATAACAGACATGTATAACAAATTTTATTCGGCAGTAAACATATAAATAGCCCCATGCGCTGAATCTACCTTGTATATCTGCGTTTTAAATATGTAGGTGTTAGAAAGTTGAATGATTTAGAAAAGTTGACAAGTCTTCTTAGAATAGCTCTTTCATTTGCTTTCGCTATTATCGATGCTAATGCAACTGGTCTAAATTTTCAATACTTGTTTCATCCCCGCTTTTATGGATCGGAGTGGTTGTGACTTTTTCAGATGAATATATCTCCGTTTCGAAGATGAGGCTGAACATATCTGCACTAGGGGTGCATAGTACATCTCCACAACTTTTTATTAGTTTCATTGTCAAGCTGTCTGATTCTGCTAATGAAGTATCTTTTAACGAAGCTATGATTATTGTGATATGTATATTTGTCATTGGTAGGATAATAATAACTTGTCAGAAATTCGTGTACAGATTTATTTCTATTAAGTGAAAATGTCTCCATTGTGAGTTGTCGGATACTAGTAGGAAAAACTTAATAATAAAAATTAATAATAATATAGTATTATTATTAATTTTTATTATTCATTTATTTTTTATTTATTCATTTTAATTCATTTTAAAAGTCTACTTTTAAAATGAATTTCATAACAATAGGTAAAACAATTGTTTTCTACAAATTATTAATCGACATTAGTCCTTACAATATGCTAATTACATTGACACTAATGCATTTTACACCGCTTTAATTTAATATTAATATTGACAAAAGAAGAAAACTACAGTCAGTAAACTATAAGGACTGCAAAAGGCAATTATTTGATATAGTATTAAGACATTTATTTAAAAAATCTAGTATTATTCTATTAAGTTAAGAGAAAATCGCAGAGAGACACCCGTCTAGCAACACATTGTATATACTCTACAAATTATAATATTAGTATACCATAATCGAACTGGTATCTTAAAAAGCAGTGATACCAGTAATAGGATGATGACGAGAGTAATTTGCAGCTGCCATTGGACAAGTATTTATGAAAGCGGACCATAAAAAAATTTATCAATTTCAGGTCTATTATAAATATGAAACTCAGAATCTACTGCAAATTTTGAATATTTTACATACGACAACTTTTTGTATTTTGTCAAATAAGGGGAGGGGAAGAGGGAGAACTTTATATTGAAGGAACGCTTATATCTTCGGTTCTGTTAAACCAAATTTTGCAAATTTAGTCTCGGCATTACCCCTTCAATCTAATCCTAACAAATTAGAACCAACCTAATAAGTGTCGTGCATGCTAGAACGCGCTGTTTAAATTTTTTCGGGAATTTTGTTTCTTCTCGAAAATATTAAATGGAAACATACAGTTTTGACTGCAGATTAGAAAAGTAGTCTAAATTGCCAACAAATCGGCGAAAGCTGGGAATCGCTATCCTTTACCAATTCGAAGATATCTTCAGAAACGTGTAGATGGTAAAAATTTCTTCTATAAATTTGGTTATTCTGCTTCCCGTGGACAAAATTTAGCAAATTGGTCTTATTAGAAAGGATTTTCATTGACCAACGTCTCGTGACTCAAACTGTTTAATATTGTTTTGTCCATTACGGCCAGAGGGCGTTAAGGACATTTAAATATGTAAATATGATTTTTGAGAAGAACAGTACATGGCAGGTTATATTTATGTTCATACTATAAAATAATGAAGTGAAAGCTTAAGATTTTAGTGAAAAGCACAACGGTATAATTCAAACAAATAATGCAGAAGAACACCAAAAAAGGAAACAGCATAATAAAGTTAATATTAGTGGCGGGCTAAAGTTTGAAGGAAAGCTTATTTTCGATGCAAAGTTCCACTCTACAACGAGTGGATAGGACTAGTCTCTATTTTTGTCGTAGAAGTACGTTGAACGATATTTTCTATTCATATAGATATATATTCTATTTTTCTATACAGAAATGTTGTCCGATGTAAAATATGCAAAATTTTCAGTAGACTCCATTTTTCATATTTATGATACACCTTAAGTTGGTAAATTTTGCGTAAAATAAGTAATTAAAATTTTTGGTGATCCGTTACGCCCTCTAGCGGTCATCCTACGCTTTCCCAAATAATTTCCGGATGTTTCTCGGGGTCACTTTAGTCAGCAATACTTTTTTCCAAAGCTGTATTGTAAACCGTTCCTGAGATATGGGCGAGCGACATTCTTAGTTGACCAACCGGTACATATGCCTTCTGTTAACTTTGGAATATGCTGTACTGCCTTGCTTTTGATAACAGCGAGCGTACTACAGAGGAAACGAGCTCTGTCAAAATCGGTAAGCTGAGTATATTGGTGCAAATAATTGACTACTGCTGAGTGTGGTTCCTTCCTTTAAAATTATAACTGTGACGTGGGAAACTGACGTAAAAGCAGCAACAGTATTCGCAATGTTTTAAGAATGAGTTGAGCTTTGAGCTGTAGAGTTACCTCTACATGTAACTGTTTGGATCTCCAAAATGACAGAAGATACTTTTTGCATTCTAACAAACTTTGAAAGTTTATTAAAAAGTTTTGTTAATTAGAAAGTGGACAAAATTTAAGGGAACTGTATAAAAGAGTTCAAGATATTATAATATGGAAAGTATAAAATATGAACCAAGAAATATTAATGTAAACAAAATCTTCCGCTTTATAGATGTGTTTTTCATTAAAAACAAAGAGCCTTACGGTAGAGCTTTGTCTGAAAGTACCTACCTGAAAATAATGTAATATATATTACAAATCAAACAGCAATCAATAAAACTTGCTTATACAAATCAACACATCTACATATTACGTAAATTATCAATAGCAGAATGACATATAAATACAAGCAGTAAGTATACTATCATAGATGACATGCACTAAACAATAAATCGACTGATTTTTTGATTACTATACATGGTATTTTTTGTGTACGAAGATGTTTCTTCGGCGGCATCGCTATATAATAATCTTACGATAAAAGCGAACCCTATTTTCTTTCGCATACGGGTTTCCTTTTCCTTCTGTTTAATAGTTCTCCGCAAAATTCAGATTAGGATATGTAAACAATATGTAATCGTCCATGAAACAAAAACAAACGATAACTAATCTGGTCATGCCGTTTTGTTGTGCTCGATCTGCGACCGTATTTTGCCCACATGTCGGTAGGCAAATAGAAGCTGTTTTTTTTATTTTATTCCGTTACTCGCGGTTTCTTTTTACTACGATTTTACTATTATGCCTTATCGAATAATTGCGGTTAAATTATCGTTTAAAATTATAGTGAAATATTCTGAGTCATATGCGGCTAATTGTTGTGTTTATTTCCTACTAATTGCATAAGCAGATTATTAAGAAATAAAGTTGTTAGCGGTTTTTTGTAGTTTATATTATTTACTGTTTACTAAAACAAAGGAGATGTTCATAATTAGCAGCTAAGAGATGCGTAGCAAGACAGTCGAAGCACAATAGTTCCAATAGTTTAAACAAAATGAATTAGGAAAATTCACAAGTTCTAATTTAGTTTGAGTATTGGAGATTAACTAAATTTTGTTTTTAGTGACGATTAATGGAGCGAAAATACCGTTTCATGTAGTAGCGCCTTACCAATTTCAGAAACATATTGATAAAGCTATGTAACAATCTGAAGCAAATATTCAGAAAACGCAAAGTTCTAAGGAATGTTTACGAACGTAGGATGAATAAAATAGTTCTTAGATATATATATTCTATTACTTTTATATCTTTGCTACAACAAGATTCCTAGCACAGTCAAACAATAAGCACACAATATCTGCAGCTCAAGTGATTGATTTATTGCAAAATAGAGCTATACTGTGAAATTTCGGTAATCAACACTTTATTTGACGGAACTTACCCAACTGTTGCTCTACCGTGCTACTCAATATGCTAGTAGATATAATATCATATATACTGTTATACAGCCATATACGCAATTTCCGTCCTCATCTTGTATTAAAACCAAAAATATTAAGTATATCAAATATCTTCTGTGGTAAAAGTAGTGATAATATGTATTAATATATCCTTAATAATTTTACATAATTGGCAAATTGCTACGGACGCCAACGGAAATTGCATGACAAACTATTTGAAACGGTAAATCGATGCATTTCTACAATTACATAAATACAGCAGCAAACTATAATTTCCTACTAATTTAATTTCATACAGATCATGCGGATATAGTATAAAGTTTGTGTCGATTAATATAAAACTGGTGTTGCAATTCTACGCCATGAAATAATAAATAGCAATATCCATAAAACCTCACGCATGTTAAACTGCGTACATATGTGTAGATTGATGAGTTAGTGAATAATATAACATATAATTGAATATTTAAAAAATAAAACCCAACTGCACTTAAATATATACTACTTTAAATGGTTAGTTATTTTATTACTTATTGCATAACAGTTCACTCATACTGAAAATGTTACGTGCAAAACGAATGCTTTAAGAAAACCTGAAGGAGTACAAACAAGACCAATATTGATTCCTTCAATACGAAATGTTATGTGACATTTTTATTGCCAGAACAAAGGACACGGTGAACAAGTTGGTATACAACAGATTGATTGAAAATTCTAATTAGTATTGCGTAGAATTACTTTCTATGATGTATTGTATCTTTCAGAACTGAAAATGCTGTACTAGAGGGAATGACACCCAGTCTTCTACCAGATTTGATACATATGAGATATGTGTCAAATCAAAGAAAAATAGGGACTTAAAAAGAATTTCATACTTCTAAAACACGTCCAGTAGGGGACTTGTTGAAGAAATATATATCTTTAACGATTGCCGAAAAATAATATTGGCCCTAGTCAATATTTATTTGCTTACATCAAGCATTTAACATATGTTTTGTTACATAATGAAGTCTTCTAAAAAGGCAATATGATTCGTAAATAATCTGTAAGAACGCAGTTAGTTGTGGTCAGAACTGTAATACGTCGATATACCTATATACATTTCTAAGACAAAATTTATTTCAGCTAAAAACGAAGGGAAGTTACAAAACAATTTCTGAATTGAAAATTAGTATCTTCTCAGAAGAATGTACAATAGAAGGTACAATATTGAAGTATCATCAGCCACAGATCTTTGAAGCTAAGTATAAAAATGAAAAAAAAGTTTTCAGTAATAATTCATTGTACGGAAACTGACACAGATTGACGCTTTGCGGTTTTGGTTTTACTCTGCTTGCGATATGGACAGCCATAGTGGTATTTTGTTGCATAATATTGTCACATATTAGAATACTTTATTCCCTTTGAGGCATTTACGTCGAAAAAATATAATATTATGTACTCGGGCAAAATAAAACCTATGAGGGATCGGTTATTGATACTCCACAACTATAATAAAATGAATCCCAGTGCCTAAAAATTTGCTTAAAAAGATATCTTAAAAACAGATGTAGCTAACTATATTACCTCTCCTATTATTTCTTCCAACAGGCAAAAACCTGCTTTGTCCATAATGAAACATAAACCACATAAAACTAATAAACATGAGTTTACTACGAAGATCGAAACTTATCGTAGCGAGGAAGGGGGAATAGCACGCTTGCGCTAATTCCGTATATGTTTTACAACCGCCCCACTCTAGATCTATCTCTTTCCTAACTGGCCTTAGTCCTTCTAAATGATCTGTATAATGTCTGCTTGCAAAGTTGAAGTTGCTGTAACGTATACAAACAGACTGACGCGGGTTGAGAAATGAACCGATGATTACCAATGTTATACAGGGTGGGGCACCACATTCGCCTCGGTTGATATACAAAAAACGGTAACACATATTTAAAATATTCTTGTTGGAGCGTGTGTAGGTCCATCGGGAGCACGTTCTAAAATTATTTTGAAATATACAGGATGTCTCAAAAAAAGCTACACATCAAAGTTATCAAAATTTAAATGGAACACCATGTATATTATTGCATATTTCGATGACGAAGACTAAATCAAGGCAAGTTACGGTGATATTTCCTATACCTAGGTTCAACAGTTTCTGAGATATTAAAAACTTTTGAAAATGTAGATCAATATTTAGATTGAGTACCTGGCGTACGTATTTCAGTTACGTGTTTCAAGGTGTATTATTTAATTAGCACAACCATTACATCTAATGCTAAAATAAAGATGCTTTCTAAAAATTATACAGGGTGGTTGAAATCTTATCTCTAATTGTGGGTACCATTAATTACCACTTAAAAGACAAATTGTTATTTCAGCAGCATTGGTAAAAAGCAAATTTTGAGAACTGTAACGAAGAATATTTTATTGCAACCACATGTCAGAAGGTACCTTCATCAGTTTTTCTGCACCCTCTTGATTGTATTGAAGTAGATGAACTAATGAAAAAATAAAGCCATTGTAAATCTTCTGATTGTTATGATTGTAATAGCCAAACACAAATTTACTAAGCGTGTATTGCTGAAGCAGCTGATACTTTTTTTAAGTGCTTGTTTCTAGCGATACTTGTTTCCCATTAGCCTTAAATTTTATAAAATCGTTCGTATTTTCAAGAATAACATTCTGAGTAATCAACTAGCCGACTTATTTCAATTGTGCTGGTGTTGCCAAACTTGTTAAAACTGACTCTCAAAGTGAGATTAGAAAATTATTTGTTGAATAAGAATATCATTGGTTTGAGTCAATTTACTTTTAGAAGTGGTAAGAGTACGGTAAAAGTTTTAACGGATCTCGTCACTTTGAAGCAAGGTAGTGCAGATGAAGGTGGTAGAGACATAGAATTAGGCGACCGGCTTTGTCATTGATAAATAACTTTGTATTCAAGAAATATCAATGCATAGAAATTAATAAAGATGTTTCTTCGTTCTCAAGTATGACGTTCCAAAAAGTTTTAATGAACAACAGTGGAATACTTTGCCCTTGATGGAACTGTGACTAGTGCGTTGTTATATACCGACGGTTATGTCAGCAAGATCAGGTTGATTTTAAACACCACCGAAACTTAGATTCTACATTTCTTCCTCTGTTCGGAACACATCTTAAAATATACAGGGTGGGGCATCACATTCGTCTCGGTTGATATACAAAAAACGGTAACGCATATTTAAAATCTCTTTGTTGAAGTTTAAATCCATTAGGAGCACGATCTAAAATTATTCTGAAATATACAGAGTGTTCCAAAAGAAAGTTATACATCAAATTTATCAAAACTTAAATGGAACACCATGTATATTATTGCATCTAAATAAAGGCAAGTTACTGTGATATTCCCTATACCTAAGTTCAACAGTTTCTGAGATATTTAACAATTCCTGAATACGTAGATTAATATTTAGAATGAGTACCTGACGTACGTATTTAAATTACGTGTTTCAAGTTGTATTATTTCATTACCACAACAATAACATCTAATGCTAGAATAAAGATGCTGAAGCAACGTCCAATGCATCACTGCCTACTTTTCAAGAATAAATTAGACAAAATTAATATCTGATATTAGTGTCACCATGTCAAAGCTACCTTGATCTAACCAAACTTTTAGTACATAATAGCTAATTAAGACACTAAATTGACTTTTACAGAGAAACTACATATAAGAGATAGGTATAGGAACCCTAATAACATTTAAAAGAGAAATAACATTAAAATGGACAGACGATGTTAGATACAGGATATCCCATTTAAAATAAGCAAATTATTGAGCATTAATGGTACCCACAATTAGAGATAAGATTTTAACCACCCTGTATAATTTTTAGAAAGCATCTTTATTTTAGCATTAGATGTAATGGTTGTGCTAATGAAATAATACAACTTGAAACACGTAATTTAAATAGGTACGCCAGATACTCATTCTAAATATTGATCTAGATTTTCAAAAATTTCTAATATCCCAGAAACTGTTGAACCTAGATATAGGGAATATCACTGTAACTTGCCTTTATTTATCAATTTATTAGCGCAAGTGAGCTATTCTCGCTTCCTCGCTGCGATAAGTTTCGATCTTCGTAGTAGTAGTACTTAGGCTAGTGTGAGAAGTAGATCGCTCATGTATGCGTATGCCCTCGCTATAGCGGGGAAGAAGGAATAGCACGCTTGCCTTAATTCCCTATATGTTTTACAACCATCCCACTCTAGATCTATCTCTTTTCTAGCTGTTCTTAGTCCCTCTAAGTGAATATTTAAAAAATAAAATCCAGCTTCGCTTAAATGTTACATAAATATAATACGTTGAAGTGAAGATAGGTTTAAGTTTTTAAATATCCAACTGTATGTTGTATACTTCACTAGATCATCAATCTATACATACATTATATACGTTAACAAGGATCATATTTTCTATGATGAACGACACTAATAAGCAAGAGTTCTGCTAATATATAATAAATAATTAGCGAAACATAGTTAGTCGTATTACTGGCGCCACAAAATAAATTAGTGTAAAATCGTTGTTTAATTCCATTTAAAATTGCGTTAAGTTTTATTAAATCCGACATTCGTTTACTGCACCAATTCACGTGGCTGGTAAGTATAATAAGTAACTTCAGATATATGTATGTAATTAAAATATGACACGGGCGACGTGAATTTATTTACACATTGTAAAATTATAATTCAATTATCGCAACTTAAATAAATGGAATACAATTTCGGACAAATTGCTATGTTGAACATAATTAATGAGAACGGTATTAAAATAGTCCATTTTTACGCAGTAGCGTCTACTTCGAATCTCTTTTCTTCTTTCTCAAAGCTGTTGTTCATGTTCTTATCCACTAGGAACTCTGCCTCGGTATTTACAGAATAATGAGCATAAAGTTTAAAACGATCTTCGTTCGAGTTACGTAAAACGAGAGTCAAAAGCAATTTACTCTTAAAACGGTGTTAATAATACAAGTCGTAAAAATTATACGAGCTGTATATATACTAAGATTTGCTTCCAAAATGATGTAGAACCAATTTCAAGAAACATAACGGTACAATAATTTACTTGTTTTTATTTTTCGCGTTCCAAACTCAGTCGGAATTAATATGAATCATCAAAGAGAGGAAGATTGCGTAACTACTGGAAATACTAGCAAGATTATACTTATTTTACGCGTTCCTCAAATATCGTACATATCGCTAATGTGGCGAATAACGTGGATTTATTAGGCATTTAATAGACTACTCACTAATCAACTACAAACTAACTTCGGATCTACTCAAGGTTTTGTTAACAATTCTACTGACATATACATTGTAATTTCTTTACCATAAATTATCTAAAATATTCATATTTTATCTTCAGTTACACTAATAAAGTAATTACGAAACTTCTCATGTTATCATGTTTGACTTTGATTGAACCACTTGTCCATATGCAAACTAAGAAATGTATGGATTCTGACTATGAAGTTGAATTTAGTGGACATTTAATATTTTCCGGCTATGAAGATGAACGTAAGTTCGAAAGCGGTAGCCAATTCATTAAAGAAATTTGTGAGAAAGGACCATAATATCTTTTATTATTTATTTAACTATCACTCACACAGAGTCCACCATGGAATTTCATTTACTATATATGTATTTAAAGAAAGTATCCCGACAGATCCGATATTGAACATAGTCAGCATACAGGCTCAAGTATTGACTCAAAGATCTTAATAGTGGCTGACAGAAAATTAGTTCTTTCAACGCTAATGTTCTATAAGATTACCTCGGGACTGAAATATTGATGGGGTGGAATTGGCTACTGGGTACCGGGCCATAGAAAGAAACTGAGAAGTTCCAAACCAAGATGTAAACACGATATTAAGGCAATGACCTTGCGACTGCTAGCTGCGGCTCTCTGGGCAGGAAATTGTCGATGCTTTCCTAAAGAGATTATCTACCAGCGGATGAACGAGTCGACATATCCGTTTGATGAATAAGCATAATTCTAAAATTCTGAATAGTGATCTGGCTAGTTCAATCTTAACTTCACATAACGATAAACCGGAATTTTGTAATATGTCGAAATTGTTATCGATAAATAGAAAGTTTGATTTCAATTAGTTTGCCTAAACTTCTTAAACTTAGCTCTAAAACAGCAATCTAGAATTATAACATATCTAAAGTCTTGTATTCTACATTTCTCTGCTTTAATAATTAAACCAGTCGCCTTATTGATTTATTAAAATGACTAGAAAAGTTTAAATATCTAAATGTTAGGTTTTCTCTGCAGAAAAGAAGAAAATCTATGAATTATTTATATATCTAACGAAGTACGGTCCCGTACGTGCCCGTAGTTCGTTAGGAAATAATAAATATTCCGGAAAAAATAATTCTCATATGCTAGCATGAAGTAAATAGTTAATTAATCAGTTAGTTAATTTTGTTACTGAATAGAAACTTAACCGTTACATTACTCAATATTTCATTAGTATTTCAGTAGCTTCTTCAGAAGTCTACTGCAACTACAAAGTCTACTAACAAACAAACCAAAGAAAATTCATGAAACTATTCTATTTATAACAGAGTTCGTGAAACTGCAAAATTAGCAGCAAGAGTTGAAACTTAATATTAAGAATCATTATATATTTTTTTATTTAACACACTTTAATATATGTAAATACATGGTGCGAGATCTATACGTGGGTTTCCTATTATATAAAATAAAAACTTATGTAACATACACTATATCATAATTTAATTAACTGGAAACCTAAAAATAGTAAAAAGCTATACCGCTTCACATACACTATGTACATAATTAATCATTATACGAAGTAATGATAATAATTATGATCCTTTCAAACGATAAACCTTTCATTAAATAAATACAAACTGTTTCAGCACAAATACGTAGCGAATGCATACGAATTGCAGCACATTACTGAAAGTGTTTCGAGTATACTGCGAAACGTATCCTTGAACTTTGCACTTTTGAATGGCCATTGCACTCGCTAATGGTCTGGAACAATATAAACAATCCTTCGTATTCTGAGTTTTCTTGGTAGTGGAATATAGACCTATTAAATCATGTTAAATTATCGAGGGAGAAATTAGCCAAATCTACGGTTTCATAATATACACACAAAATAAGTATTAGTTCTTCAATGTTTCTTCCCTTTATTGGAAATTAATGTGTTTGCGAATGGCTTCTAGAGCAGCTAATTAATATAATAGTTAATTAATTTTTTTACACTAGATAAGTTTAGTAAAGGAGTACATTTTAGTGTATCTATTTAATTGAATAATAAAAATAAATTTCACTAATAAATTGTACGTAAATATAAGATGGATTTTTATATAATTCATATAAACTTATAAATACTTATCTAGCTGCAAAATTTTTAGTCTAGAATTATAGGGCTTCGTGCATATAATTTCATCTAAAGTTCGGGTATAGATTTCATCTTCTGTGGTTATTTTCTAAACATATTTCCTGTCTCTGATATTACTATAAAATTGATGAAAGAAATAGAATACAAGGTATAACAGAGGGCTTAAAAATCATATGAAAAAATGTATACACACATATGGCAAACTATGTAAGTTTTCGATGCAAAAGTTTATTATTCAAATGTGGTAAACATGAAAGTATTGAGTTAACATATCTTACGTGTGAGTCTAATATGATGTTTTGTTTACATTCCATGATGGATGGTTTCCAGTGCTCTCTTCCTACATTTTGTACATAACAATGTAAGTGGAGACATTATCTTTTTAGGTGACTGTACACTAGAAGTTCTACAATTTTCTGCTACATATCTACTATAACTCTGAAAAATGTACTTGATGATGTACTCAACTAAGTTTCACCTATTCTTTCGTAAGCTTTTAGTATACGTTTTCCCACTGTACCTTCAGCAAATTTCATAAATTTCAACAGGTGTTATAATTTTTGTTGCCGTAAAAAATTTTTGGTAAGTCTATATATCTTATTCGAAGAGTAGCATTAAAACTACCACTCTACAGGAAAGAAAAATTGTAGTTTAGGTTTACACTCCCCATATTTTTTCATAAATTTTAAACGTTTAGCGATTTTGAGAAACAGCGCTTTTATAATGTTCGTAGTGAGTTCTCCATTGATACTCCTTCATCAGTTTCGTTTTCTATACCGAAATTGCAAATTTTAGATAATTTTTATCCACTCATATGAACATATAGTAATAGCACAAAGTTTTATTTTATTATACATTTTATATTTTGTGCAGTCAACTCCTTAACATAAATTCAAAAAATCTTAGGTGGCTATGGATTCTAAAACGTGTATCTCTTATTAGGCCTATATTTACCTTATAAATGCCATAAAATAGAATTTCAATGAAACGACTTTAGTGCCATAATCAACAATAATAAATGTTAACTTTCTTTGATGCATTAAAATTGTGCCAATTAAATTCTATTTTATGACATTTATAAGTTACGTAGACTTCAAAAATTGAAAAACATACAGGATGGTCAATTTAAAAGAGCTCATATACCTTGTACTGCACTTACATTAATCACCTGTATTTCATTCAGAAGCCGTATCTTTAAAATTATATATTGACATGTTCAAGCATTTTTCATAAAACTCTACTTTCTGGATCTAGCGTCTGCCATGCACACAACCTGTGTAATTTTACGTATTTACACTGACATCATATACCAACTATGTACCTGTAAAAGTTTAAATTGTCTGCCCTTAATTACAATGTCATATTTATCTAAGAAAAATTATATTGCAATAGTAGTATAATAATAATAATAATAATAAGATTGTAACTCATCTTAGATAAAAAATGCATATGTTCAACTGCCTCCTAATAATAATAATCATAGCCTGCATCTTCAAAACACTAAAATTACTTTTAAACGGCATATTTTAGCGACAAAAAAATTACGAAAAATGTTTAATGAATTGAATACTGAAAATGAAAAGCAACGTTTTCTTGTGTGTATGTAACAATTTAAGCAAAAGTTTTAGATTATAGACCTATGGAGGCCTAGTAATATCTCTCCAATATTTTTCTCATGAAAGATATAAAGGTTACAAGCAATATTTCTGCAGAACATGCCCAATCTGCTAAGGTGGAAGTAACTATAATTTAACAATTTAAATCCACTATTCTTTACACAACTTATAAGTAGCATTAACTTGTATTTAATCCAGGATTTATGCACATATAAGTATATCCCGGTAGTATTATTTCTTCGATTGGTTTAGAGATATTGCAATGTTATTCAACAGACAATAATTCACAAACACGCACACATACAATATAGGAAACATTAACACTCACGAACTTTCTCTCAAAGGCCAAATCTGCGGATATATTACAGAACAAGTAATGACTCATTTATACGATTAGGAAATATGTGCATGTATATGTATGCATATGTCCCATTGGCGGTGCGGGCTTTATATTCATATGTATGTAACTACATACTGTATTTATATATCTACGATTTACACAACCACATATTAGTAATGAGTTTGTGGTTTTAAAGCTTTCTTGAGTGGTTAGATGTTGTGATTCACGTTATAGGTTACATTTTTACACATTGCTTATAACATTGTTAAAGATACGTCTAGTCTCCATTATTCTAAAATACTTCCCATTCCTTTGTATTCAGTGCATCCCAGTTGCTTTGCTCTTAGTACCGACTCAATTTTAGGAATTAATACCTATATCAGACTTTTCCACTCCTATAGGAAACGTAATTATACACGAATACATTCTTCCTCCTTTGGCTACTACTCATATTATTCAGGTACCTGACAAGATGTGTTAAAACCACACCTCCGAATAAATTTTCCACAAATTTACTCCTTGCACACAGTTGCCCAAACATGCGGCTTTTGCAATAAGAGGATGTGAAGTATGTGTTGATCCCAAGGACCCACTATGACCAGTTGAAATAAATTTGTTATTTCCTACAGCATTAGTTCGGCTCCGACATGTTATAACATAACGCAACTTGTGTATGCCTCGAGCCTTTCTTACTTGTGGAAGCTCTGATCTCTTAGTTTGGACGTGCCTTTTCAAAATTGTATTCGTGCATCTTTCCAAAATTTCCGGTGTTTTCAAACGTTGGGTTAGTTTTGGCTGGCTTCGTCTTGATCGCACGAGTAACAGAAAAGGAAAGATAGCTATACGTACACAAGGTTACGTATGCAATTGCTCCAGTACCACAAGAATTGATCAATAACGACTAATCTATTCAACCAAAGCTTCCATTGGCTTGGCCATAACCTCTGAATTTAAGTGTTTTGTGAGGTTATTTCGGCTGTGTAAGTGACGGTCCCCCAACACTCTGCGTGTACAGCACCCACATAGTTCGCCTCACATAGAAATTTTCAGAAGACCTGCAAATTTTTAAACACGCAGGTTTATATCGAATGTTGTTAGCATAAAAAGCAAGTAGTTCGTCATTGCTCCTTGGGCACATTGGTCTTTGCTAGTGCCATCAGTAGCTCTAATCAAGGCGGAGCCCAAGCAATAATACGCAACGTCGCCTCTATCTTTCAGGTTACTCAAAAATTATTTACAGAACTTGTTGCCCCCATTCTATGTTAGTCATATCTTGTATTTCTTTCTAGTTACATACATATGTATCAACTTCATAACCATCGAAATGTGTGTCGACTACAGGTAACCAATACAATCGATTCAAACACGTATGTACTGTATTGTTTCCATGCGACCAACATGTTAATAGAAAAATTAATCTATATGATACACACAAATGGCCTTACAAAATAGGTCGTGTAGTTATTAAGTTGGTGAATTACCACATACATACCATATTATATCTGTTATTGATATTACGTAACTAGTAATTTTACTGAAAATATTAACGTAGATTTTTGAAATTTTAGCTTAATAACTTTGCCCGGTCAAGTATGATTACCAGCAGTCTTTATAACTACAGCAGGCTTACAGACACAACGTAATCGTCGATAAATGCTTAGGGCGTGTGAAGGTAGGTATGTCAACAATAATTTAATTTTACGATTATTAGCGTTGCAGTCGTAGTGTTATTTCTTGAACGGTTCAAGTAAATCTCATGCGTATGATTCTAATGAAGTAATTGTGGTATTATTAAATAATCTACGTTGATAATTGCGTGTTCCTGTAATAAATGTCTGGCAAAATTGATAATTATCATGTATTAAATCCCGGTTATGGCATTATTACTAACGATATGCCTACATCATCGTGATCTAGCGTGTGCAGTAGTGAATGCACCTTGTAAGGTCTCAGATATTTCACCAATAATTTTTTTTTGTTGAGAAATGGGAATTACAATTGCTATAAATATGTAATAAGACATATTTCGTAGACAAAAATGATATGAAATTAAACTTTGCATTTGATGTATATAAGAATTACCTATTCCTCTAAAGACATTGGAAATTTTCAAGATAAAGTAAGATCTGGAAAAACCAAGGAACAAGCTAGGTGGCTCATTAAGTGAGAGGATTCCTAGAACTTCCTATATTAAACGTCAAAATCTCATTAGTATGAACTTTTCACTGTGCTTAAACTATACGATGAATTAATTGTAAAGCGGAAAATTACTCAGTACTAATTGTTTGAATTAATACAATTAGTAATTTGAAGAACTGAAATTGCATATATGTACTTATATGAAATAATTAAACATATTTGGAAATCCGTTTACATTTACATAAAAATGTTATTAGCATTACTTGTTTATTGTGCACTGCATATGACATTGAAATAACATTACATAGCTACCGTTTAAAAGTTAATTGTTCTTGAATCAAGCTTCGGCATTTTATACAGGTTAGAGAGACAGTTAAAATGTATTGCTAGTAGATAGCTAAAATTTGTAGCTTATTAGATGCATTTTGCATTATTTTTCTATATGCAGAGGAAGTATACGATTACTCTTTTCATAGTCATAAGAAATATTTCTATCGTCACAGTACTATCACTAGGCCAGGTAATACTCATATCTCATATCAGCATACATTGCGAGAGTCCACTGGAAGAATACATCTAAAGAGACTATAATTTCGTGCTTACGCTATTCTTCCACAATGTAGGGTCTCTGAAAATTTTTTCATACTTAATCCCATAAGGAACATACACTGCGAGTAAATAGTTTTTTTTTATTATTTTGTGATTGATATTTACTTCACCATTTTCCTTCCAACTTGGTCCTGATATCTTTTTCAGGTTTTGTTTTTTTTTTAGTCTTTTCTTAGAGATTTTCACAAACTTAAAAGCTGTCAAACTTTTCTCCATGGTATATATGTATTATAAATCTGAATAATATTAGTTGTTTTCTCAATTCCAAGTTTCTCTCTTCCTCTCTTTTCTGTAGTATATTCAAACATCTTTATTTTTGATCTTTGCCTTGGCAGAAATAGTGTCGTTTGTGTTTTAGGTATATCATATATTTTTTTCTCATCCCTAATTTTTCATTGCTTGAGATCAATTTTAGTAAATGCTTTTTAAAAGCATAAATTGGTCACTGGGTATTATAACTAGTATGACCACAGCAGCAGAACACCGGATCTGGTAGGACGTCTTCATACAATAATTTATGCTCTTGCCGAAAGTGATTTTGCAGCTTTGGAGTTAAATTGCTCCACGACGTTATTATTTACAACATAAATTAAGCTTTATGATGTGCTAAGTAACTATTGTAAAATAGCAGTTTACTATACAGTTCTCAAAATGTAGTAGCAATTAGGTTAAAATTGAAAGAAAGAAAATATATTTTTGTCAGAATTTGGATTTTTAGTCTGATTTAGTTAGTAAGGTAGAGTCCCTGTTAACCGAGTCCCGAGTATCCGAGCTTTCGTATATCGAGGGCGTTAATACAGGTATCCGCCGGTGTAATCGATTCATCTCGATTATAGACTTCTTTAAAAAATAATTTGATAAATGCAACTTCTTTATTTAACGTGTTGTAAAGGTATGCAGTTTTTGTTTACAATTTTTGTTATACCGTTTATTATACAGTATTAAATTCATTTTTCAGTTTTTACTTAGGTTTAAAACTTGTAAATATTTCATTGCAAAAAATAGTCTATCTATTATACTATCGTTGCCCTGCAAAAATTAGTTTTTCCGTGTTAACCGTTAGTTATTCATTATCCGAGGTAGTCACGGTCCACATTAGCTCGGTTAACAGAGACTCTGCTGTATATTAATAGTAATTGCTAACTGCTTAAATTTTTTTTATGGGAAAACATTTTCGCTTTTTCATAGAGTAGATTACCACAAGCAAAGTTTCTTATTCTCGCGATTCGCTTCTTCGAGTACTATCAAGATTCATACAAAAACGTAACTAAATAAAATATATTTGTGAACAAAAGGTTTTTAAATAATTTACCATGGGTAAATATGGACAAAGAAATGTAATATAAAAAATTTCGGTTAATATTAAAATGCCAATGGATATCAAATTTAGTGTTTCAGAAATTGTCAAGTATTAGAAATCGATAAACGGATGTTTTTCTCAAATCGATTTCATTGAAATCGATTAAAATGTTTGGAGCCGAAACCGACTTTAAAAGCTAATTTAAAAACGGTTTTAAAACTAGTGTTTCTTGGAACCATCACCAATGCAATGAAGTTTAGTTTTCCAAATAAAACAAAAGTTTGTAATAATGGTAGTAAATAAGAAGATATTAATTAATGTACGTTTCAAAACATCGTAACCAATAAATTTTTAAAAAGTCCTATAGACCTGAACCAAAAGTAGCAAAAATCGCTGCTGATGATAAATACATTTCCGAGCTTAAAAATAATCAGTGCGCTAAACAGCGCAGCGCTCACGGTTCCCTTCGATAGCTTTTCTGTTAACGCTACTAATGCTATGCTTAGAAACTTATTTTGCTATAAATCGTGATACTCCTCACTACTGCGAAAAATCGATATTCCAACTAACGACTCCTTCAACTTTAAAGAAGTAAAATATAAAAAAAAATCTGGAGGCAAATATGCTTACGTTTTAATTGCAAAAATTGTAAATAGTATCAAGAATATTGTTATTTAGCCATTTATACATAAAATCCATGAATGCATGAAAAAAGGAACTTATGCTAAGGCGTTGAAACTAAATGTTGTAACACCAATTTCTAAAAAAGATTGTATTAATGATATTAATAATTATCATCCTGTTTCCATTATACCTATTTTTTTCAAAGACCAAACCATTCTTAAAGACCAAATCACAGACCATTTTGATACTAATTCCTTCTACAGTCCCAGTCAGTTTGGGTTTTTGTAATATACTTTCTACAGTATTTGCAATATAGAATTTAACAAATATTGTAAAACTTTGAAAATAAAAATTACACTCAGCTTACAGTTTATGATCTTACCAAGGCTTTCGACTGTAATCAACAAACTCAGAGGTTATCACTTTTCTCATTCAAGTGTTTGTCTTATAGAATCTTGCATGAATGATGGAAGACAATTCGCTAGTTTTAAAAATATATTATTCGATATACAGTATAATAGACATGCTGTACCACAAGGTTTCGTTCTTGTTCTTTACTTGTTTTTGATCTGTAGCCAATGATCTTGAATACTACGATTGGAATACAAATTTTATTCTATTTGCTAATGCTGTAAAGTTTGATTATTGTATTACTAATTTAAGTATTACAGTAAATAACATGGATGACAACATCGAACACTTCAAATATGGTAAGTCTAAACAAAGTTACTCAGAAGTTACAAACTGAGATCGTAAGTTTGCGACCTATTAACGATAAGAGTTTATGTAAGCCAATCAAATTGCTTGACGTTATAGTCGATCACAAATTAACCTGGGAATGCACATTGATCATTTATGCAAAAGACTAGCCAGCAAAATTCAATGCTTCTAATTTTTGCTTATATCTTATATAGTTTTGAAAACTTAAAAAATAAAAGGCATTTTGTGAAGGTAACTTCTTGAGGTAAATGTGCTGGAAACGCTCATTTGTCCACCTTCAAATTCAGTTTTCTAATTACCATATGTATATTGTTCTATTGAAATCAGAAGAAAGTAAGTTATTTAAGGAGACAGTAAAAACTACGTTCCTATTTGATAAAATCAATATGAAGATGATTCCCTGTTATCAAAACTTTTTAGTAACAAATAAACATCTCCAATATATTTAGCTCAAAAAGTTATCGGTATGAAATGCTTTTTTCAAAATTTTCAAAATTATATAAGTTATGAGCAAAAGTAAAAGCATGCAATTCTTATTTTTCGCTATAACTCAGTAGCTTGTTTCATTTTTATTCAAACCAAAATTTAGCAACTTTAGTAAATTTAAACCTATAGTATATCTTTTGTAGTAAGCGAGATCCCAAAATTGAAATAACCAAAAAATTCAAATATGCACATTGAAGACGGACGCAGCACAAAAGTTCCGGGTTGCAGTATTAAATAGCAAGAGAAAAAACGAAAGAGCTATCAAAAAAAATATCGAAACTGTATGTATATCTATAAGCGAGAAAAATTGAAATAACCAAAAAATTCAAATATGCACATTGAAGACGGACGCAGCACAAAACTTCCGGGTTTTTGTATGCTATCAAAAATTTTCTTTTTAATTGCGGAGATGTCATTGACATGCACTGTTTTGGTAATAGTGTATATCGTCCACTAATAGAACTGTGAAGATAATATGTAAAATACTATAAAATAATTGTTGTATTTATTACAACACTGTTGACACGCACACATCATCATATCGTATATGTACATATATCTCTGTGATACTACCAGCATATGATAAAAGCTATATATGTAGGTACTAAGTAATGTCTTAGTTTTGATTTCTTGCTACATAAAATATACTCGGAAAGTTTAAAATGAATATTAAATACTTCTAAACATACGCCTAAAATATGGGAATACCGCAAATACTTCTTAAAGCAAAGCACTTAACCTATATAATTACTTAACGATAGTCTGAAAACTGGACATTATTCTCGGAACTTGATATCATACAATTAGAACTGAGGACCCTTCGGTAACCTCTAATTTAGAAATAGGTGTAGGTTTTTTGCTGTATCAGAATGTCTGATGATCACAAAAGCCTACCTTTTATTATACGGAAATTGACAGGCTTCGCGGTGACCAGGTAGAGTTCCTTTGGTTAGTGTCGATATAGTAAGATCTGTGCTGTAAAATAGAACCATTCGGCATTAGAAATATTCCAAGAAATTCTTACATACTAATTTAATTTACTTGCTATATTTACACAGTTAACGCTTAATACAATAGTTTATATCGGCATATAAATCAAATTTACGTTATCCGTCTTACAAGCAAATATTCCTAAGTATCACTCACAGATTTAAATGAAACTTGACTAGAGCAATACCAAATTGTCATCAAAAATCATTTTATTGGAATGTACTATCTTTTGAAAATTAAATATATATAGAAATTTTCACACGACAGAAATGAAAAAGAAAGTGTTTTACACAAATATAATAATAAATATAGTACAAACAATGTCCTAAATACTACCCCACCTTCTTTCTTACTTTAAAATTAATGTGTAATTTTGTCCTTCCTCCACTTGTTCGTCCTCAATAGTTTCTCCTTAAGTGTTTTTATTCTCTTACGCCTGGACTCTGCCCCCAACTTTATATTCAATTGTGTTGTTTCTAAATCTGTTCTAAATCACTTTTTATGTACTTTTAATCTGAATTAAAATTTTGTTGTCTGTTTCTGTTCTTGTCAAATTAAATTGTGTTTACTTCTCACACTATATTTCTAATCTTTATAGTACGATATGCTTGTAATTTTGTCATTGAAGCCTATATTGTGTCGTATTGTATTATGTATGTGCTTTGTATGTGTAAGTTACAATAATTTTTTTTCTCTAGAATGTCGCTATTACTTAGTTGTAGTGTTAACTCAACTTGCACCCTCCACCACTTTTTAAATGTTCCTGCATATTTTTTAACATTTATATAGTAGTGGCCGTATAAGTTAGTGCACAGTTTCTCATGTAATTTTATTTACAGTATATTACAGTACTTCTGACCAGTAACTATGTTACTTGATATTTGGTAGGTACACAAGACTTAATATCTAAATATATTCTATATGTATGCTAATTCTATTTTGATTTTACTCTAATGGAAAGTAAAATCTAATACTATACGAATAAAGCGCAGAATTAAGTTTTCTCCAAATGCATGGGAGAGACGGGAGTGGAACCAATTCTAATCCAAGTCGAAATAGAGTGAATAATTTCTACACTTAACTTTATTAAAATCAAAACTATTATTAGTAAATATTTTCCTCACTTGGCTTTATTAAAATGTACTCTACGCTTTACTCGTTAGGTCTATATACACACTAATTAGATTAAACAAATCAATCTATGCTTTCATCTCTGTATTCTTTGTCAGTTTGGCTAAGCAGAAGAAAGTCAGTTAAAATACTGACGTCGACTAGTAGTCTGTTTATCGTGTATAAAATATCTTTGGTTGTAAAGATATTATTTTATACTATATCTGTCTACGTCAGAGTATAGCATGCTTATGTAGTAAGAAACAGTACTGTATAGGCTCTGATAATCTTACCCTTCAGCATTCAAACGCTATGTGACAATGCAATAATATTAGGTACCACCCTGCTTTGTACTGTAGGAATACTGTACATTAGTGTGTCCCTTATATTTGAAAATATTTATTTTCTAACGTATAGGCCCTAGTTTTGTTAATTTGCCTCTAAAATACTCACAAATTAAATTTTAACATATTTGGAGCACTGCAACTCGTGCCGACTAGCGCCGAGACATGTTCATACAAGGTGTGTGCGAAGTGTGGCGCACCCTTGCTCTATTTGTCAGTTTGTACTCAGTTTGACGGGTAATTAACACGTATTATTTTACATTCGAAGGTGTCAGTCGAATTAAGAAGTGCTTAGTCGGAGGCGCAAATCACCAAATAACGGGTGCAAAATTACCGTCGAATCAACAAGTTCTTGCGGTTTTATTTTTTGATATTGGCGAAGTAAAATTGACTGTTAGTGAAAGCGTAAATCTTGTGATTCTAGAGCGTATTATATTTGCGGATAAAGCAAGAATACCTACCTTCACAAACGCTACCTAACTGTGTAGAAAAACTTGTCGATCTCTATAAAGTTTGGAGAGAGCTAAAAAAAAAACTAAGAGAACTGATGATGTTTATATATCCCGCGCGGAGGATTTCCAAATAGATTTGGACAATTTCATTTTCTTTCTTCTTCTTCCTCGAAAGAATGAAAATAGGGGAAGATAATATATTCTTACAGAAACAAAAGAGAGCCAGG
Organism: Holotrichia oblita; assembly: GCA_023690525.1. Classification (NCBI taxonomy): domain Eukaryota; kingdom Metazoa; phylum Arthropoda; class Insecta; order Coleoptera; family Scarabaeidae; genus Holotrichia; species Holotrichia oblita. The sequence goes on along the minus strand of CM043016.1, from coordinate 84,929,798 downwards.
GCGTGCGGGTTGCTTAGCCGGTGTAGACAACAAGTTGGCTGAAAGAGAAGAAAGAGCAAGGCAAAGAATACCAGTAGAAGAGAACAAAACACTGAGGCAAATGTCTTCAGAGATTGCATCAACATATTCAGTTTCACACGACTTATTATCGCCGCCGCCGCAAGAATTAGTCGATCAATCTTCTAGGTCTGAAGAAAGCCTGGAAGAAATTTTGCCTACGACATCTCAGTCTGTAACTATAACAAAAAGAGGAAGAAAGTATTTCATTTCACTAAAGTTAGTTGCATCTTTAGACCGATGCCAGCTGGGCATAAGAGATTCTGCTTATATTCCTCCAGTATCAGTAAAAGCACTAGATCTTAGTTGTAACGAATTTCCTATTAATAAACCTTCCATTCAACAAACACAAAAAGATATTGCTGAAAGAAATGTCAAACTTATGTAGGACTTTCATTGATTAATTACCGCAGATGAAGAACAGAAGCAGTTTCTTTTACGCTGTTTGCTGAAACAGAAAATTATATCCAGACTATAAAAAAGGAACATTAAAAAGAAAATTTCCAAAATAATTGTGACATTTTGTCTTTTTAAAAAATAGAAAGTTATTTTATAGTTGTCTTTACATAATTATTTACCTAATATTTACATAATTGCGATGATTTATGACCATTAACAAAAACATAATGGCCTTGTCGGCACGGGTTAACGTCGTCGTAGGTGAATAAAATTTTATGTGTAAGTAAGGCTTAGCAGTTTGAAAATAATTAGGGGTAGGTATGCCTTCCAATATTTAAAAATAAACTTTTTTTGCCCATATAAGGGACACACTGTTGTATATTCCTTACGCTTTACTCTAAAAACTTCCTCATAGGCTTATAAACTAAAACTATACTCACTGTAAAAATATTTTATAATTAGGTATACATTAATGATATGTATTTATGAGCAATGTCAATGGTGTCATTCTAATTTTAAATTTGTATCCATAGATATTAAATTGTGTTTATATTTCATGTGGTTATATACCGCTGGTAGAAGGCTCACTTTAAACAACAATGTCTAAAATTGTACAATTATCCTAAGATTATATTCGGTTATCATACTACACAGTATTCATATTCATCACAACTACGTAATTTTGAAAATGTTCCTGATATTTATATGGAACGCATCCGTCCGCAGATCATCTCACTTGCTGTCGCAGTATTATGCTATTATTTACAGTAGATAAAAGAAACCCCTTTCAAATTTAAAGTTTCGGCCTTGAGAGAGTACATTACGTGTGTAATACGTCTCGTTCCTCGTCGCAGCCCATTTTACTCGACCGCCTGTTGAATCGAAATACTCGTCTATGTTTTTGTAGCATTTAGATGATAATTTTGTGAGATCGTGTCTCCAGACATTTAATGTAGGACCGAAACCCTTGATGAATAGCATTGTGTTTCTGAAGGTGGATGAAAGGTTATTCCAGCTACTATTACGTAGCATGTCTCCGAATTCAGTAAGCTCCTATAGTTGCACTGTAGTATATAAGCATATATTATCGAGTAAATGTTTTATTTTTAGAAAAGAGAATGTACGAAATGTCAATGTATAAGTAAAGTGGTAGCGAATTTCTCAAACTAGCAAATTTTAAGTTGTTTACGAAGTTACAATATAATTAGAAAAATGCACAAGAACGAATAATTTGGGTCATCGGTAATCGATAATATGCCCGTTGTTCTTACAAAAAAATAAAATTCTTAGTTACAATTAAATATATTGTATTTTCAAAAAGCTAATTGAACTAAGCGAACACCAGCTACCAAGTATATAATGATATAAAATAGTTTGGAAAGGCATGTCACTGCAAATAGAGATCCTTGGAGCCGCCCACTAACTGGTCATCGCATGATCATGTAATGGAGTTATACGTAATGGAGTTACAGGTATGCCTAGTTATCTGTAGTTCTATCCTTTTGAAAACAAGTCCTTCGTACATTGAATCCTTGGCTGGTTGACTAATATGTTATGAATGATATTTTCTTGCTACGGAGAAAATCATTATCGCACTATACCCTTCGCAAATGTGTTCTTTCCCTAAATAGTACAGGGTGGTCAGATAAGAATGCAAAGTGCTGTATCTCTGAAACTATTCGTCGTAGAGACTTGCGGTAAAATTTTTAAGACTAAAGTGGTCAAAAGATAACCGTGGAAAATATTTTCAGAATTCCAAGATGGTCGCCAGAGTGCGTAACCGGCATCTTCAACCTTTAAAGTGATTTTACCCCTAGTAGCACAAAAGGTTGGCTAAACATCACGCCGACGTACCACCGATATGCCGTGCTTGGTGCGATATCAGTGACTCCCTACCAAGATCGGATAAATATAAATATATGATATTGAGTAGATATTAGTACGCGACGTCGGGTATATATCATGCCGACAGCGACAATATCGAGGGAAGACAGGTAGAATATCTGTCGCTGATATTGTATTTAACACGGAAACAGGTATTCACATGATATTAAAGACGGGTGTCACTGTGATATTGTCATTCGAATATAGGTTTCATGTTGGTTGCAAGTCAATCTTAGATGTGTGTCGATGATGTTTTCATTCGATGTTAGTTCCATATCAGGCCATATCATAACGCGATAAAGGAAAAGACAGGATTATGAGGGCACAAGCGCTCCATTTCTGATAACGAGCTGATATTGCACCCATCACATAAAACAGTATATGATTATGAATGTCTTTCGAGATCACAGTTTTTTTTAATCTCGCTGAGCACTACCGAATGTCAAATTTATATTGTTGTTTTAAAGTGAAGTAATCATTTATTAAATAATATTAATAAATTTTATAAATAATAATAAAATTCGGTTCTTCTCACATTAACATTTTTATTTATCTCTCTTTTTTTTTCTACATGTTTCGGCCAATGGCCATCTTCAGGAGATTCTAAAAATACCATGTTAGAAGTACTTACAGTCAAATTGGAAGTAAAAAAACAGTCGAGGTTGCTTGTTTAAAAACACAAATGTTGAAAATGTAATGATAAGTTAGTTTAGTTGATAGTTAGTTTAGTATGTACATAAAAATTGACAGATGAAAATACAACTGATTTCGAACGATTCAAACACGCAACTGTGGTATGCTAAAAAGACAAGGTTTTTTTTTTATATAACTTTAAAAATATTGCAGATAGTAAATGTGAGATAAAATGTAGGTATATGGTAGATACAGTATGGTGCAAAATGAAAAACGCATCACTATGTGATGTGCAAATACTTAAAAATGGGGATATTTGTTCGTTTAAAAGTGTGAAATTCGTATCATGTTTATGTTTTTCAATTTCGTATGCCTCAAGTAACATCATTTCGAATCCTTTGTTCCGATTGTGCAAAAGTTTTGCTTTTTCAGGGGCACCAATTTTATGACCTGTGGACAGTGAATGTTAAAACAACGCTGAATGAATTTGTTTTTGATGTTCTTTAATTCTGGTTTCTATTTTTCTTCCTGTCTCACTAATATAGATTACATTGTATGCTATAGACCCCGATCTTTTCTAAAATGTTACGCTTGTGTTTGTTGTTACATATAAGTTGTGATACGGTATTGTTACATTTAAAGGTAACATTTATGTCGTATTTTTTTTTTAATTCTTTAATTTTACGGTAGTATAGTTGTGTGAAAAAGCTCTGTATTTGGTGGTGGATGTGTTATGTATAGTAACAAGAGGGTCTTGTTTTAATATATGTTTGTGTAAAATTCTGTTTACGGTGTTTTTGGGGAATTTGTTATTATCGGCCAAATATTTTATTATATTGAGTTCTTTCTGGTATTGAATATTGTTTAGAGGAATGTTTATAAGTCTCTGAATGAAAAAATTTAAAGCGGCTTATTTTTGAGATTTATAGTGAAAGGAGTCGTAAGGTATTATATTGTCAGTAGTGGTGGGTTTCCTGTAAATACCATATTCAAAATTGTTTTCTGTTCTTGTTATATTTATGTCAAGAAAATGTATGCTTTTATTTGATTCAATTTCGGAGGTAAAATTAAGTTTGTTGTGTATGTTGTTTAGATAATTTTGAAAATCAGTTATTTCTGACATGTCGCTAGTCTATAGGCAAAATACATCATCAACATACCTGACCCAGAGTATTATATTCTTGTAGAAGGGGTTTGTTTGGTTTATAATGAAAGTTTGTTCAATATGATCTAGGTAAATATCAGCGAGAAGACCCGATAGTGACATTCCCATAGGTAAACCTTCTTCTATCTTATACACACAGAGAAAAATGTTCTTGAATTAAGAAAATATACTGTTTTACCCAAATATTTTTAATGCTAGAATATTTCTGTTTTGATTCAAACACATTTTCTTGGAATAAGTAAATGCGTTTAATACAATCTAGACTATATTTGTTGTAAAATACGTATTTGATCTGAATAACTTCCCTATTTGTGAAATAGCTGAATTGCAAATTTCGAGCAGCTGCATTCGAGATTATATGTGTATATGAAGCGTTTATACGTGCATTTTTATCTGCGTGCACGATTTTGCAAGAATTAGATACGTATAAGTTTTTTTATAGTTAAGGCGTGGACATTTGCAGTACTTAATAAAAGTACATATTTAATAATGCATTATGTGAAGTATATTTTAGCTTCATGGGAATTGGAGGAATAATTTCAACCAAACGTACTTGAAGTAAATCCATTGGCTAAACTTCCGAATGTCGACCACTGAATTGGCAATTTATAAGCAATTTAACGGAAAGTACAGGTTTTACTGAGTCCAAAACAGACCCCCGTCTCTTGCGGAGATCAGTCTAAGATGCCTAAAAATCGTTCTAAAAAGTGTTATTCCTAGGTTATGTTTCGCTAGTGTTTTGACATTTCTGCGAGGATTTTCGCATTAGCGAAACATAACCTAGAAATAACACTTTTTAGAACGATTTTTAGGTATCTTAGACTAATCTTCGCAAGAAAAGGAGGCCGTTTTGGACTCTTTCCGTTAAAGATAAATTGTCAATTCAGTGGTCGACATACGGAAGTCTTACAAATACATTATATTCTTACATTAAAACAATGTTGTTTTGCGTCAAAACAATTTTCTTAGAGCCGTTTTACACGGCCAAGAATTATAACGAAATTTATAGTCATAATTTTGCCGAAAATTTATAGCAAAACTTCCGTTAAAATTCTTGGTCGTGCAGGAATATTTTTTTAGTGTGTTTTTTTGTACTAGTTTTACACGGCCCACAAATTTCAAGAAAATTATTAAGAAAATTAGTGTCTTGCGCATGCGCATTATCAGATAATTGATGTATACAAAAGGAACATAACCTATATAAAAAAACAGAATATTTTAGACTTTCGAATTTACTTTGCATTTCTTGGATTATCACGTTTGGTTTAATGTCTTAGAATGTTTAAAATAGATTCTAAATACTAGCTATTGCGAAACAAAGTGAGGTTATCTATTTTGTTTGACACCTACTATTCCAAAATTAAAACGCGCACGTTCTTGAAAATTTTCGATAATATTCAACAAGTTCAATAAACGAAATTTTTCAAAGTAAATTTCTAGAAAAATAATAATTCGAAAGTTTTGTGATAACAAAATTATCAATAAATAGTTATAATTTCTGCCGTGTAAAACGGCTCTTAGAAAATAATATTCTTGTGATAACACAATATAGTTTTGCGGATATACAAATACGGGATTGTTTTGAAGTGAAACAGTCTGTTTTAACTCAAGATAATATTTCTCTGCGTGTAGTATTGATGATTAAATTGACAATAATTTTCGCTGGTAATTAGCTTAAGTATTTTAGTTATGTGTTGCAGATCTATGTCACTTTTTAATTCGGTTTTTAGTATATCAAGTGCCAGATTTAGAGTAAATTCTACAGGAACGTTACTGTAGAGATTGGTTATGTCAACGGAACACATATGATATTGGCAATTTTGTTCTTTAATTTTTTATTATTATTTATCAACTTGGCACTCACATATGGTCAACCATGAATAAATTTTATTATTATTATGAGTGACGTCAAGTTGGTAGGCGGACATCTTGTACTTCTCATGTGAACGGTACACGGCATAGAATAACATATAGAACAGTATAGCAAGGCTAAGCAGATCTAAGTAAGTTTCTTTTTAATTTATTTAATATTTAGTTAATTTAAGGCTCTCTTGTATACGAACGATTAATTCAGTAATGTATTTTCTAATTATTTATTAGGTACTCGACAGCAAAAAAGTTATTTTGTTTTATCTATTTTAGGTTTCAAAGTTATAATAAGCAAGCATCTGTGAGGTGACATTGTTGTAGTGAAATTCACGGTCATTTAATGTGGAGCTGTTTGCTAGAACGACGAATAGCAAAATCGATCACGTTACCACGTGATTATGTTTCCAATATATTAAATCCACCATCACAACGTTATATATGTATGAGTTAAACTCAGCAATCGAGAAGAACAGTGAATTTAGGAATTATTCCGAGAGAAGACTCTTGTGTGCATATGTTCCATTGCACAATAATACCATGTCGAAGAGCAGCAACACTGAAGTAATTTTATCCGTGAGCTAACATATACTTTTTATTATAATTTATACTATAATCACTACGATATTACTCTTACCATAGAAAGCAAATGTAAACTTGCATCGGTTTGTTACTTAACTTATATATATGTATATATTTTTTGGATTATCTGCATATAACGTCTGTATGAGTAGAATTATCTAGAATAATTGCAATATTACATTTAAGATACTAGGTTTACGTTCTTTCGTCATAAACTTAACTGTTTGTCAATGTAGCTTCGATTCTAGCGTTGTGTTTTTGTATTGAGCCTCCATTGTATTAGATTCGTAGCCACCTGTGTTGATTAGTATTATTTAGTAGTATTATTGTGGTATTTTTGTCTCGAATATAGTATTTACATTGGCAATGAATGGGTCGATGGCCGCAGTGGTTAGGCGGCTGACTATCGTTGTGAGAGGTCGCTAGGTGCCGGGGTTCGATTCTCTGGAGGGACGGTGACATTTTTTCAGAGAGTTTAATCCCGGATCGACTTGCCATTCGCTGTTGGGAGCAAAGTGATTAACAGCGCGGCATCATAAAAGGCGATATGATGCTGTCACAAAGCCATTTAAACACAACTTACACACACCAAACTACACCGCAAGAGTTGCAGTGATAGCGAGACAAGTAATACAGCTAACGGAGTCACTGCAACTAAGCACCCACCACACATTAAAAAAAAACGATTGCAATCGGTCGTTCACCCAATCAGCTGATCAATATTTAGTTATGTACTACCAGCTACTAGAGATGTGCACTCTTATTAAATATTTCAGATGTGTTATTTACTAATTTAAAATTTTTATAACACATATAATAGAGCTTACTATTATCTATATCTTTTTTAATTAAATAAAGTTCTGGTCTTAATCAAGCCCGACACGTAATTGCTTAAAATAGTAGTTTATTTGAAAATGTTATAACCCTTATTCTGTTATGCTGGCTGTAAGATACACATTTTTTTATCTATTTTCTTTTTTTTATTTAAGTTAGGTTGACATTTTAATTTGGTTTACATAATTTGTATGTGTATCACAAATATATTTACCACACTTTCTTCTATAGCATCTATTTATTTGTTTAGCTAATAGCCATTAAAATTTAATATTTTACCTACCTATTTTTTTGATATGCTATGTATTTGATATATCTTCGTGTGTTGACATTAAATATATTTCATTTGTCAAAGTACTTATTTCTTCGTATTACAAAACACACCTTTATTGTTGTTATCTGTGTACGAGATCCGTTCATTTAAAACATATATTTTTTAACTTTTAATGGTACATCGTTATGTTATTAGTATTGATATATCTGTTGCGTTGAGACATGTTCGTGTGGTCGTTTGCCTACATTTACTGAATTCTATAAGGTGATATGAATGCAATAGTATAAACTGCCTTTTCCTCAACATTAAATTTGTAGAAATGGTATTATAGTGTGACATAATACACAGTAAAAACTGTGTACGTATTAATACCACTTTATAATTTATTTTGTAGTTACACTATAATTAATATTTACTACAAATTTAGTGTTGACGAAATGGCAGTGTATATTATTGCATCAATATCACCTTATAGCATTCAGTAAATGTAGGCAAACGCTATCATGAACGTGTCTTGTCACAACGACGGTACGATGTCGTATACAGATATATATCCATCATTCCTTTCCTCGAATGGCTGAGTATCGACCGGATACATTGAGCCAACGTCGCCTGCCGATCGAGCGCCGACTTTCCTCTAAATATCAGCCGACTATCATGGCGTGATATTCCGCTATTGCAAAATGTTCACACCTTCGGATCGGCTTGATATCGCCAGCTAATATCATGCTGACTAATAGCCGGCAGGGAGCCGATATTGGACCAATTTTTTGTGCTACTAGGGACACTGAAATCCACCCAGTAAATGTTACCAAAAAATATAATATGTTTTTTAAAGGTAAGCTCTACTCGAGTAATTTTTGTTTAACACTTTTTGACGTATCTATGAAAATAAAGTGGTGGGAGGTAATTAAATATTTTTTAAATAATCAGCTGTAAGTCCTAAACGAATGAACTGATTTTAACAAACTTGGTCTCATTGAAAAAAGCATTTATTGTTCCATCAAACCTATCTTACCTGTGATATGTCTATTTCTTAGTGATGCCGCTAGAGCGCGCTTTTTGATATAATAACAGAATATTGCAAAATTCTCTAAAAAGATTAAATGCAATAATATACCTTTTTTCATAAAAATGTAGCGAAGTGATACCTAAATAGGCTAGTGGAAAACGTATTTCGATATCTTATTCGTAACCTGAAATATCGCAGAAAGAAAATTTAGTTATCATATAATTCTAAAAAGACGCTATTAAGAAAACTAATTTAATTAGGTAGTATCCAACTAATACCTAAAGTTGCAAGCTTTTTGGAAACCTATTCGATTCTCCAACTTTCGAATTATAAAGGCTAGACACACATTTTTAATAGTTAAAATAAAAATTAGACTTTTAAACGGTATAATTTGTAGCACGAAACACGAAATTTCAATCATTTTCGTTATAAAGCTATTCGGTCTAGCATCCTCACGCATTTAAAAATTAATACATAGTATGGGTACATCTGCTAGGAATTAGACAATATTATACGGTTATTGGGTTACCCTTGAACAAGATATACTTTTGGGATTTAAATGTTAGCATAAAATTAAAGATTTATGAACATAAACTCCTACAAAAGTCAACGAAGTTGATATTATTAACCTTGATTTCTAGGCTAGTTTACAGAGAAACACACCTTTCCTCTCACAGGTGCGGTCTAGAAATCATGTAATTCAAATTGCATCTAATTACAGAGATAGTACCTACCGATTATATTTACAGCTGTACAGCTGTGTGAGGTCGCAAATAAAACAGAGAACGTGTAATTTTTATTTAAAATTATAGTATTGCGATATAAACCACAGACACATTTTAAATTTAACGGTTTAAAACGCTACCTGTTAACATTTGCCTTATGTACCACTTTTCCCCTTTCTTTAAAATATGTAATAGACTTTCTTTACTACGACAGGCGAATAGGGAAGTACAGCTCAATTTCCTGCATAAGGTATTTTATATGATCGTATTAATGAAGGACATACATATACGAAAGCATTACTAAAGTTCTTTGAATTCCCCAGTCGTGGAAAAATAAATATATTTTAAATGTATTTATAAAGTATATATCTACTACAAATTTTTACCCAGGGTACGCCAGGGTAGACCCAGGTAGCTAATTCTAGCAGTTTTGTGTAACAATATCGTAATATAATAACAATTTAGTAATTTGTTTCAACTAACACTTTGATTTTATTTATAATTTCCAGCCGACCTTTTATCATTTCTTATTCTTGAACAAACTCGTCGATTAAGAATAATTATACACATGTTAAATTTAGGTCCTAAGATCTTATTACCGAGGCAATGAATACAATCACAGAATTAAGGTTGCTTTTCTGCTGTTCGGAACCTTTGTTTTAATTAGATTTGGTGTATCCGAATAAGTTACTGTATGTACTCTATACATAGCGAAATTTTAATTAGGCAACGTAATTTTGACGACACTATACACTATGCTTTCGTTTAGTTATTTGATATATAGAAATTACGTACTACCATCTACTTCACAGTAATAATAGATATCTGGTGTATAGCGTTAGTCCGCAAGTATATCAAATTGAATTTCTCTCAATTTTAAGCTTATATTAAATCGTACAATTTAATATAATATTATGTAATTCCATCAGTAAATGGGGCCTTATACGCGTTCTACTAAACAGTACGCATTACGTTAAACATTTACTGGACTATGCTATAACATAATTTCTAATTCTCTTAAATATCGCAAGAAATAATCTGCTAAATATTAAACGTAATATTACTTTCGCTAAATATAGAAATTTAATGATTTATTAAAAATAACTTAATTTCTATGTGAATCAATATCAAAATAAACTACTATTTATTTCCAGGATGGTTTATAATTGTTTCTATAATTTGACGCCGTAGACATTAAATTTGCTTACTTTCCAACGATCGCTACCATGACCGTGTCAAGAATATTTTCTGTGATATTTGTATTCGACAGTCAGTAGGAAAGCGATAACGACGTAATAACGCAATTTTGTTTGTTTATTTTTTATGATACAAAGTATACATAGCACAGATATAATAATTTATATTTCCACGCAGTATTGGGCATTGCTTCTTGATTTTATTGATTTCAAAGGTACTATAATGTAATAGTAACTGAATGTTACAAATTTTCTCGTGACTCGATGATATTACAAAATCTATTCCATAAACATAGGTTTATAAATGATAAATAACTAAAGGAATGTAAACTATCCAGTTGATGTTCATTCGTTAATCTGCACATTGGAAATTATAGGTAGCAGTTTAAGTTACCGGATATTAACAGTATATCAAAGACTTTTTTCAGCAAAGCTGTACCTCCGATAGATATATTATAGTAAATACATACTAATAGACATATTCTACAAAGCGATTATTATTTAGGTCATCGCATGCATGGTGTTTGCGGTTATCCGAAAATACAAACGTAGGTACAAGAAAAAACATAGAATCTGCAAAATTCTTAATGGCTTATTGTTAATAATTGTAGAGGTGTCTGGACACACAATATGCAGCTTCTCATTTATCCGAGATCGATGAAAAGGTAAATGTCTTAAATTAAGTAGAATAGTAAAACTTGATACTTGTGCAATAATTGCATAGTAAACAATTAGATATCCATCGTCAATATCTAAGCTAATTTAATCTAAATTGTGCATCTCGTTAGTTATGGAGATCTGTTTATTACATCTTAACATAATCGTGTATGTGTGAATGAATATGCATACATGCATGTGCACATGCCCTAGACCATCATGTGTATACAGTACATCCGTTGTTATATACATATATATGTATATATATACATCCTACAGTAGTTCGATCCTCTTCATAGAAACAAGCAATAGGTCATCCATCAGAAATAATAGATATATATTAAATTTCATTTATGTATATTACATATTTGTTCCTTCTAACCACAAATCAACCAAAAAAACCAAAGTTAGAATTTAAAATTTATATACATATTGCTATATCTGGATCCTCCAACTAAACTGCCATACTTCGGTCACCTGGGCATATATTTTGCTAACGGAATCACAGCGTTGTGTCTTCCGATATATACGGATTTTACAAACTGCAGTGCATCACTAATCCGACAGTGTTGCCATATAGTAGCAACTCATTTTTGGTGATTGTAAGCTATGTCTTGCGCAAGAGTTTTAAGGTATTTTTTTCTATTATTTTTTTACATACAGAAAGCAGTAATATTAAATTTACTTAATTGATCGTGATATTTAAAATTAAACTAAACTTCGTTAGGAAATTTTTACAATTAAACTGTTATAAGAAATTTTGAAATTTGAATGCTATACTATATGTATGTACATTAGGCTTAGTAAAAATATATTTCGATATCAAAAATTAAAAATAAACGGTATTTTTCTTAGTATGTGCTTTAAATCTTTTCATTTTATGTTTTTGAGAAATTGATATTATTTTCATATTTAACATAACATTAATAAACCAGTGTACTTGATAAGATTGACTACGTTACTGTACTATATAGTAAATTTTTAAGTGCATAAAAAAGGGCTGTACGTATCAGGTTTTTTTTTAATGTGGTGGGTGCTTAGTTGCAGTGACTCCACTTACTTTGGTTATTTAAAACTGTTCTGTTTGATATATTGCAGTCCATAAAACATTATATTGATTACAGAAGGTTAACTTCTTTCCTTTTTCCACGCATAATACTAAGTATATTATTATTACTATATTCTCATTTTCCGCCACTTTCTAAAAAATGTGTAGCAACTTTTGCTTTACCTGTTTTATTTAATCTACAAATGTACTTAAAAACTGGCCTAAAACCGCCGATTATCTCAAAATTTGTATTTAAATATTTTTGCAGACGCCAAATGTATACAAATTTATAATTAATATAATAATCTTAACAATGCTAAAATAACTGAACTACATACTTAGCAAAAATGTCATTTCAAAGTAATAAAAATGAAAATATTATAACATAAATAGGAAAGCCAAGAACAACGATCTTGCTGTAACGAAAGCGTTATGTATGACTCCCAAACCATAATATAATAGCAAGCTCTACTAAATTTTATACGATAGCAGCATTTTACTACTTGCAATACTGATCCTACCAACCAATTCCATGTCAAAAACAAGTTAAAGTTCTGCCACAGTTTATTTATTCAACGTAAAAATTCTAACCTAATCCTAATGAATGTAAAAGGTCTCCGTTTGTACGATTTAATGAAAGTACATAATGAAAATACCCTAATTCGAGCAGTAGTTGCCTATATAGGGTGCCGTATCAAAAGTCCTGCCAATAAATGATATATGCTATTTATAAACTACGGAAAAAAATAAAACACACAACATAAAAATATTACACTTAACAGAAAAAAGGAAAGAAGTTTAATCTTCTCGAATCGATAGAGATTTTTAAAGTCCGCAATAGATCAAATGCAAGTTTTAAATTACAAAACTGACCTGATGTACACACCACTTTTCCTATTTGTAAAAAAAATAATGTATGAGAAATATGTCTTCATTATAACTTCCTTTAGTTTTAAGAATGTCCTAACAAGATTGAAACTGCAGTCAATAAGAGTAAATAAATAAAATAATTTTATTTTATATGAAAATTAAGATGTATTTCGTTCATTTCGTAAGTTCATCATAATCTCCATCATTAGAATTTATTGCACATTTTCCAATTAATTACGATATTTGAAAATATTACATCGTTTTGTGATAGTGATATGAATGCAAACAGAATGTCCTCGCATAAAACTTACTCCCGGTGCAGTAGATAAATTGGTTGGCATTTTAGATAAATTGAACATATTCACAGAAGGTATATTAATTTAGTTTATAAAAATTTTGATATGCATAAATATCAAAAATTCAATAATCTCCAGTATCTTAACAAAAATACCATTATAGTCTACATTCTTAAAAAAAGAACCATCTTACGAAAAAAGGAAACAGTATCAGATCTTTGGAATATTCTTATTAATACGAGGGCGTATTTTTATGTTATCTACCTAGCCATGAAAAAAAGGACATAAGAAAACAAAAAAAAAATTTCTACATAACTCCCTTCAACACTAATACACTTATGTGTATTCCAATTTTTTTTCCAATTGCTCCATACCCTCAGAAAAAAATTGCTTCGGTAACCCCGCAAAATATTCTTCAACAGCTTCGTTGAGTTATTCATCAAACGCAAAACGCTTTCCCCTGAGATGCTTTTTTAAATTTTTGAATAGGAAGAAGTCTAACGGAGCTAGGTCGGGGCTATGGTGGATGCCTTAACTCTATAAACCCACAGTCATTGATTATCTGCTGAACTTTGTTTACCTTATAAACCCGGCAATTGTCGTGCACCAACAAGTTTTTTTGTGGATAAGAATGCGAGCGTTTTTCCTCTAGAGCGGTTTTTACATTTTTTATTGTGCTTCCGTAGGGCTCTCCATTTATGGTAGACCCTCTTGGCATATATTCAATAAGCAAGACTCCTTCAACATTCCAGAAAACAGTTGCCATCAGTTTTTTTCCAGAAAATTGTGTCTTGGCCTTTTTTGGTGGCGGCGAGACCTTATGAACCCACTGCATGGGTTCTTGTTTAATAGGAGGGTCCCAATGATGTACCTAAGTCTCATCCTCGGTGATAATTCGAGATAAAAGTATTTTTTCCCTCTTCAACTCGACCAAATTTTCTTGAGAAACTTCTTTTCTGTACAGTTTTTGTTCAGATGTAAGAAATCTGGGTATCCACGGTGCAGACACCTTCTTCATACCCAAATCGTGATGCAAAATTTTGAGGACACTTGCTTCGGATATACAGACTTCATTGGCACTGACAGAGATCTTTACACGCCGATCTTTCGGTACCAAATAGTTTAGACCAATATTTTACTTGAAAATAAGATGATGCATCTTCCCCATACACAGCAACAATTCTTTTATGAATTGCTTTTGGACCATTGCCCTTTTTTGTCAGGAACTTGCTTATCAACATCCTTATACTGCGATGTTCAACCTTAGTTTCACTCATTTTATCAAGAAGTAGACCGTCTCAAATCCCTGTACACAGCACAAACTAAACACAACTTAGCACATGTACTTCTAACAGTGACAGCAATTTTTCAATAACTTGTTTGACATCGTCACTCTTTTATTTCATAGCTAGGTAGATAACATAAGAATAACCTCTTTTTCAGTTTTGTTTCTCCAACTTCTAAATAAACGGGTGAAGAAGTGGTTTTGCAACAGACCTCATGGTAAAAAACAAAAACTAAAAATAAAAGTTTTTGTTGGAAATCAATAAAAAAAAGAAATTGTGAATTTAAATATTTTTATATAATTTATTCTATGTATGTTGTAGCTAAAATTGTCATATGTTCAACGCGGTTTTATATTGTTTCAATATATAAAAAAAAGTGTTTTAGTTTTAATTTGCCAATGGAATGCGCCATCAAAAGGCTATCCCTTTTTATTAGCCTAATTTTAATTTGTTTAATTGCATTTTAACATACTTTGCAAAAAACTTATAAAGCTGTTACTTACAGAAATTTATATTACGTATATTCAGTTTTTGTAACGGGAAAAACAATTTTCGCAATAAAAAAAAACTAAATGTGCTCGAAATTGATTAGCAGATGATTGTAATCATAAAATATTCCCAATAATGTAAATATAGAAATTATTAATAAAATAATCCTTGAGCAAGATCAGTTCTTACTTATCCATAAATAGCTATGCTACATGTTTTATTTTACAATGTGCTATTTATGATGAAATAACGATATTTCTACTTTCTCATTTTTTAAAACGATATAACGAAATTCTAAGAAGATATAGTGATTCTATATTATTTTAATGTATGTATTTAGAAACGTATTTTTATTTTCATTGTTCTATTTTCTTGATCTATCGGTTTACTGAAGAACTTGCATAAATTCTTGAATAGCCAAGCTAATATAATAATTCTACATCATTCTATTAGTGCGTAAATTCCATACACTGTTGTCAATTTTACGGAGGACTTATCTGCTGCAAATGTTAAATTTAATATACGGAGGATTACCAATCTACTGCAAAGTAGAATCAAAATATACACCTCACAATATACGGGCTACCGTAGTGCCATCGGTGACTACGGCAAAGTACGCAACTAAAATACTCGAACTACCTAAAAAACTGCTCTAAGTCACCCGTTTAAAATTTTACTGGGTGGTAGGGGGCTACAAACCGATCACTTTTACATGGAAAGCGATAGGTCCTCCGTATATGGGCGACCTATTGCAGCCGGATGACATATTGCATGCAAATTGTCTATCAGCGGAGGACCTAACTACTGCAGGATACATATATATATTTACATGCGTACGCATGTTAATAGCCTCCAAAATTGATTTTGTATCTGAAACAAGAGGAAATGGTTCAATCAGTCACCACAATGACAACAATTATCCACCGTACACATTAATGCAATGTATTGTTGTTGTACGTTAGGTAATCAAGTAAATTAGTAACAGCTAATCTTGATGATTATTAGACAATGTACAGTAATATTAATTAAGATCTAAAATTGTCCAATTCTACATAAAGCTATTCAATCAATAACCTTATTATCAAATTGTTTATGTGTGTACACAACAAAATATGAACACAATCTTCCTGCAATTAATTTTTTTCATAAACAGACATAATTCTCAACTAAAGCTATCAATGCTTAGAACAACTGAGTGTAGTTCACAAAATCCATCTTAAAAACAGTGCCAGTTATTCACTTGGAAGACCGTACAAATTGTAAATGTCGGACACATTCATTACTGTAATCAAATACGGCTTTACTTATATAATATTCCACATTCTCCCGTAGGTAGAATTAGGAGCTATTCAAAAATCATTTCTGTATGGCCGTTTTCCAAAGGTGGAGATATTAAATGATTCTTAAAATCATCAGTTCCTATGGCATTCTTACTTATCAAATATGTCGTTCAGTTATTATAAGATACATTCAGGAACTAAAAGAAAATTATTATACTATTGAATTTTTACGTGACCGACGCCATAATATGTATATCCGTGGTTAGTGAGACATGTTGTTCAATGCATTCAGTGCTTTCAAAGAATTGCGTATTATATACGTATTTCACAATACTTCAGAGGTATTCGAGTAGACAGCCGCATAATGTTGATCTTTAGAAAGACCCAGAACATGAAAGGACTAGAGAAAAACCGTATCTTAATAGAACTTCCAGAGTAAGACTATGTGGTTACTGTTCTAAGCAGGTGGCTCTTCAGCGTGAAAGTCTGAGATATTATTTGAAACAAAATTCATAATTTTTCGTTTACAATTTCTCCTTCGGATGTCTTATTCAGATCGAAATTACATCCGTTCTCGAATTCCTACGTTGAGTTTCTTCTTGAATACCTGTAGAATTCATTTGAACTCGACTTTTGCCGATCGTTTCTTTACGCTCCTTTTGTTTGAAAACTATATTTAACTGTTTTGTTT
Organism: Holotrichia oblita; assembly: GCA_023690525.1. NCBI lineage: Eukaryota > Metazoa > Arthropoda > Insecta > Coleoptera > Scarabaeidae > Holotrichia > Holotrichia oblita. The sequence continues at coordinate 84,912,554 of CM043016.1, read as the reverse complement.
AAAATAACTTTTCTTTTCGTGTTAATCTTGTGATATGTTATTGTACCTAGGTTAACTTTTCCCTCGATAGATGGCGTAGTCTCTGTCGATGCAGCCAATTGTTTAGATATTAATAACACTAAATCTTCTTTTTCCTTATTCTAGCGACTTCCTTGGGTCGTAGTGTTTTCTATTTGCAGTCTACCTTTTCCCTCGACTTATCTCGTGTTCTGTTTCACTATTTTCCAGGCTGCCGTTTATGGTGCATCAATTTTATTGTCAGTGTCCGTGCTTTCACTTTTAGTTGATTTATCGTCCATTGGGTACTATTGTAGCTTCGTTTTGAGGCTTTTGCCGTATTTGGATGGTTAAAGACTACTGGGATCTTTGGCGTTTTGCTCAGTGCGCATAAATTTAGGCACGTGTTCTTTCCTATACGTATTTTTAATGTTTCCCTTTTTTTTCTTGATTTTTAGAGATTTTAGTGTAACCTTTTTAGTACAGAATTATCTAGTACTTAATTATCAACGTTGGACGCCCCCTACAACCTGTGAACTTGCACACGTCCAAGGTTCGAGTTACCTCCGTTTGCCAACCTTGAACATATAACGAGGCCGTACACGTAGCTATAAGAAAATCTGTGGTTTCGCTAGTACCGCCGCCCAGAAGTTCCGTTATCAGTACAGTAAAATACAGGTCAATTTTTTCGTTTTATTCTTTTGTCAATTTGAATGCCTTGCGAATAACCCATCAGCTTGAATTTGACAAAGTCAAATAATGTTCTACGAATATAAATGTAATCTAATATCTTTTATTCCTTTACATTTTCTATAATTTTCTAATAGCTAAATAGTTCTCTATAAATTTCTACATATGTACACAAATTTTTTATTTTTAAATACCGAAATATATTACGAGTATCTAATGCGTAGATAATATGTAACGTTATATAAGGAACATTGAATTGTCCCTAGATAAAAATATATATATGCATATATATACATAGCCATACAAACAGCATTAGCGAGTATGTATCGCACATTGATCGAGGTAATTTAAATATGTGTTACGGCTGCGTCCTTTCATTTAACGATGGAAGTTTAATTGTACCTCTTGTATAGATAGTCCTTTGTAAAAGAAATTATTATATTTCTACATATATACATAAATATACATATGTATATTGCTAACTACTTACTTCCTATATATATGTAGTTGTGTGTTGTTGAAATTCAATTTGACCAATCATATTCAACTAGTTTCATGAGTAATAAAATTGTATACAATATGTAAAGTTACAGTCTGTGCAGATCGGGGCTACTATAGTGCAATTGGTTTTTTACTACATCATTGAAAAATAAGTAAAAGCAACATATACATAAATTTTCTTTTTTTATTTCTTATGTCATTTGTTTTAATAAACGACAGTTTGTGTATATTATTTATTTGCATTTTGGCATTCTTAACCTTCCTCTAACTACTTACTTGCCTTCTGTTTTCCAGGGTAAGTACTGTATGGATCTTGAAATCATTTCAGAAACAGTGGCTCTACATTAATAACATCTATTCCTACGACCGTCACCACGGGGTCAAGCCGCTTTTGGGAATCCAACGCACACCACCAGGATTGTCGGAAGTGTCGACGTACATGATAGCTCCTGAACCTTTTATTTGTTTTGTATATTATTATTCTTATCCATTATCTTATTTCTATCAGTCATTCGGTAGTGTAACGCGTAACATGTTCTTTCATGACGTGATCGATTATATTGCACAATTTGAAGAGGGACGGGCTTATCTTGTGCTAAATACGTGTTTATAATCTTGGGCGTCACGGTGTATTAACAAGTCCCCCTGTGAACCCACAACGACGGACGTTACTGATACCGCAATAAATAAATATATATTCCCCTGACTAGCAAAATGTCGGTTGCAATTGCTCTAACGTAATAAAGAAAACAGACTACTTTGTGCAGGTTTTGAGGTATTTTTAACCCTAGGGGCTGTATTTGTAATTGAATCGACTTGAAAAAAATCAGGGATAGCAATACGGGCCGTACCTATGATCTGCCATAAAATGGATTTTTTTCAATAAATCAGTTTTAAGAAAAAAAATAACAAAGTGGGTGCCAAAATAGCTCCGTGTTTGGGGTTACATTGGCACCCTAACAGAAAAGTTAGAAAATATAATGTAGACCCATCGTGGGGTTACTATGGTAGCAATTTAGTTATTTTTTAAGATTTTAAATAAAAGATTCAATATTTTTTATTATAATATATTCATTTTCTATAAAAAAATAACATGTTCAAATATTTATTAAAGAACTATAAAAAATAACATGTTTGGAATATTTTTGAAGGCACAAAATTCCTGGCCTATTATTGGGCCATTCAGGAACGTTTCTACCTTGTTTTGTTAGATATTTTTGCACAATATCTCTGGTGTCACTAACAGTAACGGGGAAAACCCAGTTTGCGACCTGGTTGATGGTGTCCGATATTAGGGTCTCCTCCTGTTCGGTAAGGATGGTTGGGTGACCTACACGTCCCTCATGCCTCTCAAATAGTTTATTTTGAAGAGTTCCCCTAGGGATTTTCCAGCGTTTGGCGACTTGCACCTGCGACATCCTCCCCACTCTAACAGCTTGCACTGCATCGGTTAAATCTTGCTTTGTATAGTTTTTATGGGGCCTTGATCCGGATAACCAGGTGTAATTTCGCACCATATTTTACGGTGCGATGAGTACTGACCCAACTGAACAACTCTCAGCGACTGAATATCAAAACTAGCCAAGCAGCTTAATAAAAGCAAAGGCGCGCGTACGCTGCCAAAGATACCCCGTGTGCCAAAGTAGCCCCGTTTTACGGTACTTACTTTACAAAACTTTCTTTTTTTACACGTTCCCAGGTGCGTGTGGTAAATGGAGGATTTATAGTATTTTAGCAATAAATATTATGACAATACATGCAAACTTATTTGCTACTGAATAAATAAAATGCAGAAAATGAACGAATAACAAATATAGATATTAAATAAAATGAATGAGTATGGATGTTTACATTATTATAACAAGTGAAACGAAATATTAATCATAAATGCACCTTTCTTAGTTTAATCTACCAACTACGCTATTAAATTGCTAACAAACCAACAACGAAACTAAATAAATATGAATTTAAACAACGGCAAATCTTATATATAATGATAATTAATAATTCTATTTGCTACGAGCTCGTGTTAATGCAAAATAATAACCTTATGGCCAAATACCTTCGCGACTGCTCCTCTCTTCGCCTACACCCGCTGACGCTGTTTGGTCGGCCAAGATATCCGCTTCTCTCTTCGCTTTGTCTAGGGGCTTCGGGCGTGTCCTTTCTCATTTTTGCTCTGATCAGTATTCTATTTAATGACTTTGTGCGGGCTATCCCCGTAAACACGGCCCTTTTGATACTGATTGTTTAGAACAAATATAATAAATTAGAACACTAACTAACCCTAACTGACAAAGATATATTTATTTTACTGCGGAGCGAACTACATTGTCCGGCGGTCTAGCGAAAAGTGTTCTTCAAGCGGAGGAAGCGATGCGAATTCATACACACGTACAGCCTTCACCAGTCACATATTTTACCGTTGTCCGTTAAAACTATTACAATTTTAAAATGTTACGAACATATGACATTTTAACATAGGAAAATTATATACATATAGTCACGGAATATATTCAAATAGGTGCATTTCATTACTTAAAATATAAATAACATTCTTTATTATATTTAATAAGTACCTGTTCTCCTTATCAGGCTAATGCGATTGAAAAATAAAACAATTTGAAATATCGCGTCCCGTTATAAATTATGTTATCATCCATTTTTTGGAATGCTAACCATCGCTGTTTTCAATCTTTCTGTTGGCTTCTGTTCAAAAGATGACGTTAGTAGATTGATATTTGACATGATAAATTTTCTAAGAAAAGTTAATATTTATTGCAACATTCCAAAAATGAAGGATTGAAGTGAAAAAAGCTTAAGTATTTAAAATGTCTGAGAATTCAATTCAACAACGTCTTCCCTTGAATAATCAGGAAATTCAACAAAAATACAGAAAAAATATAGAGGTTGTTGAATACAATTAATCATTCTCACGTCAAACGATGACTTTAAACATAAAGGAATTGCAATGAACCAGTAAATTTTATAAACCAAGCACTCCCGATATTGTAATCTTTAATAACATTGAATGCGTTAAGTGATATTTCGTAACATTTTCCCGTTTGCGTATAGGTTAATATCACTATATAAATCTTACGGTTATGTATATCTGCAGTTTCTGTAAATGAAAATTTATATTATAGGGCCAATACGGTATCATTATATTTGTCTCTCTAAAAATGTAAAGGGTTGTGTACTTGAAATAAAACGTTGATTATGCCTTCGATGAAACCAGAAACGGAAATAGATCATTGTTAATAGCAAAATGTGGTTCGTTAGTATTGCTCTACAAAACACTTATAACAGTCTTTGAAGAAGTTGTGGTTTCAGTTGATGATAAGTAAGATGGAGATCTTAAAAATACATTTTATGTGATCAAACTGGTGTCCTACTAGGAGGTGGATAAATTTACATTTGGTTCGAAATTGAGTAGATCAGAGTTTTTGTAACAAGCTAACAACTTTGCTTCCGACATTTACCATTCAGTTTTTGATGTGTTTATAATTTTGAGCATAACCTATTTTTTTGAAGAAGCATTAATCGACTATTTGTATATTAGATCAATTGTATAAATCGTAACTTTAACAATTAACTCTTTTTTTTTTTCCCTCCCGACCCGTCCGACCTATAGTCACCGGTAGGCACCACAGCCATCAGGCTTATTGTGCCACATCTGTTTGTTCAAGTCACCCACTCTAGCACGCTAGTCCCCTCCACTAACCTGTACAGGTCCCTAACCGAGTGGGTAAGGTATATCTCTGGGTCTCCTTTCGTTATCCCAAATAGATTCTGCCTTCTGCGATCTAGTGCCTCGCAGTCGCGTAGTATGTGATCGGCTGTCTCCGGTTCTATCCCACAAAGTCTACACTTTGTGTCCCCGTCAAACACTCCGATTCTGTGTAGGTGTTCTTTCACCGCAGCATGTCCGGTCATTAGTCCCGTTACGATACAGAGCTGTTTCCTACTAAGATGTAGTAGTTCTCTAGCTCTTTTCCTGCATGGCTTCCCCATAAAGGTTTTGCCATGTACTATACCGCGTGAGGCTTTCCAGTATTCCTGCTGTTTCGTACGAACCCAGTCTCCTATATGTCTCCGGGCCGTTTGCCTTGTGACCCCGAAGAAAGGTTCTGGGCCGTACATTTCCATCTCTGACCCTCTCTTCGCGAGTTCGTCAGCCCTTGCGTTGCCCTCTATCCCCTGATGGCCCGGTATCCAAGTCAACCAAACCTTGTTCCGGTTCGACAGTTTCACCAGTTCGTCGAGGCATTCCGTCACCAGCCTGGACGACACCTTCCGGCTTAATAACGCCTTCAATGCCGCTTGGCTATCAGACATGATGTGAATTCGTCTGTTGGTCACCGCTTTCACATTCATTGTGTGTGCGCATTGGAGAATAGCATATACTTCCGCCTGAAACACAGAAGCATACTTCCCCAGTGCATAACTGTGGCCCCCATTCTTGGAGCAAATCCCTCCGCCGGTACCATTAGCCGTCTTAGATCCGTCCGTGTACCAGACTCACAGTCATGCTCTTTGATTCTCAGTGCATACCTGGCAGCCTCCTCCCGTCCGTCCGCTATAGACACCGTGAAGGGATTCCCGTACCTATGCCTTACCGGCATGTGGTCGGTCCGCATTTCCAACACCCCCTTTCCCACATACTCAGTTTTCGACATATGATTTGTGTTGACCCTTTTCGGAGTCGCTGTGTGTTACAGCCTGTATGCCCCCATCCTTGCCTCACCTTGTATGACCAGGTGCAGCGGTGGCAAGTCCAGGAGTGCCTCCATGGCTGCAGTCGGTGTCGACGGCATTGCTCCCGTTATTCTTAGGCAGGCAAGTCTTTGCACCTTGCTCAGCCTCTGAATAGCGTTCCTTTGTTGCGTCTTTGCTGCATACGTCATTACTGGCTTAACCACCATGCTGTATATCCAACTCAGTATGTCTGGTCTTAGCCCCCATTTCTTTCCATATGTGCGTCTTACCAGCGTTAACGCTGTCACCCCTTTTTTGGTAATTCTGTAGTAAGTTTGGAGTCTAATGTTACTCCAAGGTACTTTACCTCCCCCACCATCTCTATGGTAACCCCCTTCAACGTAAGCGGATTTAGGCCATCCTGCTTTCGTCGGCGGGTAAAGGCCACGATGTTGGTCATATCAGCACTGATACTCAGTTCCGCCAACTCCGTCCATCTACTAACCATGTTCAGAGCCTCTTGCAGTCGATCTCTGACCGTGGTGTTGTGCCTGCCTCGCGCTATAATGAGCAGGTGATCCGCGTAGACCAGTACCCTGTGACCGTGATCGTTAAGCAGCTCTAGTAGCCCGTCCACGACTAGGCGCCACAAGAGAGGAGACAGCAGCCTACCCTGCGGACACCCTCTAGCCACCCGAGCCGCCAGAGTCTCGCCTGCGACCGAGGCTTCCACCACTCTCTCCCTAAGCATAGAGTCTATCCAGGCGACAGTGCCGTCCACACCTCTGCCCGTGCTAATGAATGCCCCCTCGATATCGATAAAGGCCCCCAGCATCACTTCCTTGTTTTGTAGTGTGTCCTCCACTAAACTGACTAGTTCGTGAAGTGCTGTTTCTGTCGAAACTCCTGTCCGGTAAGTATACTGGTCATGGTGTAAAGATGAGAGCACCAGTACATCATCCCTAATATACCTGTCCACCAGTTTTTCCAATGCCTTCATAGTGAAGGACATTAGGCTGATTGGTCTTAGTGCTTTCGCCGTAGCCAGTCCTGCTTTCCCAGGCTTCGGTATGAATGCTACTCTAGTGAACCTCCACGCTTTTGGTATATAGCCAAAAGCCAAGCTACATCTAAAGATATTATACAGTATCGCATACAGAAGTTCCGCTCCCTTCTGCAGCATAATCGGATAAATGCCGTTTGGACCCGGCGATTTATAGGGTTCAAATGAGTCAATAGCCCACCTGACTTTATCATAGTCAACCATCCTTCTGGAAGTCTGCCACTCGGCGCTGACCACCCTCCTCTTCCGACGCTCCTCCCAGATGTTCCTAGATTGATCCACGATCTCAGAGCGAGGGAAGTGTACCCTAAATAATTCATTTATGGTCTCCTTCCCTGTTGTGGTGTACTCTCCCAAATGGTTTTTGAGAGTACTGATAGATGCTTGAGGTTCTTTGGCAAGGATTTTGTAGAGTCTGGCGCTGTACTGGGTGTTTTCAATCCCCTCACAGTGCCCCCTCCACGACCTCCTTTTCGCCTCCCTCAGCTTCTTGTTGTAACCAGTCAGAGCGGCCCTGTACTTTTCCCACTCTCCTGATCGTTTGACCCGACTACATTTCTTCCTAATTTGTCTCCTCAGTTCCGCAAGTTCCTTACTCCACCAGGGCACATTCCTGGAGGAGTGCCTTGCAATAAGGGGGCAGTTGTCAATATAGGCTGAAATGATTGCGTCATTTAGCTGCTCCACAGCCATGTTCAGCTCTGCTGTATTTCCTATCCTCTTATTGATCCCGGAAAGCCCTGACCTGAGGTCAGCTCGAAAAGCCTCCCAGTCCGTCTTCCGTGGATCCCGGTAGGATCTCACCTCCACTCTGCCTGCCAGAGTAAATCTTAGGTGTCTGTGATCCGAGCAGCTTACCTCCTCAGACACACGCCAGTCAGCGACAAAGTTACTCACATATTGTGAGGTTATAGTTACATCAATAACCTCCCTTCTATTCCGCGTAACGAAGGTCGGGTTGTTACCCACATTCAATGTATCTAAGTTATTTGCTACAATGAAATGTAAAAGTGACTCACCTCCCTCCTTGATGTCCGTGCTTTCCCAGGTCGTGTGGTGCGCATTGGCGTCGCAGTCGATGATCAGCTGCAGTCCTCGCTCCCTGCAGTATCTCACCAGCTGTTCTACATCCCTGGTAGGTGGCGGGTTCGGGTCATCATATGGTAGATAGGCCGATCCGATGACGCATTCCCTCGGTCCATATCCACCTCCACCCCCAATTTTTACCGCAGTAACTGTATTGGTGGAGCCATTTTTTCATATAATTACTAGGCCCTTCAAATGCATTAATTTAAGCTTTGTATTAAAACTAACATTGTATACTGCTTGTATGTTATATTTATATCATCTATCCATCTTTGTAATGGTAACGTTAGTAACAACTATTTTAAAAGGCATCAATAGCCTTGGAAATATTCGGTTAGACATTCTGGGAACTTTTACGATTCATACAAATGATACTTTGAAAGCATGGTTGTTACATCAATGAAAGCTAACTAATTTTATGGATTATTTAAAGAATCGGTCGTACAGGACATAAAAAGGATTATAAAAAGAAATTAAATCGGTGCACGTTATACGACATTAGAGCTAAATGAAACCACAACTCATGCAGGTGTTCAAAAGGCCTCTACGTGTCAGTGGAATGTCAGATAAATTCTCTACAGAACAGAAGCCATACATTCTATTCCACTGATATATGTATTATGACGAAGTATAGCATGCTTATACATAATAGGTACGTATACACATATGGTACACTTGTAAAGGATATTTACTATAGATAAATTTTCTAAGAGATTTTTATTATACAATGATGCGGTAGAATGATTGTTGTTTATGGCCGTTACATTGTTAAATATGTCGTCCTTAGGCACATATAAATGTGGATAAAGTCGACAGTTAAGTAACATTTTATTGACGGAGGCATTTATATAAATGTTCAATTTATCTCATTTGATAAATTAATTGACTCAATTTTGTACGGCTATCGAGTGGTCACGATTTATTGGAATCGTTTAATTTTAATTAATCGTGCTTTTCTAGATTTCTTTTTTGTGGGATTTTGTACTGGTCGTTCACTGAATTTAAGTGCTAAATTGTTAATCAGTGACATGAATTCAAGCGGAGATTCGTTACTTAATACGATTTTGATGGGTTTTCGCTCGAATTTTACTAATTAGTTGATCGAAATTGTATTGAAAATAACTGAAAAGATACATTGACTGATAAGTGATATAATTCCTACGTATAAGTAGAATGATTAACAGAGGTTTTGCCTATTCTCCTATGTTACAAGTTACCCTACCTCTTCAACTATATACAGGATGTCCCAGCTGACGCGGTTTCCTTGATAATTTGTTTATTTTACGGTATAGAGAAAAAAGTTTCAAATAAAATTTGCCCCTATTTAGACGAGCTATAGCTAGAAAGTATTTTCAGATATACAGAGTGTCCCAATTATAGAAAAAGCGTATGTAACTTTATTATTTTAAATGGATCATCCTACATATTATATCTTTTTTAAATTCTACATGATATTTTAAGGAACTTTTATTAAAACCTTTCTAGACCTATGTGCTTTTGTTTTCGAGAAAATAAATATTTTATCAAAAATTTTGCCATTGCAACGCCCTCGCTAATGCGCTGTAGCATCAAAACTAAAAAAGGTAGAAAATTTTGATTTGCGTAAATTGATACAACATCTTGAATTGGTTTACTATTCCCAATATCAACATGTACGGATCCTTTTGTTGATATACAGTTACTAGCGCCAACATTTGGAAACATTTAAATGCCAATAACGCGGTTTTTTTTAATGGGACATCCTATATCTGTTTGCAGAGTTCGATGTAAAATTAAATTCTCTTTCTTTTTATATCAGAATATACCCATTTATCTTCAACTGTTTTAGAGAAAATGTATATTTCTTCTGCTACTGTCGAAACAGACCACTTCAATTTGCACGAAGTAGGCTACGTAACAATAATATTATGGCAGATATTACATTTAATAACCATTTGTATCATTTATAATTATACACAAGTAATAAGCTCAATTTAAATTTGTATTGTAAACAATTTTAACAGAACAGGACCTTTCAACAAATAACAACATAAAAGCAAAACAAAAAGAGTTAAAAAAACAAGGAAATGCGTGAAATAGGAAATGCACATGCATGTTCTTAGTAACACTTTTCTGTGTATAGTGACAGGAGCAGAGGCTGTACCATAGGACCACTAGGACATAACCAAAGTTCGTGATGGTACATATTTGTTTCGATTATTCCTATCATTTACAATCAATCCATCATCCTACATACACTGAATGACGTTCTCTAATCTGTAACGGATTCGCAAAGGATGCAGACATTGATCTGTCAATTCTGTGCCATTAGGCGTACGTCATTGCATTTAAAATTTAATTAATGGGATATATTCTATGGTGTTTGTCTGAATATGGCATAAAAACTAGATATTATTTTTTAAATATTCAATTGTATGGCATAAAGAACCGAAATCGGTCGTCATAAAAATTATAATAAATAAAACATTGTAAAGATCACTTTAACTGATTTTATTTAATTATAAGGTATTAACTTTTAATAACAATGGAAAGATTCACATAACCATAGTAAATAATTTCATAAGTCCAGGGTATTAACTGCTGTAACTCCAACCATATTCTCAATAATTTTACACATAAAGTTATTATGTAATAATAATTATAGGTTCGCTTTGATCAAATAGATGTAGACATATCGACTCGTTGAGGCAATTACTTTACTTATATCCGGTTATTAAAACTGCATATAAATAACAGTAAATGAATATTTACGGAGATCGTTTTAATAGAACGACAAAATTAATTTCTCCGTGAACGGATATGTGTGCGAATACAATCCCTAAATAACTTACCCAGCATGCTCTGCTTCATGGTAAAACATAAATGCAGTAACTAGACTGGTGTACGCAAAATCACAACGACAAGTGGGTAAATCAAAATACGATTAAGATAACGGTTATGATTATTGCCATGTACCTAAGTTGTGTGGGTATTGATTTATGCCCCCCGATAGAGTTTGAGTTACTCAACGCATACTGTCATAATAAGTTCACTACAATTACATGCTAAACTGTATCTAATATTACATTCCTATTCTTTTTTAGTTCAAGATCTGAATTTGGGTTAAAGAGAGTACTCTATACCTAGTTCTTAATTATAGATTTAGATATAGGTAATAGCTACCTATAAAGTATATTTGTTGTTCAGGAACGTTGCCCTTCTATGAAAATTAATGCTTAAGGATTGTATTTTTTTAATGTGTGGTGGGTGCTTAGTTGCAGTGACTCCGTAAGCTGTATCGCTTGTCTGGCTGTCACTGCAACTCTCGCGGTGTAGTTTTGTGTGTGCAAGTTATGTTTAAACGGCTTTGTGACAGCATCATATCGCCTTTTATGATGCCGCGCTGTTAATCACTTTGCTCCCAACAGCGAATGGCAAGTCGATCCGGGATTAAACTCTCCGAAAAAATGTCACCGTCCCTCCAGAGAAATGAACTCCGGCACCTATCGTCCTCCCACAACGATAGTTGGCCGCCGATTGTCGGCACCACTGCGGCCATCGACTCGTTATCAATGTTATTATTTTTTCCGACAGCTACAATAATCCAATTAGCTCAGATTTGCAGAAATCTTAACATTATTTGATTAGAAAGCTTATACGAGGTGTTTCAAATAATATACGGAGATGAATATGTTAAGATATTAATCAGAGAATAGGATAATTGTCATTATTTAAACCAATCGATAGCTGCAGTGTTTAGTTGGTTACCCAGCAGCATGGCAAATAGCTGGGGTCCATGGTTCAATTCATCAAGAGGAGGATGACATTTTTCCGGAATAATTTTATCCCGATCGATTTACTATTCGCTGTTGAGAGTAGAGCTAATGATAGCACGGTATTATAAATAACGATATAGACCTGTAACAAAGCCATTGAACACATCTACACACACAAACTAGACAGCAACTACACACAGATACAAAAAAAGCGCAAAATTTTCTACTTTGTTATACTAGTTGTAAGTAAGAAAAATGCAAGCGCAACGACGCCGTTATTTTTGGGTTTATTGCACAGTGTTAATACTTCTTTCAACCACAATACAGTGTCGTAATTCAAAGGTGAGTAGTAGCTATGGTAGGCAAAGAGATTAAAAAAATCATTTTTAGTTTGCGTCGAAGACTGAACATTTTTGATCCATACGCACTTAAGTTGTATAAATTTTAACTAAACTGTCATGAAGCTCTTTCTTTAACCATCAAATTTTATAATCTGTTTGTACTTATATTCTGTCCAACGGAATTTTTACGTCACTTCCTCCAGCATGACACCATGGTTTGACAATCGGATCGATGTATCTCAGTTCAAAGCTTCTTTCAAGTTAATCGCCCTTTTATTTTAACCGAGTGCACTTTACAGACGAAAATCTGAGTTCTACGAATGCATGCCGGTGTATTCTTATAATAAATAATTGCTTTAAATATTGGAATTACTTCACATAATAGGTTCAAGAGCATATATTTTTTAATTTACCCGCTATTCGATAATTACGGTACTATATCATCTGTTAATATTTCACAATGTTAAATAAGAAAGAACTATTGCAGTTGGCTATAATTACATTTTTTTTTGTCGCTTAGTCTTCAGTAATTCGTTGATCCGATAGAAGTGAATACTAGTAACTAATAGGTAGAGCGGGAGCGATAACCAAAACAATTGGAAATTAATTCCCCTGGAAGTAGAGCTGTTGCAAACTTTATATATTGAAAACATTCATTTACCGCTTGCAATGCAACAGTCCTCTGTTTCATTATTTTTATATGTCTTGATTTGATAACTAGATACATTTTTTTATGTATACGGCAAAATGTTAAATGCCAAACTTGTTTTAATTAGAGATAGTCTTTTTTCAATTATGTATGCATCAGTACCTGCGTAATGAAATGAGTATTTAAAAGACCATTTAAATTAATGCTGTCGTTGAAATATTCATGAGCATCCGTGCAGTTATGAAACAAGATGGAAGAGAGAAGAAATCACGTGTACAAAAATTTTATTAATTAGCATGCCGAAACTTTAGCAAAGTCCATGCAAATTTCAAATGCTAATTCATTTCAATACCATTGTACAAACAAGATGAAATTCTGAATTATAAATCCCATAAGATTACGTTACAAACTAACATTCCTAATACCTTAAATAGAAGCGCCGTATCCGGGTAAAGTTAAATTACCTTTTAAAACTTCAACGCCATTCAGGCTTTAGGTTTGCTAGGCGGTTCCGTTTGCAGACTATGCAGTTAACATAAATAACGATTTGCACATTAAAACGATTATTAACGAAAGTTACATGGCTACATGTAATAAACTATAACACTGTAACGTAATGGGTACCCCTAACTCCTTACTGATTTGTGTAGAATATACCCAATATTCACATTAATATCTTTAATAAAACTATAATCAGTTTGCTAGTACTGAAATTTTACATAATCTTCTTGCGCTAACATTTTTATATTGCCCATCTTGTAAAGCTTTCACTTACCCAATTGACCTAACCGGAAAAAAATCGGTACATAAGCAACTGAAACGTAAATAAAACAGAAAATGTGGACGTGAAAAAGAAAACAAACTTAGTATGTGGATGTTGGGGCGAGGGCAGCGAGATTTTCGATTCTGGAAAATGGCAAATGCGACCTTATTGACTGTAGTAGAAGGACTTAGTATTGATGGTAATTTTTGGATCTGTATGGGTCTGTGGGTGTGTGGGTCCGTGTAAATCCCACATATTTAAATAAACAAAATATAAGAATGTATTCGTCAAAGCCCGCCATGAATTTGAACCTATACTATTACATACCCATACAATTGTCTAGTGAGAAAGGTGAACGAACTATAATAATAAAAACAATAGGATGTATCATATTTAGCATCCAAAAGCAATTCACAGTTAGTACAAAACAAATGCAGCATATCTAAATATTATTACAACACCGTAAGAACCAAATCTAAACTAAAATTAATGTTGCTAGTACACACCTCTTCGTAAATCCCGAAAACTAACATTTCAATGTTGAAAATTAGCACACGTATTCACGAAAGAAATATTAGTTATTACAACATTTTAAATCCTGTGTTTTGGTATTTAAAAGTACGGTCTTTAACGTAGAACAAGATTTTCAGTTTTAAGAGAAAACAATTCAATTTAAAAACAAAAGATACAGATTCTAAAAAAATATATCTTTACTGTTTTCTTAAAATTGATAAATATGTCTCATAAATGACGAATTCCAGTTTATAAGCTTCGCTATATCATTACCTTTCGGACAGTGTTACTCCATAAAAGACATCTAAAAATATCTAACGCACCAATATTCCACAGCATGGCTTGCGGGCGTCTGATTTGGAAGGTAGTTTCGTATCTGTTAGCCATGCTTTGCAGACTATCGCGAAATAATTATAATGATAGGACAATCTCCTGTTACCTAGAAGTCTTTCAGCTCCTTGCTTCTATCGATTTGCAGTTATAATGGTATTAGTATCGCATGATTACAGTATCGTATGTTTCATGGGATATATAAAAATTTGTTACCGCTAATTACTTAATTTTCAAGTGAGAATCTTTTAATAAACAATACATAAACATGGTTAAACAACTTGCAATTACAAAAAGATTTTGCGGTTATTACCTACTTAAAATTTTAATAAGTGTAGACAATAGCAAGAAGCAAAAGCAGCTGCCAATAAGTGTTCAGATGTCAAGTAATTGTATATCACATGGAAAATGCAGACAGCACAATGTCGCTTAGTAAAACCGTTCGAGGACTAAGTCGTGTCGAGTGTACATCTGGTGCTGCCAGTTGGAAACTATCCTCATGGTTTCTTGGAAGCTTCGTTTGGAAACGCAATTATGATAGCTTGAAAGATTGATAGGAAGACAATAATTTCATAGAGTTTATTTATTCAACACAACAGCAGTTTAACTTTACTAGGAAGCTGTCCTTATGTTCACAATAATTTAGTTTTCTTAAGTAAACTGTTACATCGTTCGTTCATAATCAATAACTTAACGTTTCCATTTAACGACAGAATTGTGTATGAGATCTGAAAACTGTTACTTCGACCATTCATCTTGTCTGCATGCAATGCTATTCGTGCACGTTATAAATACACTATACTAGACCTAATATAGATCCTGATCTACACCTTTGTCTACCGTTATTCACCCGGATTTCACATTCTTTATTTCCACGAATTGTTCTCGATTACTTACAGACGATATTACCTAGCTTTTTCAATTTCTAAAATCTAAGACTCTCAATTTTATATCCAATATTACATAACCCACAATATCAATGGCTTAATGAGCCTAATAAAAATCCCAAAAACTGTGCCTTCCTTCTCCATCTTCGAATAGATTTCATCCAAACTTAATACTATGATTGCGACACTAAAATGTTATGATAGTGGTTTGGACTCGCAATGAACAATGCATGTTTCCATTTAATATTTTCGAAAAAATTAAAAATTTCGAAAACAATTAAACAACGCCCTCTAGCATGCACGTCGCTTATTACCTATATTAGTTCGAATTTCTAAGCATTAGACTGGTGGAAGAACGCTGTTTTCAACGAAACTATGTTTACAAAGTTCGGTTCAACAACGGAGTTATAAGCGTTCCTCCAAAATAAAATTTTCCCTCTTTGCCTCTCCTTATTTGCCAAATATAAAAAAAATATTGTCCAGAGGAAAATATGCGGAATTTTTTGTAAATTCTGATTTCTATTGTGTTCCTATTATGAGGGCTTCCGGGCTTTGACCGCGTCATAGATTTTTATATTTGTAATACACCTTAAGTTGGTAAATTTTGTATAAAAAACGAATTTAAATTTTTGGTGTTTAGTTACGCCCTCTAGGAGGATCACTTTAGTCAGTGATATTTCTTCTCTCTCCGACGCTGTACTGTAAATCGTTTTTCAGATATGGACAAACTCTATTCTTAGTTAGCCACGTGGTTGGATTCATGAAAAATTACCAGTAAATTAGCTAACCACTACTGTTTCCGATAATATCAGACACTATCGTAGAATGGCAATCGATAATTATATGTTATGTTATCAGGTTTTAAGAGTTTTCTATTATAGATCCGTGGACATATGAACACAATACCAACATCTATAATAATTGAGCTTGTTTGATAATGTTAACTCACTAACTATAAGTAATTGTATAATATTAAAAATATACTTTCAAATATCATTTTGGATATACATATATAACCAACAAATATTACGCTAATTTATACATGAAAGGCGTAATAGGCTCCACCTCCTCGCTAAAGCATACTTTCTGATTCACAAATATTGGAGTATTGTGAGTTAGTATAATTACGACTATTCAGTACCGAACGTTATCTGACAATTAATAATCTAACATATTTAATAGGTCAATAAATCAACGGTGTTCAGTAAATGTAAATTGAAGCCTTATTTACAAGTATGAATACACCCATTTACAACTACTCTGTGGGCTAACCCCTCATAAATCAATTTAATTAATTAATAGAGAACGTAGCAAGTCTGTGTCGTATTTGACATGCGACATGGCAAAAGTTTTGGCCAAGAATAACATGAAAAATATTATTTTTATAGACTACGTTGACAGGTGTAATAAATGTTTTCACTTTCACAATAGACATTTGTTACAACACGCGCTACAGGCTATAAGTTTGATAACTGCGGTCTTAAATGTTGGAAAGTTAATTGATTCTTAAGAAGAAAAACTATTGAAAGAAACTCGCGGCATCAATTCGTGTAATGTATGTTTTTTTCTGTAATATTGAAAATTAACTCCAAATTTCTATTATATGCCTTTGAAAAAAGTTTCGTAGGCGCACTCTAATCTAAGCAGCGCAAAATGTTTCCTAGGTATCGGTATATCAGCTGAATGTTGTTGCTTAAAATGGCAATTTACATTTCACATACTGTGGCTATTGTAAGATAGCGCGGCTTTCGACTTTTGCGTTTCAGACATTCTGCATGATTTGTAGTGATGTCTTATTAACTGAGACGCATCCTCACGTAGAATATTATGAATTAGTGAAAACTCGCTATTTGACACAGTAATATGTTAATAATGTTAATAAGTACTGCAAATCATCAATTTTTGGCAAATATTTCTACTAGAAATTCATATGTTTTTTAAAGACAAAAATATCTTACATTAATTGAGTACTCCACAGATGTGTGTTACTAGGTTTCTATTAGAAATGTTTATCGTTTAAACTATGAAGTGTCTTTTGAATTGTAAACATTTGATCTCCATAATTTGACCGGTGTTAGAATTGTGAACATTTGAAAGTGGAATCTTAATTAGAAACCCATATTTTCAAAAAGGAGTTTACATATACCAGTTCCAGTTCTTATTTGTGAACGGATTATGGGGCACAGGCATTTCTGCTGATGTAATAGAAACTTGTCAAAACTTAGTTGTGTAATTCAAGGAAGGGGATCAGGACGAATACTTTAGTCCACTCGGCCCGATTAGAGCCACAGGCAAGCTTCGACCAATCTAATGTCAACATGAATCGCACTCCGATCAGGTCTCAAATTTCATTAACCTGGGTAATCCAAATTACATCCAAATATTCAGATAGGGTCTAATAAGCAGCATTCCTACAAATCAGTTGATGTAATCTCTCCGGATAACTTTGATTCTGTCCATGGTATAACTCTGGAAGGTCAATGAATTGATATTATGTGTATTGCAGAGGAGTTTTGCATATCCCATGAATACATGTCTTATATTCAGAGGTGCTTAAATATTGGGCAATTGGGTCAATGGCCTCTATTGACTCAGAACGCGAAAAGATAATGTGGTTCTTAACGACCTAAAAAATATTCCCAGAAGGCATTTTTCTGACACAAAAATGGAATCATTGCTGTCGATTATTCGAAACAAGATAGTAGTATTACGGGAGTATGTTATACTGAGTTTGTTAAGTGATAAAAAACGGTCATATTAAATTAAAAATGCACAAATGGATTACATTACTAAAAATGACTAAACACATCTTTCAATTACTAAACCACCCACGTTATTATTTAGGTATAGCGTCATCTGTTCTTAAAACCCGCAAATATTTCCAACAAATAACAAAGCCTACTATAGTAAAATGCCTAGTATAGTTAAAAATATGTTTAGGAATGTTGTATTTAACTTTGCAACTTTTACATAAATCTTTTAGACGATCGTATATAAGGATAAGCAGTGATCATTTCCAAGCTCTATACAAATTCAATTAATTAAGTTTTGTTATCCCTACTGTTATTTAAAAATACTGAAGCAATTTTAAATATAATGCAGGCAAGACAAATTTATCAGATTCTTTATGGAATTGTTGGATCGGTACTTCAGCAATGATTCCGTAGACGACGACGACGACGAAGGGACGACAACCACTTGGGTAGGTCTTCATATAATGAGTGTTAACCTTAACAACTGAACAGCGGCTCAGATTCGTAGTTGAGGAACGGCAAATATCATAAACTTAAGTAATTGTCTGGTTTACAGTAAAAACCGACCGCTTTTACATCGAATAGTATACACAATACTACGCCTTCTTTATAAGGTTTTGCCTCATCTCTTGTGTATTGAAATAAACCGCCTCGAACTACTGACTGGTCTTGACGGATAGCCCTTTAAAAATTGCCTGGTCGACCGCACAAACAATCGGCATGGTTCAGGTAACATTTTAAAAAGCGAGAACTTTTTCGTTATTTTTTTTGACGTGGGTTGTCAACGGAACTGATAGGTTTTATTTCGTTCATCGAATTTTACAAGTGAAAATGTAAATAAAACGGCGTATTTTGTATGATATTTTGTTGTTGACGTGTTATCTCATACATGTGCGAATAGCATCAAAAATAAAAGAAGAGCACCGTAGTTGTTTTCTATTTAGCTGCAGAAGAGGCGGAGAGTCATGTTCTTATATCATATTATTAGATATGCATTACCATGTAGCAACGCATTTGTCTGCTAATAACATTTTACTTACACCACGGTAATAGTTTCACAACACTGAATGAGTTAGCAATGAGCAGTTTTTAAAAAAAACAAAATTGAAACTGACTTGACTATTTATTTAGCAATTGTGTCTATCAGTTTCATCAAAAACGGAAGTTTTATTTTTTTTTAATTTTTTCAAAGTAATTGTACGGATAAAAAATATATGTTGAGATGTCTTCAAGGCAGACAAACTTAAAAATTGGGAAAAAGTTCCATTGTTTTCGTAAACTTTAAGTTTGTGTGAGAGTAAGTAGTGAACTGAGTAGTGAAAAAAAAAACACAATATGTCGAAAACGGGTGATTTTTGGACAAGGCAAATTGACCTGTCTTTATTGCAAATGATGTTTACTAACACGCTGTAAAGTATGACCGTTCTATTACCAGTCAGCCTGTATAAAGAACTACGCACGGCTCGTTAGATTCACCCCTCGCCTCATAAGACGGAAATCGACTGGAGCGAGAAGATCAAATACCTGGGAATGATCCACAGCAGGAATCTAACTTTCGCCGAGTATCTAGGTAGAGTTAGGAACAGGGTCATCCGTCGACCAGCTATATCCTATCCTGGATAATCCCAACTTAGTCCCAAAACGGGCGCGCTGTTGTATAAAACACACATCCGCTCGATCGTAACCTACGTCAGCCCAGTCTGGGCCACGGCGGCTCCATCACGAATCCTTCCACTGTTGCGGGTACAAAATCTCGTTCTGCGATTTGTATTCCGCCTTCCTAAACGTACCTCGCTGGTCGTCCTTCGTGCTTTCAAGCAACAATCCGGCGATGAGTACCGCCATCACGCAAAAATCAACGGGGCCTACCAAATACCTTGCCACGACAAAGACACTCCGGCAAATATGCTAATACATATCACAAACACCTAATTCTGTTTCTAAGATTTCAGATATCCAACAGCGACGAAGATCCATCAGAAAACTCCAAGAAGCCACCCCGACAGGGCCCAAGAACCACCGAAAGAACATCCCAAGAGGAAGAGACGCTGGAAGAAGATGAGCCCACCTGGACGGAAAACCAACGAAATCGTTAGATTCAATTCAAGTCTGTTTGTGATAGCTGAACGTGTTTTTATTTCATAATGTCCCGTGCGTGTACAAATAATCCCAACAGCTTCTGTTATGTACGAGGGAGCGTTTTTATATTCGCGGAATGGGGGATAAGGGGTGGAAATAAAAAAACCAAATTATTTTTCTTTTTCAATATATTCACCTGCAAGACGGATACATTTTTCACATCTTTCAATTAATTTATTTATACCCTCATAAAAAAATGATTTCCCTTTATCTGCAAAATACGCCAAAACTGCCTCCTTGACTTCATCATCGGCAGTAATTTTTTTACCCCGCAGCTCTTTTTTCATTTTCGGAAACAGGTAATAATCACTCGGAGCCAGGTCTGGGCTGTAGGGTGGGTGATTCACAATTTCGAAGCCCACCTTATGCAGGGCAGCTAACGCAACGCGGCTCTTGCGGACGGGCGCGTTGTCGTGCAAAAGCAGCACACCTTTCGACAATTTTCCCCGTCTTTTCTCTTTAATGGCTTCTTTTAGTCGCTCTAATATCGAAGCGGAATATTCTCCGGTTATAGAAACACCTTTATCTTTATAATCAATCAACAATATTCCTTCCGAGTCCCAAAATACCGTTGCCATGAGTTTCCCAGCTGATTGTGACACTTTAAATTTCTTGGGAGGTGCTGTGCCCTTTTTATGCCACCGCATGGAGTCTTGTTTGGGCTCAGGTTCATAATGATGAACCCAAGTTTCGTCTCCAGTAACAATTCGACTCAATACACCATCCTTGTCTTCATTACAGAGGTCCAAAAATGCACGCGAACACTCTACGCGCTCTTGTTTTTGCGGCGGCGTGAGCATTCTCGGCACCCATCTTGCGCTGACCTTAGACATGCCGAGATGATCGTGTAGCATTTTAAAAATTCTTGTATCGGATACTCCAATCATTTCTGCGAGTTGTTTCTTCTTTAGTCGAGCATCTTCGAGTACAATTTTTTCAACTTTTTGGATAAGTGCTGGCGTGGTCACCTTAATGCTCCTGCCCGGCCTCGGGTCGTCTTCAAGGGATTCCTTCCTTGTTTAAATAAACTATGCCACTTGTACACCATGGTTTTTCCTGGACAAGAGTCGCCGTAAACCAATGACATCTCATTCATTATGGTCGCGACTGATTTTTCTTGCCTGGTAAGGAACTTTATAACGGCACGATATTCGATTTTTTCCAACTTCGTATTTACACTAATTGTGAGTCGCTGCACAGGCCACGCCCCCAATGCGCCTAATCACCCCCCTACAACCCGCTCATTCCGCAAATATAAAAACGCTCCCTCGTATGTGGAGTATTCATTACGCAGCGACATAAACGGAATATCACGCCTTTAATAGAAAATTGATATTTTCACTATTTGGTCTAAAAATTAACTATCAGGGGCTTCTCACATTTGCTGCGTACGGCGTGCTACTATTCTAAGAGGCTTATCAAATTGCTAGAACAGCGCTATGCCATTTGCAAGACCTACGAACATCAATGAATGGCGTGAACAAACGGACCATGTCTCTAATTGCTACTTTTGCTGCACAAAACCTTTCTGGTTCTCCGCCAAAAATAAGAAGAAGATTAGTTACGCTAGTGTGTCTACTGTGACTCGTTCAGTACCTCATTCAGAAGCCTTGCCAGTATCAATACCTATAGGTGCTTCAAGTGCAGAATATGCCATTACAGATGCAGAGGTAGAAATGTCCGGGTTATTATCGACCAGCGATGCTGAGTATTTGCTACCTCTAGAGGCCGGACCTCACTTATTCTTAGTAATTCAGTCAGAATTAAATGACCTTATTCGAGATCTGAACTTGTCAAAAACTCAAGCAGAAATACTAGGATCTGGACTTCAAGGATGGAACCTGTTAGCTCCGAGCACACATATTTGTGTGTTTTGTAATCGTCAGAAAGAACTGTCACGGCACTTTTCAGCCGAAAAAGGTCTTTTATTGTGCAATAATAAGGATGATTTGATGCTGACAACAGGTCATCAACACAACCCATAAGAACGGCGTCTTTTTATCGATGCTTCGAAATTGAGTTTGAAAGGTTTCCTTCTTCACATAGGAAACGTTTATCCATCCATCCCGGTTAGCTACGCAGTTCATCTGAAGGAAACTTATTAAAATAGGATAGATGGCTTATCAGCGCTGACCTCCAAGTTGTAGCTATCCTACTCGGTTTACAACTGGGGTACACAAAGCACTGCTTTTTCCCTTGCTAGTGGGATAGTCGATCGAGAAATTCCCAATACGTTGTTAAAGATTGGCCAGTCACGACTCAGTATATCTCTGGACAAAAGAAAATACTTCGTAATGCACTCTTGGAACCTTCAAATTCGGTTTGATGAAGAATTTCGTCAAAGCAATGAATAAGGATGGTCGTGGAGTCCAGTACCGTGCAAAACATAAAGCGGGAACTTTTGTAAGACCCCAAATTAGACGTCTACAACAAGATGCACATTTCGAGGAAACTTTAAATTACTTGAAACGTGGTGCTTAGAGTGCTTTTAGAGGGTCACCCAAAATTTTCTACGAAACACAAAATTTGACAATTACATAGCAATTTTTATTAAACTCGAAGACTTAGAAGTTACCATCAAGTGGGCTGTAGCATAAGCCTTAAAATACAATTTTTACACTCGGACCTAGATTTCTCTTGTCCGAACCTTGGCGACATCAGTGATGAACGTGGCGGGAGATTTTCTCAAGTGTCAGTGGATAAATGCACTGACATCTGTTGTCTAAAATTTAAATTCTTATTTTATACAAAATTTACCAACTTAAGGTCTACTACAACTATGAAAATTGAAATTTTCTAAAAATTTTGCGTTTTTTACACTACACAATTCGTTTGTATTTTATCCAATAAGCGGAAGGGCAGAGGGGAAATTTTGTTTTGAAGGAACACTTATAACTGCGGTTCTCTTGAACCGAATTTTACAAACCTAGTCTCGCCTAAAACGGCAATACCGGGACGTAGGGTTCGGCTAAATTCGATGTGATAACTCTGGGTATCCTGGGTAACCTGATTGATCATCCTTATTGAAATATCGAGTAAGCTTGTATATACACATGTATGCAGCAGAAATAAGTACATCTCGCTTGATACAAAACTACAACATAGTAGATAAGTTTTTGTGCCACTCACTCAAATTTCGGAAGAGGACATGATAACAGTTTATTTAGTTATTTCACGTTGGAATCTTATCATCACTACTAGCTCTACACGTTACGGAATGTATCGTAATAGCCTGGATGGAGAAAAATTGAAGGAATGCGAGGAAACATAACCTCTCTAAGTTATGCAGTACATAGCACAATTAGTCCCACAATAGATCCAACTTTAACGATATGCTGAGGACATACATTTACATTCGTGCGGATTGTGCGTGATATTTTATTACAGGTTCAGGCTGTATGGTTAAACATACGTAAAAGTTTGTCTGAAAATCGACGAATTTAGTTTTTTATTTCTCGTACTAAGAACCTATTCATACGATTGTGCAGTACGTTTATAACACAAATATCAAGCTTTTATTGTAAATAATCAAAATAACTTTCAGAACAAATTTTATTTTTCAAATTTACAATTACTGAAAAATTACTTGTCCGGAAACTTGTTATCGTAACCCAAGAAAGGGCATCCTTTTTGGTCAATGGAATTTCTTTCTCTTACGAGTGCTTGATTAAATATGTTTTCAAATATTGTATTTTGTTTTAAAAGTACCTACTATTAATAATTTTTATAAAAAATGTCTTATAACATTTACATTTAACGCTTGCATTATTTCTTGTCCTCATATTTATTTTATGTTTCTGCAAAAAAGAGTACAAATAAAAGGAACAACTCATTTACTCAGTCGATTATAGTGCAATCTATCATGAAGTGGAAAAACTGTTTCAGACAGATTTTAAGATTGGGATGTTCCCGCCTGCCTCACCTACAAAGACGGGAAGAATAGGACTAATTTTAGCACCAATGTGATTATGTTTTGATCAGGAATATTTTTTTGGTAAAGTGCTTAGTTTTCGAGTTATTTCAAAGTTACTAGTTAAAAGAATCGCATACATTTAAAAAATACGTTTGCTCTGCACTAATACAACTGAATTATACTGGATCCAACTTAGTAAATCTAATTTAGTAGGATAAGATCGTTGAGTAAATTTAATGACGAAAAGTACATATTTCAATCTACAATTACTTTAAGAGTCAGTTTGGTTAGCTAACTCGTACATAAATACATACTATATAATATCTTAATATCTGAAATAAACAGCTTTTAGGAAGCAGCATTGTACTATGTAAAATGCTTATTACCAACAGCTATCAGTTTTCGATATTACCACCAACTTGATTTTGGTACAGTATAATAAATACATAGAAGACCATAATACCAGTCTTGTAATGGATTCTGACAACATTAGCACGTTAATGTATTGTCGCCCGTCTGCAACAATTAGTAAATATACTTAAGAATAGAATGAGTATAATTAAGAACAAGACCAAAAGAAGCGGAGACTAAGAAATGTGGCCAGCCAGATACGTGCGCATGTATGAATATATTTTCATTCATTTTTGTCTACGTCTGTCTGTTTCGAATAGGATAGAGTCGCCCACGTAATAGCATCCCGTGGAACCCCGCAGAGCTAACAACAACTCTTTCGTGTCCTGGTAATCCCTACATGACGTCTAAGCATCCCTTTCAAATCAAATAATTATTTTATACTAGCCGAAAGTATTAAAGCCTGTTACTACTCCAGCAAATGCTCATGTTTATTCATTCTTGAAATTTTTCTTGACACACAACAACTAGACTGTGTTGTTGTTTCTTTTCACGGTCTTAAATCGGATTTCTTTCATTTAGTAAACAGAACTGAGCCTATGCAGGAGTCTTCGGATCGAAGCGAAGTTGAAAAGAACTTTTCACGTGGACTTTCTTATGCATTTCAATACAATTCTTAACGAGTAAGAAGCTCGTCGTATACAAATCCTGTTACTCACTTACATGACATAAGATATCATATATATAAAGAAATTGGCAATATACAGATATTGTATTGTGTACATACAAATGTAAATGATCGAATTATTTACGTCTATGTAATAAGACTTCCTCTCCTTTTGTTTATTATTATGTTCTTAAATTCTTCACATATGTATCACTTTATACCTTTTAATTCACAATATTGTTTTATATTAAAACTATTCCGTATATTTTGAAATATGAATGTAATACCTGGCTGCGGCAAAGGTCTATATACGTACGTAATAGGATTACAAAAACATAATGCCTTTAAAGGAATAAATAATTCATTGATATATTACTTGAGAATATAATTAAAATTCGATATAGCAATGAATTCTTTGTTTTTAGATAATTTTGTCGATAGGCATGGCAATTTATATTTATATTATTAGAAATTTGACACATAAAATGTCAATTTCTTCCACTAAAGAAGTCTTTTGAACGAAAATATATTATATGTTCTGGAATAAATTGGTATTTAATTAATTGTTGTTTTATTCACCTACAAGTGGAAATATTTCAGGAATTGAAAGTTATATCCAGAATAAAAATATAGCCTCATTTCTATTTAGGTATTCGATATAGTTTACAAAGTGCTTATGTTGTACTAAGTGTAAGAGTCAAGAGTTTAAATAATAATTTCATTCACGCCTGAATTTTATTAATTTAAGCTTTTTTTTTTTTTTAATATGTGGTGGGTGCTTAGTTGCAGTGACTCCGTAAACTGTATCGCTTGTCTGGCTATCACTGCAACTCTCGCGGTGTAGTTTTTGTGTGTGTATGTTGTGTTCAATGGCTTTGTGACAGCATCATATCGCCTTTTATGATGCCGCGCTGTTAATCACTTTGCTCCCAACAGCGAATGGCAAGTCGATCCGGGATTAAACTCTCTGAAAAAATGTCACCGTCCCTCCAGAGAATTGAACCCCGGCACCTATCGTCCTCTCACAACAATAGTCAGCCGCCTAACCACTGCGGCCATCGACCCGTTAACGTGACCCGTTAACTTGACTAGGGTTTTTGCCATATTATTTGAGATTGTAACTCTGATTCTATATATCAATGACTTTTTAAAGATATTTTTGTTGATTAGCATGTCTATATAAGTTATTAGTATTTGACACTTACCTACCTGCTAAATGTTTATTTCTTCCGCTGAAGAAGTTTTGTAAACGAAAAAAATATTATATATTCTGGAATAAATTGGTATTTAATTGATTTGCTGTTTCATTGACCTAAAAGCGGAAATATTTCAGGTATTGAAAGTTAAGAACAAAGCGCGGGAACACATCTATTATTATGTTTAATGGGCCATCTATTGGTTTCATTAGATTAATCGTGAGTCATTGTTGTTAGATAGATAAAGTCAGGGATTCTTTTTCAAATGGTGTATGCCACTATTTCACATATGGAAAGTATTCACTCACAACTTTTCGAAAAGCTTACATTTGAAGTACTTATTATATTCCAACCATTTTAAACATATCTTCACCACTAGTATTTTGTCGTCATTGAAGAAGGGATCCCTTTTACAAATATTTATAATTTCTTACTGCATTTCCATATAAACAACTAATCTTAATACGTTTTATTCGCGATTTTTAAATCTGCCAGAAGTCAGAAGCCGTCCTTCTGACCACATAACGTAAAATTTGGAGGATTCAGTTTAAGCTACAGAAACACACACTAATCCCAAAACCGGGAATAGAATATCTAGGAGACTTCCTTGACTTAAAATTGTCCTTCGCAACACACATTCGCGAAAGTATTGCCAAAGCAGAAGGGACCATCTGCGTCCTTTCGTGTCTAATGCCAATGTGGGAGGCCGTCGATCATTAAAAAAAAGAATCTTGGCAGGTCTTGTGCACTCGCAGATTCTTTATGCAGCGCCGATATGTTGGGCGGTGACCATTAAAACCAAAATACGGGCAAGGCTAGTCGCTCTTCATAGAGTAGTGTACATCAGAGTGTGCACTGTATATAAAACAGCCTCAACAGAGGGGGTCGCTGTAACCACCAGGCTCCCCCCAATGGAACTCACCGTCTAGGAACGATTCGCTTAATATTACAAACTGATTCCAAACATAAGAGACTGGTTGGTAGGCCGCTTTAAAGACCCCGACTACCACAGTACACAGGCTTTAACAGGTCACGGCTGCTTCCGAAAATATCTTTACCGGCGCGGAAAGGTGGC
This sequence comes from Holotrichia oblita, assembly GCA_023690525.1. Lineage (NCBI taxonomy): Eukaryota > Metazoa > Arthropoda > Insecta > Coleoptera > Scarabaeidae > Holotrichia > Holotrichia oblita. The sequence goes on along the minus strand of CM043016.1, from coordinate 84,885,187 downwards.
ACACACTTGAAAACGCAAAAGACGATTTGGTTTCCCCACTACGTGACCAGTTAGTACTTAAGCGCTTTGCAACAATCGTAAAACGAAAAGAAGAAGACGACAGACTCAGAAGATGAGAAGGAAGGCCCAAAGTCTGGATGCACACTGCACTAAAGAAATGCGGAAGCGGGTTTCGGTGCAGCGTACAAGAGCGCAAAGAGGGGTTTTTAGTCGGTAAAAATCCGACAGATTCAAAATGCAAGCAAACCCTATCTTGTTGAAGCCATATTTGCTCTGTTGGGGCTATTATTTTGAAATAATCGTGGTAACTATGAATTAATAGAACTCCGCAGATGTAAAGAATTTCGTTCCGATATTAAATGTCATTGGATAATTCAATATGGACCATGACTTAGTTAGCCAGTATCTACAGATGACTCTGTTTATGTGTGTGTAAGCTGACACGCTAGCTTTAAGCTACTTACGACACCTTCTCAACCCAAATCGCATGCGTCAAATTTTTGTAAAAAATAGATTCTATGTGTATGAAACTTGCTTTATTTTTAGTTTGTAGTAGATAGTTAAGTGCTTACACTTAAAGAAAAATCAAAAAAATAATCTTAGTTAGTTTTGAAGTTTAAAGTAAAGTAAATAAATGTAAAATTTGCACCAAATTTAGAAACGCTATTTCAAAACACACCCGACGTATTAATTAATATCATTTTCGAACAGAGAACATGCAGGGTAAAAAGATGTAAAATTAGGCCGAAAAAGAGTAAGTGAAATATGGGGATGCCATTCGGAAAGCTTAAGTCATCGTTCTTCAAAATTTCGAAAACTTGACGTGCCATAACAAGGTAACGACACAATGTAGCCGCTCTCAGCGTAAAAACATACTCCAACATATATTTAAATATACATATTATGAACGATAATTATGAATAAATTGATATGATCTGATTGTTTAAATAAATGTCGGGTATAACAAATTTTTTTAGACAATACTACAAAATGTCCGAATCGAATTTCAAAAAGTAAAGATATTTATAAAGCTTAAAAATCGGTAAATCCAAATACGTAAAAGTAGGATGTTCAATTAAAAATAACAAAGTAGATGGCAATTTCCGATATAACCGGAAACGCTAGAGATCTAACAATAATTTAGTTGAAGAGAACGCAATCGATTATATATAATTATGAATTTTCAAATTTATATTTTGGCCAGAGCCACATAAACTTCGCGGTCTCGCTAAGGCATCCTGTATGGTTAACGGTTTGAGCTACGTTTTTGTAGCACCCCGTATATTTACGAATCTTAATGTGATCTGGTATATTCATATCTGCGTTAGTAGGCGCACATGCGTTGGTAAAGCAGTGTCAAAATTAGTTTGAATTGTTTTAAAGATTGTGAATTACTTACATGCGTTTTGTTTGTTGTATTAACATCTGTAATATTGACACACTACTCTCTTGAAAAAGAAAATATATGTCAGCTCCAACTTAAATGAAATTCAAATTTGATACGTAGTTTGCTTGAATTTTATTAACATAAGATTCATTTTCAACCTCAAGCTTCTACTGTTTAAAATTTGCATCGTCCATGTTAGTTGTGCGATTCAGTCGGTTTATTACTTCTGTTGTTGTCAGTAGGTTGCGGGTTTGAATTTGGATATAAGTAATTTTTGTGGTCATAGTTCTTTTCATAAAAACACTGGATTCCATACTATGAATGGTATTTATTATTGTAAAAATGCTTTTGATGATATAATGTTGGTCTATTAATGCATTGGGTTTGTGGTTATCGTCTGATTGATCTCTACAGTGGTTAAGATGTAAATATATTGGTTGCCCACAAGTCAGGAAAATTTCGAAGTAGATCTATCATATCTTGATAACCGCTGACTATTTTTTTAATTTTAAAACAACTACTGTAACAACTGTACAGTCAAAATGTCTAGGTCGTTATTTGCTTAGTTTATCTCCTGCGATCCTAATGTTAATATAGCATGTATGTATAATATCTACCTACAGAATGTTTTAAAGTAAAATAAAATTCACAAACAGTCTCTGTAAAAGAATACGTTTTTCTATCCTGCTCTAAATACGATACTTAAACTGTTATGTCTCACTCCAATATATTTCGAGAAAGAGATTTTCAAAATCAAAGCTATTGTAAGAATTTTGGGTTATAGGGAACCAAACCTTTACCTGCTAGAGATACAACTAAGAGATACCATTAAAATCAACACAGTACTAATTTTATCATTAAATGTAGACTTTCTCAATTTATTAAGTTCTGATCTGTATGCTGAACGGTTTCAGAATGGAATACTTTATTTTTTTTAACCATCAGCTACTTCGCCACCGAATTTCTGAAATCGACTTAAATACTGGACTCATATGATCATGTATCTCGAATAGCTAAGTCTCCATACAGAGGAGCTGTCGTAGAAGTAAAAAAATCTGGAATCATTAAAATTCGGATATCTACAGTTACTAACAAGTTTCTGAAAGTTTAATTCCTTGTAACTTCTGCTAAGATACTTACATATCGATATACTGTAAATACAAACAGAATTATTAAGCAATATGGATTGAAATAACAAGGCTAATCTAGCACGCAGTAGTTTCAAATAACAACACACCATTGTATTAGAGTGTTATCCATATGTATCTACGTGCAGATGTATACCGAAGCTTAAACTCACGTACTAATAGCAGTGGTAGTATCTAACAAATTACTGAAACTGCAGTGCATTAGCGTACACCTGATTAGCCGCAGCGCAAGGAAACAAGTTAACAGTGTAACTAAATTTAAACTGAGGCAGGCATGCTCTCGAGTACGAGAAGTTCACTACTTTGGCGAGTAAGTTTGATCTCAAATGTTCGTTGCATGTGCAATAGCATTTTACTAAGAGACTGAGCTATGACAGCTTGGTATAAGGACGAAGACAACGACGAGGAAATCATGGACTTTACCGGATTAAATCTTTGTTTTAACACTTTATGCTTGTACGTATATACTTATATGTCTAGCTCTTCGGGAAACTTCGAATATAGATTGTCGGTTTTCTTTTTGAGTATCCTTCTGCTACATTGTATTCAAGTCTTTCGTAAAGAACGTTACATATTTCGTGCACAGTCAACCTTCGGGTAAAAATTATTATGAAACACGCGTATGAATTTACCACAATCGATAAATATAGATATTATCAATTATAAATACTGCTTGGTAAAAATTATTAACTTTGGCATATACTGGAATATTTTTACATTAACAAATCTTAAACAGTATTATTTTAATCTACTGTCATAACAATGCTACTAAAGCATGAAAAACGCAGTGCCTGTATAATCTATAAAGCACTGTTATAGTCTAGTGCGATTTAGTTCTATACAAGTAGTGATTTGTAATTCAATTGATGATGATTCAATGATCGCAAACTTTATGCCATGCGAACCATCACAAAAATTTTTTAAATTACTTTGATCGAACGTACACACAGAAAAGTGTTTACTAAGAGCAAGTAACACTTACTTAATTTAAGTAATTCTCATTTTCCTATATAGACAAGAAAGAATTGTTTTCTGTGAAATATTTCACTCTCTTGGAAATCCAAAGATATATTTTCTTGAACCAAATAACCCTCCGTTCAATCGCACCGCGTCAGTATATGTACTACTTATGCACTATGCAGTGGGTGATAACTAAAAGTTTAAAATCAAGAAATTTTTTGCTTGAACTTAGAGATTTTTTAAGAAAAACATTTACTGTTGAAACTAAATGGAAATGGTTCTTTAACTATTCATTCAGGATATGGAAGCCTTTGTATCAAGGTTTATATAGTATATACAAAATCTGAGGATTCCCGTTGAATAGACCTATTATAAAGTAAATTTTAAAATGAAGTTGATAATACAATTGACCTAGTGTTGCATATAAAGGGCTTCGAATTCCTTACATAGTTTACGGCTGGCAAAAGCTCCTGGTAAACTAATGTCGAGTGTATTCTCTGATTTAATGTACTTTGTTGTACTTCCCTAATAAAATATCCTCTTCGATTTGAAATACTGTCAGTCGTATCGCCATCTATTCCTGAGATATATCTTCATACCGTTATAACGATGTATTATGTTTTATCTGCGTAACAGAATTGCTATATCACTTCAGTGAATGTATTCTATTAGCGTACCTTCATTAGTATGCCATATATTTAGTCACGTCTTAAAGAAACAATCTTCCACACATTATACGTAACATTTCAAAGCCGTTCTGATTTGCTCTAGACTAACAATAAGTAAAACGACTCGAGGAAATAGCTACGCAATTAATGAGAATAAATATCCGTAGCTCCTTTCTCGGCCAATTCAAAAATAGCATTATATTGGAATCTAGAACTTTACCACGACAAATTTTAATACATTACAATAAGTGATTTGCTTATTTTTGTTTTTGTTTTAAATGGTTTATGGTTATTGTTCCTATTAATGAATAGTTTGTGCTCACAGTTTATTTTCTGAATTTTAATCTTCTGATAAAAATAGAACGGGATATAATTAAAATTATTTTCGTTTGTAATTATTCCTGTCGAGGCCAGCTTTATTTATCAAATTTATCACCATAAATACTCTTTTCCTGTAAAATTTCAATGTGTGTCACTTCGAATGATTCACTTTCTATGGTTCCTGTTGAGTGTTTCTTCAACTTTAGCTCGATTGTTCTTCAGACATAATTTGGTTCTCCTCCGGATGTTTAAGAGGTTACAATTCGTTGCCACTGCTATCATATTTACATGTTTCAAGTGCAGTGTGTGTCCTTTATGGTGTACAGACTTCACCACTATCAATGGAATAATTTATATAATTCATCTTGGCGCTTACTACACTGTTCTTTTGATGTGTTCTAAAGAAAACTCATATCAAATGCGCAAAGATCTGTCCAAACTAAATAAATTGAATTAATAACTTATTGTATGTAGTCAGCTTTTAGTGATATAGTCCCATTAAAAAAAATCGTGTATCTTATTTATCATTATTTCAACAAAATTATCTATATAATTCTATAAAATCAATCAAATAAAAATTGAACAAAATTAATATTTTGCCAAATTCAAAGAGTAAGTCACAGAATAAAATTAAATCCAAACAATTTTAGAACTTATAACCAATAATATAGAGAAAATGGGTTATCTATTTATACTCGTTGGAATAAGCGAACTCAAGCTCTTTAAGGAGATTGTATTCTTCAGTAGTGTTTTCCTATTTCTGGTGACGCAAATTCGCAGTAGTATCGAATGTATGTACTTGCATCCCCATCTCTTGATTGAGTTGTGACTCCTACAACTGCCCTTTCAAGAGGAGTTTTTCGGTTCGGAAAACAATAATTACGTCGTTTGTTTAGAAATTAGATACTATAGAAGGTCTCCGATAATTTATCAACAACATTGTCTGTTCCGTAATGACATCAAGTATCTTTTATACAGGAGTTGTTCTATTGAATCCTAAAAAAGGCAAATCAGTTCTGATTCTAAAAAAATCTGGATTTATCGAGCATCATGTCTAGGTGAAATAGAGGGCGTTTTATCAAATTATTTTGGGGTGTTATTTTCAGATATAAGTTTGGATTGGAGAGTCAGTTTGTATATTCATACGTGTTAATTTGTATTTCCCATTCTTTTCATTCTAATATCAATCATCCTACAATGACAGTAATGAGATATTTTATTAAAGCGGAACTGTAATCAAGTCATTTAATACGTTTCGTAAAAGAAAAGTATACATTTGTTACAATGTAAAGCATTTTCTAAGGCGACACTCATTTATAAGTGGTAGTACTGCTGTAAAATGAACCCCTTTTCATACTTGTAATAAATTTATGCTTACTTTGGGATATTTTTAACTTTTACGATGCACTTCGACTTCACGTAGCAACGAGAAAGAGACACGGATTAATAAAAAACCAGACAAGTCAAGCTAAGCCAAGTATATTACCCGTGCAGTACAAACAATCTCTTCAGATTTCCCTCCCATCAACTCTTCTACTTCTTTCTTATAAGTTTTAGTGTCCTAATGATGACAGCACTGAAATTTTAAAAGGTTATTTCCGTTTTATAACTCCGCTCTTGTTCGAGATAACAAAATTTTACCATTTAATAGTTTACGGGTATCAATCATCTATATAGAACAACTTCTTCTTTAAGCTTCGTTCACTTTGTTCGGTCTTTATCTCGTCACCTCCTTACTCCTCCTTCGTCAGTTGCTGCTTAGCTATCGTTCTCATTCTTTCGTAGCCACTTTAGTGGAAGACAAAAGAATCACTTTTATTGCCGGACATAAAAAAATTCAGATTAAATTTATGTTTATTAGTTTACGTTCTTAATCGCAGTTTAATGTTCCTCCTGTTTCGATGAGTAAAATGGCAATATCGATAATTGAAGGCTGAATTATTACCGTTACGAGAATATTTTTTGCCGTTATTTATTACTTTAAAAGTTTTAGTACAGTTACAGCAAAGACAGAAGAGTTTGTTTTTGTTAGTGTAAACTAAATAAAAAGACATTTCGTGTTTGAGTAGAAGCAAATGAAAGAAAAAATTTTGTACTGTTAATAACCAATTTATCTAAACTGATGATGAAATGATAATAAATATTTAAATCTATCATTGCCCAAGAAAATTTTGAATAACCTTTCATGGTAGTATGGTAATTTTAGTATACTGTATGTGGCTAGATAATGCGTATTGTTTAGTAATTCCTAATATTTTTTCATATATACTGAACCTAATTGCTTGTATATATGATGTATATCATATATACAAGCTCTTCCTCAGCTTTCCTACTATACCTGTTTCATATTTAAAATAATAAACTTTATAATATAGACAGAATTTTATTACTGAGCGCCTTTGTTATATTTCTTTTGGTTTTGCTTCCCTTACATCATACTTTTCAGTGAAAATGTAGTCACCATTAGCGAGTTTCCAACTGTCTTGTCAATTACAGCTTTCGTGATGCTGCGCACATTGGTATACTGACACTAGGTAACAATTAATATTAAAGAAAACTACAATAGCGAGGAGAAATATTCACGTCTACACGAATTTGGAAGAATAATTTTAGATATTAGATTAGAGAACTGACAACAAAGCAGTCCAACGAATTGCAACCAAGTAGTTATTTCTGCTAGAAATAAACGCTGAGAAATTTCTTACTGAAGGAAAAGATTCTGAAACACTTTTTTTATTCAACAAGGTTGATACTAAGCTAATGAACTTATCATAGTTTGCAGCATTAGAACGAGGCAGTTTCTAAAAAGATTTCAGACTAGAACGGCTGCCAGAACCGAAAATTCGTACGTTAGTTGCTTGGGGGCCACGGATAAGTGACCAATACAGAAACTACCTACCTACTCTTTTGAACGACGTTTCTTCTTTCATTCTTTACCTACCATCTTAATTATCTAAAATATGTGCGTAGAAGAAGAGACTTAGCGGTGAATGACAGTTGACAGGAGATTTTAATTACATACAGTGTGTTAAAGCCTAATGGAATAAACTCATTATTTCGATTATGGTAAATATTTATAAAATATCCTGAAACACGTCAAATTTAAATTATAAACTGACATTCTTCAACGTGAAAATACGATCCCTACCTTCCACCCCTTTCGAATGACAGGTACAACCCTCATTTTTTTAATTGACAAGTATAGGCTTGTGATATATCGTTTGAAAGGTCTCTTTATTCTCTATTCAGAAATGTTATCGTTTTTAAGTTTGTTGTAACAATTAAGACAGAATAAAATAAAATCATGTTGTTATAGAAGTTCGCTTCAATTTACGCAAAAAATAAAACGTAATGCAAAATGTACAGAAAAATGTAAAACACCAAACAGAACATTTTGAACATCTACTTCTTTTTGATGTTTACATTTCTTTTTACATTTTGCATTACATTTAATTTTTTGCGTATATTGTAGCGAATTTCGATAACAACGTGATTTAGTTTTATTCTTAATTGTTACAACATACTTGAAAACAGTAACATTTTTGAATAGAGAATAAAGAGACCTTTGAAACGATATAGCCTATACTTCCCATTAAAAAAATGGGGGTTGTACCTTTCATTTGAAGGGGGTTGAAGGTAGAGATCGCATTTTCACGTTGAAGAGTGTCAATTTATAATTTAAATTCGACATGTTTCGGGATTTCTTATAAATATGTACAGTAACCAAAATAATGAATTTATTCCATTTGGCTTTTACACAGTGTATATCGGATCGGATTGGCTTCTGGTGGTGCCATCTTTAAATCCTCGACATGGGCTCGGTCCAATTTGCGAGTTCTAGGTATCTGTAACACTACATGGAGCTTCTCCATGAGTATCCGGAAAATTTCTATATAACACTTCGTTGTGTATCAAGTATTCTGGATACTGTCCGGCCTAAAAAATCTTATTGTACCACGAGCAAGTGTTACCTTGGAAAACAGCAAAGATCTCCTCATCTTCTTCAACCATACACGGCAGGGTTGTTCATATTTCCACTGTGGTATCTAACTGTAAAATCAAACTGCTCCAAGTGGACGGCCCATCAACTAAGCCTCCCGGATGGATTCTTAAGGTCGTTGAGCCATCTCAGACACTGATGGTCAGTGACTACTTCGAACGTATATCCCTCTAATATCAATATTTTTTAATGGCCCAGACGACGGCTAACCATTCTTTCTCTGTTGTATAGTACTTGGTCTCGGCTGGATGTAACGTCCTACTGGCGTAAGAGACAGCACGTTCCATCCCGTCAAATTTCTGGATCAGGACGGGACCTAGGCCTTGTTCTCTGGAATCGGTGTGTAATTGGAGAGGCCTAGAAAAATCAGGACATATTAGCACAGGACTTTCTTTCAACGTCTTCTTTATCGCTTGGAACGCAGCGTCTTGTTCAGGACCCCATGACCATCTTTGGTTCTGCTTTACCAAATGCGTCAAATGTTCGGTAGGCTTCGCGAAATTCGGTACGAACCTTCTGTACCATGAGGCGGCTCCCAGAAAGCTACGAACATATTTCGTCGTCTTTGGAGGAGAAATCTGACTGACTGCAGCGACCTTGTCTGGACCCGTCTGGATGCCTTCGGCGGACACAACATGCCCAAGTACTTGATTGAGCACTTAGCGAATTGGCACTAGGCCGGTTGCAACTGGAGACCGGCTTCTTGCAGACGATTGAAAGCAACACGTAAGTTGTTTAAATGCTCCTCGAAGGTCTTTCCTAATACAATGATATCGTCCAAATAGACTAGTGCTATGTTACCTAAGTCGAAACCGATGATGCTGCCTAGAAAGCGCTGAAATGTGGTACCGGCGGAATGGTGGCCAAACGGTAAAACTTTGAACTGGAAGAGGCCTTTCCCCGGAACAGTAAAAGCGGTAATGGGAAGGCTTCCTGGTGCCAGCGGTACTTGCCAATACCCATGTTTCAGATCTAGCGTCGAGAAGTACCTACTGTTACGAAGTTTATCTAGGATTCCGGAAATATATGGTACGAGTCTTTAATTGTTACGGCGTTTACTTTGCGGAAATCTATACCGAATCTGGGTTCGCCGGTCGTTTTCTGTACCAAGACGGCGGGAGAACTCCACGGACTGTGGTTCGGTTCAATAACATCTTTGGTCACCATCTTGGCCACCTCCTGGTCAATCACCTCTTGACATTTCGGATTACACGGATAATACCGTTGTTTAATGGGAATGGTATTGGGCTGGATGCAGATTACGTGTTGTACCTGACTTGTTCGACCTCGTACGCGGGAGAATTTGGTCATTTCGGTCTGAAGGAATTCGTCCAATCGGCGCTGGTCTTTTTCCGTCGTTATCCTGGCGATCGCCTGTGCCGCGGGGGTGAGTAGTTTGCTTTGCGTCGTAACATACCTTACTTCATGTTTCCCAATGTCTACGATCGTATTAATCTGTTGTAGGGCGTCCATGCCTAAGATCACATCATACGTATTCTTTGACATCACCACGAAGGATACTAATCATGTATTCTGGCCTTACGCTATGGATACACTTGCTCGAGCTTGTGATTCGACGACATCACCACTGGCTAACGATATCTTCGTCTTGGAATGTTGGACACATCGTACCCCCGGTTTTGGCATGCGATTCAATAGACTTTGGCTTATACACGAAGACGTTGCGCCTGTATCTACGAGTGCATCAACGCTCATACCCGCGATGTCTATTTTTAGCCAGATCCGGTTGTCGGGGTGTTTTGATAGCACGGCGGTTTCCATGCTGGGACGGTTGTGATTATGATCTGAACGTCTCTGCCCCGTGAGGCGCCCCCTGGCGTTTCCCGAACATCTACAGTCACAGGGTAGGCTGTAGTCCTGGCTGGCATGTCCTTCTTAAGTACATTACCAGCACCTTCTACTGGGATTGGTCAAACGATTCGCTTCTTCGGTTGCAGAAGTTCTCGGTGCTGTGTCGGTAGAAGCCTGCAGGTCCGCCGTCTGTTGCTGAGCACGTCCGCTGGCCGTACTAGAAATGTGGGTACCTTGCCGTCGCTGTTCAGATCTCTGGTCTCTCGTGGAGTTGTAGCTCCCACCTGGATTCGTTTCCTTTTCTCTCTGTATCTGTTCATATTCGGCGGCTAAAGTTGCCAGCTCCTTCAATGTGGTTGATAGTTAGACAGTTGTCAGATAGTTATAATAAAAAATTCGTTCTTAAATTATTACGTCTTTTAATTGGAGTTTGAATATAAACACAACAACTTGGCGACGAGGATTATCATAAGTATACGTTGAAAAAGGAAACGAAGATAATACACCATATCACATATCGCAGTACGTTACAGGAGTTACAGTACGTTACAATAATGGCTGAGCACGTAGGATTATGTTTACAAACGTCATTTAATATTGAACCATTTGAACCGTCATCAAATTTCAAAAGATGGATACAGAGGTTGGAAGGCGCGTTCAAAGTATTCAAGGTACAAGATGCAGTCTATGCACCATATCTATTACACTACATTGGTTCCAAGGCTTTTGACATTCTTTGTGATAAAATTAATCCCAAAGATCCATATGAAGAAAAGTATGAAATGCTAAAGAATACATTGGAAGAATTTTATGCGCCAGCTGCACTGGAAATTGCAGAAAACTATCGATTTCATCAACGTCGTCAGAAAGGTGGAGAAAGTTTACAGGATTATATAGCTGCACTGCAAAAGTTATCTATAAATTGCAAATTTGGTGAATTCCTTAAAACAGCTTTACGAAACCAATATGTATTTGGATTACAAAGCAAGAGAATACAATCGAGACTTTTAGAAATAAGTGATTTGAACTTCGATAAAGCGGTTAAAACTGCACTAAGTATGGAGTTGTCGGAAAAAGATGCTCAACAATTGAATAAATGTTCACCTACTTCGATAAATTACATAAATTCCAAACCAAAGAGGAAGTCGCAGGGAGTACCATCCTCCAACAGTGGTGTTACAAAACAACAGACAAAATATGCTTCCCAGAATGAAATTAAGGCCAATCATAATCATTTACAGTGTTTTATATGTGGAGGAACTCATTTAGCAAGTAAATGCTCGCTGGATCGTAACATTAAATGTCACAAATGTGGGGTACGTGGACATCTACAGCGTGTGTGCATGAAAAAGGAAAAAAAGCATCGTCGGCACATCAGGTAGAAGAACTATTACAGATAGACGACCCAGGCGACAGGGAAAAGTTCACCGATACACTAGTAGTAGCAGGTAAAAACATTAATTTCGAAATTGATAGTGGTGCTGCTGTCACAATAATAGGAAAAAAATTATTTGATAAACTTTTTCCAAGTCATACTGTGTTACATACAGATTTAAAATTATCATCATACTGTGGAAATTTGATTAAAGTGCATGGTTATGCCGAAGTCTTAGTATATTATAAAAACAAAGATTACAATTTAAATTTATATATTGCAAATAATGATAAAAACCCATTATTAGGACGAGAGTGGATTAGAAAACTAAATCTAATTCAACTGAGTGAAGTAAATTCTATCTGTAGTGGAGTACATGATCGAGCAAGACGCTTCCTAGTGAATCTAATAAATTTACACTTGTTAATATTTAAGTGTAATTTATTGGAATTACAATAAATTTCAAATTTATTCAATTCAAATTGTAACTGTAAACTGTCATTACTACTACCAATACTATTAAAAAATTTTAAATCATCAGCATATAACAAAAACCTGCAAGAGCTGAAAACCCCACCAATGTCATTTATGTATAAATTAAAAAGGAGCGGACCGAGATGGGAACCCTGGGGCACACCGGAGGTCACGTTTATATAGTCAGATCTAAGTCCATTAATAGTAACAGCCTGTGACCTATTTCTAATATAAGAAGTAATCCATCGGAGAAGGTTTCCATGGCAACCTATTTGAACTAATTTAGAAATCAATAAAGTGTGGTTGACTTTATCGAAAGCTTTTTTAAAGTCTGTCAAGATAACATCAACCTGGCCACCTAGATCCAAGACAGATGACAAATAATCGGTATAAGTAAGAAGATTTGTAATGGTAGATCTACCCTTACAAAAACCATGTTGCTGTGGCAGGATAATGTGCTTTACGGAGTGATATAACTCGATAGTAACGATTTTTTCGAAAAGTTTTGCAAAAATGCTAAGTTTCGAGATCGGCCTATAGTTTGAGATCTCATCTGCGCTACCTCCCTTGTGAATTGGAGTAATCAAAGCATTTTTCCAAACTTGAGGAAAAGTTCCCTGCGTGAGAGATAAGTTAAATATTAGAGATAGGGGATATGCAAGAGATTCAGCACAAGATTTAATAAATAAAGGGGGAATATGATCTGTACCACTACCCTTTCTTACGTCCAAAGATCTTAACATCTGCAGTACGGAACTTTGGTCAATCAGAAATACATTGAAAGCCGAAAAAGGTGCATTGTTAGCAACCGAAAGACAAGAGTCATCCTGTTCAAAAACAGACTTAAAGTAGCTATTAAATAACTTACAAATACCCAGTGTAGAGGTCGCTGTTTCATTCATGTGGTGCATGCACGTCGGGAGTAAGGACGACGCGCGCTTCGACTTAACATAACTCCAAAAGTTATTAGCGTCCGATTTGATATTTGACTGCACAGAATTTATCCAATTTCGATAATCAACATTTATGGCATACTTGAGTCGACGTCTAAGGATGGTAAAGGACTCGTAATCTCTTAATCTTAAGTATCTCTTCCATTTCGAGTGCATCTTACGCTTTTCTTTATAAATTTTAATGGTAGACCGTCGATACCATACAGGAAAAGGAGACCTCCCACAATCTTTTCGGAAACATTTTTTTTAATAACTTTAAACAAATGAGAGTAAAAAATATCAACAGCATCATCCACGGATTGATCTTTAAATATGTCGGACCAAGCAATATCAGAAATCTCATTGTTTATGATTGAATAATCAGCTTTGCTATATTGCAGAGATTTCCAAGAGTTCAGCGGTAAATATTTCAATTGTTTACAGATAACATGAAAAATGATGCTTTTATGGTGACTGTCTTCCGGAACAAAGAGCCAGACATATTCTCGTACTTCTGATACCACATGGTTGCACAATACATAATCAAGGATACGGTGAAATTCATTAAAGACACAGTTATATTGAACAAAATTAAGAAATGATAACATATCCACAAGTAAGCTCTCCTTAGGATTAATAGACAAAGAATTAGATTCCATAAATTGACCATTATAAAACCATTGAATATTCGGTAAATTAAAATCTCCTACAATTACAAATATATCCTTACTATTTTCATAAACTATATTACAAAGGTTATCAAAAAATAAAGTAAATTTTGTTATGTCTGTAACAGGAGGAAAATACACGCAACAAACATGAACTTTACGCCCACCGCCCACAGAAATCGAAACCCAAACATCTTCATTAGTTGTACACCACTGCTGCCTATAAACACACTCCAAATTTACCGACACTGCAATCAAACTACCTCCACCTTCTTTCTTATTAGATGTTGCATGAGATCTATCCCTACGAAACACTTGATATGCTTCATGTATATACATATATTATCGAGTAAGATAGCACCTTTGGAAAAAAACAAAAGGGATTGATAGTTAGACAGTTGTCAGATAGTGATAATTAAAAACTCGTTTTTAAATTATTACGTCTTTTAATTGGAGTTTGAATATAAACACAACAGTGGTGAAGGTACTTTTTCGGGCGTAGAGTTTATATTCCGGGCGCGCATATCGGTAAATACGCACTAACGTTTCAGCATCGCTCATGTCCTTTCCACGTCGAATGAGGGTTAAAATTGCGGTGAGATAGTCTTGAAAAGACTCCTTCGGACGCTGATGACGGAAACGAAGTTCCTCCTCAATCAAATAATCATATCGTGGAGGTAAATACTGCATTTTAAAGTCGTTTATAAGCTCATCCCAACTCTAATCCTTTCTAGGAACGATATACCATCTCCAATACCATTGTAATTCAAGCCCCATTTCTAGCAGAGAGATATGGTCGTATCAGCGGTAGCCTGATTTGTAATAGGCGGCGTCGGAGATGCTGAACGGGACGTTTGCGGTGGATTTGCTTTTAGAAACCTACTAAGTCTCTTTCTGAGCTCATCAACGGTACCAGTAGTACTTAAATCTACTCCTTCTAAATGTTCATTAATTTTTCTTTAGGAACAGAATAAATCCAGGATACAGCGGTTGTCGGTGCTTTCAAAGGCATCTGAATACTTTCTTCCGTGTCGGACATGTTAGCGGAGAAAAGAAAGAATTTTACCAGAAGAAATGTATTTATTGAAATATACCATGTATAAAGTAATTTTACTGCTTGTCTGATTACTTTCTAGAAATTAAAACAAAATAGTCATCAAACGACGGGAAATACGGTAAAAATAAATCGGGAATCGGTATGAGATGATTAATTAAAGAGTCCCTGCTTGGGCGCCAGTTAATTTGCAACGTTACTTTCTTTTTCCTTGTTGATGAATATGACGGGAAAATAAAAAAGAGAAAATAAACTTTTGGCCGTACGCCACTGCTCAAGTTGCGCTCCGGCCATCGATATTACCGATCTTGCTTTCACTCTCGTGCACTGAAGATGCGAGCTGCGGCGCTGTGTCTCGATTTGATGTTTGACAGACGACGTTCATTTATAAATGTATCAACGTTAATTAACGAACAAGAAAAATACTTTAAAGGTGTCAGTAACGTCTAATTAAGGAATTGAAACCTCGGGGTAGCGGAATAACAGAAAGGTAGGTTCATTATACACATATATTTACATTCAAATTCAGATAACAAAATTCTGCAGGTGATCAATACAAATATGAGCAATCAGGAAAGCAATCAAAGCAACAATACAATACAGCATAAACAAGTGCTGGTCTGTATAAAGAAAATATTGGTTATATCAACGGCAATCATACAAATATACATATAATATTTACAGAAACATGCGAATAAATTCATACGTTGGATAATTCGCAGGTCCTTTGGCAGTTGCTGTGAACAATTCAGAAATGGTTTAAATAACATGCGGATATGTACAATAATCAGGCAATATATATGTATATACAGGTAATTAATAGCAAAATAAATGCAAAACAAATGTCTCTGATATCGGTATTTCCTAGTGGAACCGACAGATACTTGCTGACCAATTGCTCGGCTCCGGCAAGTCGGACGGAATAGTGAACGACAACTGCTCGGCTGCTTCACCTAGGATACCTACTGGCCAATTTCTCGGCCCCAGCAGATCGGACGGAATAGGAAAAGGAATTAAATTAATATTGACAAATGCGGCGTTTATCTAGCAGGATGGGCCCGTTTTTACTGCCTGACGTTTCCCGGAAAAACTCTGAAAAATATACACCGGTATCCAAAACATAAATATACAGGTTATTCCAAAACTATTTACAGAAAACAATTAAAATAAATTTTCGCTTCTTAAACTTTAATATGCAACTAAATAAAAATTGTTTCTGGTTCCAGATGTTCGTTACAATGAACACAATTTTTCTAATATTTCATAAACTCTCTCAAGTCTTTATTATGAGGGCTTCCAAATTTTGACCACGTAATATTAGTGTAATATATGTACATATGTATATACAATACAAAATAAACTAAAAACAAGATAAAGTAAAATAAAAGAACAAAAAACCTACTAACTCAACGTTCTGCCGTTAATGTACTTGGCTTCTTCAAAACCAAACAGTGGAAGAAAGGCGCCAGAGGATCAAAGTAAAAGTTGTTTTGTGTTTTTATAAGAAAAACAAATATTCCACAAAATTATTATTTTTTACATATTAATAAACGAGATCAATAATGGAGTAAATTACAATTACAGTCAAAGTTCAATATTTCAACTTTAGAGATTCAAGTAATTCCATATTACATACGAACGGAAAATTTTGTTAATATAAATATCGCCACTATCATATCACATAATCACTGTAGTTTAAGGTTGTTTCATTTAAAGTTATGCAATTTTAACCGAGCTGTCACAAAAATGAACGTTCTATAAAAACAAGATAAAATGGACGTATTTTAGGAGGTAGAAAAGAATAGTAACACTACAATATATATTTATTTCATTTGTCCCACAAAATTGGTTTACAGTCGTCTCTAAAATGTTAGAAAAGAGTTCCTGTTAAACAGCACTTTTTCAAACAAAAAGTGGAAAACATAAACACCAACAAGCTTATCCTCTAGTTCTGTTAAAGTTGAATATGTGCAGGATGCATTCTCCAATTTACGCTATCCGCTCTCAGGGCAAGAAATTTTATTAATGTTGGTAAACAATTAACTTTATCTAGTACACAAAAAGTAAAAGATTTTCCAGCTGGAAAGTCCGCCCCAAGCAAAAGAGCCACTAATCGCAGCCGTACACTTTTTATCTGCTACAGCGATTCCCAAATAACGTCACGAATTATATTCTAATTAAACTTTACGAACTCTCGGCGTGGTGGCAAGTGGTGCGCTGTGTGTGAGACAGACATGCTTTGCAAACAAGTAACGCTTTTAGACAAACACATACGGACACGCGCATGTACACATACATTTCTCAATGTGAGCATTTCGCAGATATTTCTTGTCCCTTGTCTTCTTCCTCATCACACCTTTCACAGCGTAATACACATACACAGATAGTAACTCCCTATCCTATAACTTCAGCATTTAAATTATACCGTTTGTATAAGTTCTCAGTTTAATCTAGTAACTTTTAATTAACTTTTTCAGAAAGTAATCTGAAGTCCCACGAATTAATAAATTTATTATCGACTGGAATTATATGACCAGGATAGAGGTAAGGACGAAAGTTTCTAGTTGAAAGTTGAAATAGTTTTTAAACGATAACTGTTGAAACTGTAAAGTAAGTAATGGAATTTGAAACTAGGAACGACAAGGCATGCACCATCCTAAAGATATACATATGTATGTACAATCACTATACTGCAATGTGAATACAGTAGATACTCATACAACGTGAACGCGCTGATCGTGAAATTCGCATCACCGTGATTTTGGATTTGGTCCGCATTTTTGGTCGTCATTTAAATATTTAAAAATCCTGCATACCGTTTTATTAGCCACTGTTATAAAACTGTTTGACAACAGCTTTCACACCCTATACACTTATATTAAACTATAACTATTGAATTGTTCGCAATTAAAAATAATCAAAATAGTACAAAAATAATAATAACATAACCTAAACAGCAAACTATTCCAATTCCAATTTTATTCTTCAAGGGTTCCATCTACCGTGATAAATATCAACTATTCTGCCTCCCTAAAATATAGATAGCTGCACCATTTTAAATCTTGGCAGTCAGTGCCAATGGTATGCGACGTATCAAGCTTAAACTGTATTTGTATTGTTTTGTGTTTTGAAAATAAAGAATTAGACGTTTAAAATTTCATTTCTACAAAGGTAAACACCTAGTAATCCCTAGTGTGAATGGGATCTTTTATGTATTTGTTTCCTGTAATACATTTATTTATTTAAGCAACGAATGTCTATAGCATCAGTTAGATATTGAATGTCTGTAGCGTAAGATTAATTTTGCACTTAATACATAATATGCATAATATAGCATTTATCTCCTATATCAAATAATATGGGAGATGCACAGAAAAGACGAAAAATTCGCACATCGAAAAAATATAGTGAATTCAAAACCAAAATTTAAATTATCCAACAAGCAGAGGGAGGTTGTAGGGTAGCGGATATTGCCCGCAGATTCAATATGTCATGGTCTACCGTAAAAGACATTATTAAAGATAAAGAAAGATTATAGATAACATTGCAAAACAAACTCATGGTTCAATGAGAGCGGTTAACCTAAGAAGTGCAAATTTGGTAACTATTGAAACGCGACTGTTAAAATGGTTTAAAAAGAAACGCCAAGAAGCTGCTGACTTATCTAGTGAAACAATTCGTAAGAGGGCCCTTAGTATATTTGCTGAAATCAAAAAAGAAGATCAAACGTGCACATTAGAATTCAAAGCAAGTGCTGGATGGTTTACTCGTTTTCAAAAACGAACTGCCATAAAACTTACAATTAGGTATGATGAGGCAGCTTCCGCAAATAAATTGACAGCCAATGCATTTCGTGAGAACTTTACAACACTAATCGAAGGTTATACACCGTTTCACGTATTTAATTTCGACGAGACTGGAATTAATTGGAAAAAAATTCCTAAACAAATATACATAATGCAAGAAGAAAAAACGGTACCAGGACATAAAGCTTCAAAATAGCGTTTTACGTTACTAGTGGGATCCAATGCATCTGATGATTTTAAAATGAGACCTTTACTTATTTATAATTTTGAAAATCCCAGAGCTCTAAAAAATGTGACCAAGGCCGACATACCAGTTATATTCAAAAGTAATAGAAAGGCTTGAATAACTCGTGAACTTTTTGAAAATTGGCTTCTACATTATTTTTGTCCAGCTATAAAGAGATACTTAGAGAATAAAAATTTGGCGAAAAAGCTATTCTCTTCGTTGATAACGCCACATCTCACAATTTATGCCTCGAAAATGTATCAGATTTTATTAACTTGCAGTTTTTACCGCCTAATACAACATCATTAATCCAGCCAATGGATCAGCAAGTCATTGCCACTCTCAAACCAAATACCACAAATATACCTACAAACAATGTTTTCAAGCGACTGATAGTGAAGGAAAAGTAACTCTTAAAGGGTTTTGGAAAGGGTACAATATCCATGATGCTATACTTAATATTGCTAAAGCATGGCAAAGTATCAGCGAAAAATCTTTATCAGCATGGCGAAATCTATGGCCCGAAATAGCACCAGATTTTGAACCAGACGAAGAACAAAATGCCGAAAGTTGTCCAACTTGGTCAAAATCTAGGTCTTGACGTCTCATTTGATGATGTGGTTGATCTACTTAAATTTCACGACGAAGCGTGTCGAAAGTCTTCTGTAGAAGATTCTTCTGAATCTGAGGAGGAAGTTGCGGTAGAACCAGAAGTAAGAAAAGAACTTACAATTCTGGTTTTGAAGGAAATAATGGAACACGCGGATAAAATAAAGGGTCTATTATCTCTATATGATCCTCAAGAAGACTGAGTCATAAAGGCTAGCTTAGGAATAAATACGCATATAGAACCGTATGCCTTCATGTTAAAAGAAAAATCGAAGCCTAAACAAACTAAAATTCATTCGTTCTTTAAGCATGCTGTACTGCCAACTTTGTCATCATTGGGGAACCCAAGCCCGTCTACATCAGGATCAAATATACTACAATTCATATATACATATATATACATGATTTAGTATTCCCTATTATCAATAAATATTTATAAATACCTACATACATATATTGAACTTGTTTTATTGTTAATTCTGAAAATTCCCACTTATTCACTAATCGTGAAATTCATCCATCGTGATGATTTCGTGATCCCCATTGATCATGATAAATGAGTATCTACTGTATCACAAAAATATTCACATGTCATCATTTGTGAAGCTGTTCATAAAGTTGTGTTAAATGAACTAGCAAAATACATAAATATAGAGTTTTAAAGAAACGGAAATATAGTAGCAGTTTTGGCATAAACAGTTGATAGTTGGGGAGACCGGGGCTGGTTCGTTACAGGGGCAGGTTTGTACAGACGCCAGTGCGCAGGTTCTAAGCAACGTATGTTGGCATGACTCAACAAGTGTATTTGTTACGTAACCAAGTAAGTCTGAATAAAGTTTCAAGACGTTACACAACGTGATTTAAGAGTTATTTAGTGATTTGTGATTTTGTTACCTGTAAGTAAATTTGTTTGTTCCCACATAACATTTTATAACATGGTTATACACAAGTTTTTAAATTTTATTCTGGTGTATGCTTATTGCACAAGAATTTAGCTTTATTCACGTGTAATGTAATTGAAAATTAATGAGCGGGTTACTGAGATATGCATTTTTTTTAACAAAAAAGGCGATGGGGCTGGTTAGTACATTTCTGGCGGGGTTGGTTCGTGCTGTACCTACCAACCCCGATGCTAGAAAAATACATATTCCTACATTTTGATCCAAGTTTTTATTTTCTTTTGAAGGTCTATCATGCGTACGTATAAGCGAAAATTACAACGGGGTCTTACACCACCTGATATCATGCTTCAAGCTACTGATTCTTCTGTTGATAACGAATTGGTATCTGTTCAGCGTCTAGATGAGTCAAACTTAGTAATTCCGTGCACTAGATTTTATACTCACCAAGTTACACCAACTGACGAAATCGTAAATCAGCCAACTTACAGCAAAAATCAATTAACACCTGTCGAAATATTAAAGCCGCTTCCCAAAGCAGCCCCACGAAAAGACAAAATTTCCAAGCGTAAAAGAAAGTCCGCTATTCTGACTGACACACCCGTAAAAGATGAACTCGAAAAAGAAAAAATCGCGAATATAGTGAAAAAGAATAAGAACGTAGAATCAGTTAAAAAAAATATTCTAGCCGCAACGAAACCTAATAGGGACAAAACTAAAAAACATAAGAAACTAAAGGTTTTAACGGCTCGTAATTCTTATTCTAGTGGTGAAGATGAAGAATCCTTATGTTTAGTGTGCATCGAACCATATTCAAAGAGTTCGCCAGGTGAGAAGTGGATACAGTGCAGAAGTTGTGAGCTCTGGTCACACGAAAAATGTTGTGATGCTGGTCCTTTTTACGTACGCCACAATTGCAATTCAGATGAATCAAACTAATTCTTTTTCTTTTCGAGCTTTTTTTGATGTTTTTTTCTTGTAAACTTGAATTTATATTTTGTTTTTTGTGAATAAATGCCTAAGATTTAATGTCTATTACCCTTATTCTTAATAATGACAAACCTGTACTAATCTGCCCCATAGGGTGTACGAACCTGCCCTGTATATGGGGTTAGTTGGTACAGAAGACATAGGACGATACTTCGCCATTTTGCTTGTTAGTATTAGTTACAATATTCTCATAATGGTAATAAACAATAAGCCAAATATAGCACCTACCCATAACCGACGAATAATTTTAAATTAGTCGTTTAGGTTAATAACAAAAAAAGCAAATGTAAAAATTGTACCAACCAGCCCCGGTCTCCCCTACCTATATATACGTTTTGCATGCATTTTCTATAAGATTTTAATATACGTTTAATTTCATACAGAAAAGCAGAATAACTGAGAAAGCAATCAAACTTTAAAAGGATAATATAAGAATAGTCAACACTTACGACAATAAATAATAAAAATTGAGAATAAAACACAACTAAAAAACTCTGATTTTATGCTTAGAGTTGTACGGATTTTATATCTCGCACACCGTACTACATATATTATTAGCTGCAAGATGTAAGCAACATGGAACGAAACATGCATTTGAAATAGTGAACAACAGTTGGATTCATCCCTTCATTTCAGAAGTGTGGGTGTAGCAGCATAACCCTTCAAGTCTTCTCTTGTGGTTTACCTATACACCTATACCCAAGGATTATAGACGAATTTTATCATGTTGAATATTTCTAAATCTACGATGAAAGAATCCAATATATGTATAATTAAATTAAGTACACAACAGTAGTAAGGCTAAGTCACCATCAGCGCAGTCACTCGACGTGGACACCCTGTATAAGCTGTATTTTGACAGCTAAAACCTGTCAAACTGTCATAATTATGATAATTTGGTGATTTTACACAGGTTTCAGCTGTCAAAATACAGCTTATACAGGGTGTCCACGTCGAGTGACTGCGCTGATGGTGACTTAGCCTTACTACTCACAACCTACACACCCCATTAAAAATATATAGAACACCAGAATCATCGGTTTGTAAAGGATAAAACATGAGGCCGGAGGGTTTTTTGCTCTATAGACAACAGCACATGACGTCATAATAGTCGCTACCCAGCTTTAGGTGCTAACTATAGACTAATATAGACTAATATAGATAATAATAATAGTAATATATACTATGTATGCACACCTAAATGAAATACAGTTAATTTTTTTATATAATTACTTACTGTAATTAACTACAACTAGGTATTCAAATCAGTATTCTCCAAAATGCTACCAGCACCGTGGTCTAAAATACTTCTTTTAAATGCCCGTTGCTTGTACAAATACAAAACCGTTTTTAGAATATAATGTATAATATAAGGTACGACTTTTTTGTTAACCTAGAAAACTTTCATTATATTAGAATTAAATCGGAAAATAACATTATTTATAAAAATAGGCATTAATTGAAATAGAGACTACTAATGAATGTTGTAACACTCACAATATTTTAGAACAGAAAGTAAATTAGTACACTACAGCTTTATGTACAATTTTACATAAACCGCAATCTTTAAAAAAGTTAATATACGTTGATGACCGGGTGCATATTCCCAGTAAACAGACTAGTGATTGTAAAAACCAGGCGCATAAAATTAGACCGTTATCTCTACGTTAACGTTAAGTTTATTACCGTACTAAACTTAATGCAAGTTTAATACGGTTCATGAACGATCAATATTGATTTAGTTAAGTCTTTAAACTCGTTTCGTGTATTAGTCACAAAAATGCTGTACATGTCTGCATAGGACAAACATATATAGGGTCTATAGAAATTAGGGCCTAAGAAAATCTATTGATTGCCACTGATATTTAACACAAGTGCTTTGGAAATCTTTGAAATTTCTGCTGTTTCTTATTTAAATTTGTTAGATCGGCTAGACTGTCGCAGAATCGCATTTATTGAATTTTTTTTTCACTAAGTAGGACTCTTACTAAAATCACCTGATGTTTATAAATAAATATGGATGTATTCTAATTTAGTTGTATCATTTCATACGTCTCATAATTTGGTCACGATTTCTTTGACTTCAAGATAAGTTATTTAGTCGTTGGCATAAAAGTGTCACGGTTCTTAGTATTAATAGTATTTTTTCTGATATGCTAAGTACTTATTTATCCATACCACAACACCACAACGTTTGATTACTCGGGACACGCGTCTCGGTAGCGCATGGACTTTCATCACTAATCGAATACCGAATGAATAAATTAAATTAAAAACTATCAATATAAACATCCCCTCTTCTAGTATAAACAACCATTGTATGCGACTCTTTACCTAAACTGAACTAATTGCTAACATATGTTGAGAAGAAACCGTCATATTTTAAGTGTTCGAACAAAACCGATTTTTCGAGAATCGATGGTTCTCTGTTCATGAGATTGTCGTGTTTGTAAATGTAAATAATTTCGTATGCTCTTAATTTTCATGGCCTATCAATAGCTTTCAATAATTTTAGACTGCCTATTTCAATATGATGTCCCGTTTCAATTAAATGTTGCGTTGCAGCTGACAATTCTCCTCTTCCATACCAAAAGTGAGCTAGATGTTGTTTATATCTAGTCAACTCGTTTAACCAAAGTTTAATTGTTTCCTTCAAATTTAAGGGGACGGTAATTCTGAGTTAAGCATAATGATTATCTCCATACTGTCTGGTGCCCCTTAGGGCTTCCTTTCTTGAGTGCGAATTAGTCTTGATATATGTTGATCTCTTGCTTTATTCTTGTGTTCATAGGACGATATATGTAGATAATACTGCCACCTGCAGGTCGTTGCGTAATGCGCTGGCTCGGTGCAGAGAGCAGAAGCTGGTTGACGAGATCATGGACTGTTTCCTGAGGTAAAAACTAAAGATCAATGGAATTAACAACGCATGCTTTTGTTGACTAATCCTGGAGACAACGTATTTGTTGGAGATTTAAGACTGAAACAATATTTGGGCTTAGTTCTAATTACTTATAATTTTACTAATAATAAAATTTCTGGCACATTACAATTTGCAACATACATACTTAAGAAGAACAAAAAGTATCGCTTCAACAATTAATAGCATAAGAGAAAATATCTTTTTTCGTAGAAAAGTACAGCAAAGATTATTAACTGTCCAGATACAGATAACAAAGTGTGATAAGTGATAAATAAGACACAATCTAGCGGTTGCGTTTAGTAAATGTAAATTTTCATGGAATGGACCTAGATGGCCGACAAAGTGATTTTACAGTACTGATACAGTAATTGATTTTCTCAATCATTCAATTGGTGAGCAACCAACTGTTGAAATAATCCGATTTTTCCCACCTATAATAAAAACGTCCAATGTACCATCAGATTGGAAAGTAAAAAAGCAAGATTCGAGACACACTACTGATATAAATAAGCGACAACAAACAAAAATCAGTTAAATATGCATGTCTATTATTGTGCAGTTCAAAAGCATCCTCATTAACGACACTACAAATGAAATTTAAATTTATGTGTAGTACAACTACACCTTAATTTTATTCATGTTAATTTAGAACTTTATTACAGTTATAAACGTTTAAAAATGTAATCGTAAAAAAGTTCGTTAATTCCTCTTAGAGTTCAAAAATTCGGATAATATTTTGTTATTAAGAGAGATATATCACAATGTGGACTTCATTTCAGTTAGCGAAAGCGATAAAAGGGGAAACTAGTCTTTCGGTCAAGTTAGGGAATGTAATAACAAAATAATTTACCAAATCAAAACTTTCCTAAGAGTACTTTTAGAGGAGTTTCAGCTATATTGTGGAAAATATGGAAAATGTTTGTTGGCGATGACAAATATGATATAGAGAAATTGGTTAGTTGCTGGTTTGACTTGTTATTTTTAGATCCCACTTTATTTTATTCTCTTTCATAACATGTGACCTAATATGTCAGAAAGTTGTCTGGAAAATATCAGAGCAGACTTCTTAGATATAACTTTCTAACAAAGACAGTGAAATAGATATGTAATTAGGTACAAATAATGCTAGATATTGCTGTGTATTATTTAAATTAAACGTTACTATTTCTAGCTCAACTACAAAATGTTGTATAACAAGATGGAAAATCGTGTGCACACGCAATAAGTACGATGCCAGCTGTATCTACACTACATGGTGGTTTAATTTTATGTGCATTTTATTAGTCGTAGCGGAAAAATTTGAATACAATCGCAGCAAATAAATTTTTCATTTCTAACAAACGATATACACACATCTCGCATTCGAATGTAACAAGTTGACGTTAAAATACAACTGGTGTCCCTTTCGCCGGTTCTTTTATCGCGGGCATCTCGAAAAACCGTTTAAATGGACCGCGTGCAGCTATCGGAGACTTGACGTCAGTTGAACTGGAATACATTATGTCAATTCGCTTCTCCTTTTTCGTATCTAATATTTATATACCTATTGCACATGATTTTGCATCTAAGCTTAAACTATCTAAAATATTCCCATATCAGGCAATGGAATATAATGTACATTCCAATGATGGTTCAAATTACAGTTCTTGTTTAACAACATTTTGCAACTTTGTAATTTACATCTGATTTTATGGAAAAATTTTGCATTCCGGACATTCTAACTAATGTTACTAAACGATATTACCGTATGTTGAAGACTTTTTCTGTATTTTCCAACACAACGGTCCTTAAAGCAAGTACATTAGTTAACCTTCAACTGAAGGTTTTGAGGTATATTGTAAATATTTTCCATTATCTCGACTGTTGCATCACTTTCCAACAGCTTGCAGAACTGAAAAATTTTATGATCGTGCTTGCAACTATGTAAATAGTGGAAGGAAATTGCTATAGCTGCACCCACAAGAAAAAGCATCGCAAAGCAAACAAATATAATTGCTGTGAAAAATATGAGTTGAAAAGCATGTATTAGCATGAAAAGACGTTCACTACTACAAGCTGCAAAATTCATTTAGCTAATAACCCGAATGAAAATCTTTATTCCAACTAAAAGACAATCTTAAACACTGATTGATACCTTAATTAATTTTAACGATTACTGCATTCAAATGAAAATATAGTATAAAATTACACCAGCCAATATAATTTTTACAACTGACTTAACAATCTCAAATTTCAGTGTCTTGTATTGTTTTAAACATAAAAACTGTATTGTAACGTAGGGTCACGTCACATTTTCAAAATAATATTTTTACCTGTTTTCACTAAGACTACGCTCTGTTAAGAAAAAAAGAATATGTTTGGATGATTATTACAACTAAAAACACAATTCAGGAAATTTCTTATAACACTTTTAGTTTGCAGAGATTATATCAATAAAACGACCACCGTCTTCTTCTGTACATAGCTGCAATCTGTGCCTGAGGACGAATCGGGAACGTACGCTGTAAAACCGCAATGTTTGTTATCGTACCCACTCAGATGGAAGTGAGCTTCGTCAGATATGATGAGTTTATCACGAATGCCTGCATTGTTGTTCAATATTTCAGGAAATTACCTGCAGAAATTAAGGTGGTTAACTTTATCAATAGGGCTCAGCTTTTCGACTATCTGTACCTTATATGAATGATATTTAAAATCCAGCTATAAAATTTGTCGATTATTCGAAACAATACTG
The DNA here is from genome assembly GCA_023690525.1 of Holotrichia oblita. Taxonomy (NCBI): domain Eukaryota; kingdom Metazoa; phylum Arthropoda; class Insecta; order Coleoptera; family Scarabaeidae; genus Holotrichia; species Holotrichia oblita. Next base: position 84,858,201 of record CM043016.1, on the reverse strand, counting down.
CGTTTTTCGTCAGTTGCTATTCACATTACATCTAGGTTATTTAAATATGTATAGCAGGTGTTAACTATAGAATGCAAAAAAACGGAATAACAAATTTCAAAAGTAATGTAAATACTCAAATTTTCTTTGAAATAATTGAAATGAGTTTATGTAAAGTTTGAAAGTCAGAAATGTTATTGTACTATGGAATTAATTATCTTAAGGAAGAAAGCGATATAAACTCTGACTTCGCAAAGTTTGTTCACACTATTTTTTCTAGATATAAAACAACGGAATGCTTTCTATATTTTGGTCATGATGAGTACTCACCGTTCTTCACTTGTTTCCAGAATAATATTTATTTCGAGCTTCTGTATTATGAACTCCACCTCAATAGTCCAATATTGTCATGTACTGCTGGAGCCGTATATCTGAGAAGGAGCGATCCATATAACGCAGCCGTCATCTAACATTGCCTATAAAATTCATCGTAATTCACTAAATAATATAGTCGTAAAAGATTATTATTTACGACCGTCAGCATTACACACGAATGAAGGTGGTAACGCTGCCCGCATGATCTCCCCCAATCCTGTTATAAGGAGAACAGCGAGAATTAACGTTTTAAGTTTCTCAGAATCTGTTTCTACAATTTGCTAACCGATATTAAAAACATACGCTGCCGATGCTTTGATCCTGCAGACACTTTTAATACTCGTTTAGAGTGCAATGAGCGGTGTATCGTGCGCCGTATACGAGGGTTATGGAAGTAATAAAATATTAAATAAGCTATATTCGTGATGACGGCTGTTATCCCTATCGGTATAATAACAGGTACACCATAAATTATACTTCAAGTTTTAGTAATAAAATTGTTTTCTTTAACACTTAAAAATATCCGTATATTTATTTTTGTACAGGGTAGGTCACTAAGAGAGGTAAGCGGCTGTACCTCGGAAAGTATTTGTTCTAGGCTCTGCGGGACAAAATTTCGATAGTAATGGTGGCCAAGAGAAATTTCTCGAAATTATCTTCAAGTTCCAGATTTTACCGCTAAGAGCCGTAACTGCTATGTTTATCTCTAAAATTTTTATTATCTCAGAAAATCGCAGAATAAGCTATAACTTTGATATCATCAATTGAAAGCCCACTTAATACCAGATAATTTTCTTTCGTTACATTTTTTCGTATCTGTTAAGAGAGCGGGAAGACCAGCTATTCGTCAATGTTTAAAGACTCGTTTGTTAAATAAACACTGGATAAAATAATTTTGACTTTCCGCAAATTATATATGCTGTAATGTTTCTACAACATATATTATTCTAATTACATATTCTGTAACATCTTATAAGTCATCTAAATCTATATCAAATCGATGATATTGCTATATGGCGTTAGGATGGCGAGGTAATGAATCCGTTTATTGTCTAAGTATGTATGTTAACAAGAAGTAAATAGCGAAGGTGTATTTTATGGTGGGTATATAGACCTGTAAAGTTTCCAAAATGACCGTTACCGCTTTGGCTATATAATTTTTGTACGTAGGTAAATGTACTTTCATGGCGTTGTTACAACATTACGTCACCGTAGATAACTCTGCACCGTTAGTTATAAGACGTTGCCACAAGCGAATTGTAACTATCGCTACTATTGAATATACGACAGTTGGCTAATTCGTAATACAGAAGGTGAAGACTTCTATGCCGTTAAACTGTTTATAAAAAGGGCTGTCTTGAAAGTTTCAGTATAATCACACCATTCATTTAGATCTCGAACAAAAATTGGATAGTTCTTCAAGAACTTTCAGTATGGACCCGAGTAAATGCAGAACACGTTGTGGTACACAATTATGCTACTGAAAGAACCTACAAGGAATCGTTTTCTTGTAAGGCGTAACCATCACTGACGAACAGTTATTGTATATTATAATTTTGAACTCCACACTTAGTTTTCCAAAATTTTTCACACTATTTACTTGAAAATACCATTTTATCGGATAAGCTTCCCCACGTAGGGAATCAATTACAAGCAATTTCATTACATTTTTCCACTACACACATAAAAGGGAAAATGACAATAAAGGGCAAATCTAATATTCGAAATAACATTCGACATCACCACCAAACAATATATGGTTGTAGGTATAAAGAATCGAAGACAGTGCTAAGGAGTGCAGGAGTGCAAGAGCATCTATCTGCTAGACTAGAAGTCATCAATTTCAATCTAGAACTCCGCAACGGGTCTACACTATACACTAAACTTATGCCACATAACTATAGAGAAAACTAAAAAACGATGATGCCGGATTATACATAGAAGTGTATTATGCAACACTAAAAATACAGACGCAGGGTAGTTCAATTTGATTTACAGTGGAAAATTACGTATCAGTGTCGAGTAGGTTCTGCATATCTATTAGTCAATATATCATTGTCACACGAGGGATACTCGTACCCGATTTCATAATAATGCCGCTGAAGTCAGATATACTAAAGTTGACTTTAAGTATACACGTGTTTTATAAAGCAGGTATGTTTATACTTTAGATAAAGTTACTTTAGATGTATTTTTATAGCTGACAAGCACAAATGCAGTGTTCTTTGCTATCAGGTTTGCCAAGTGTTTTACGCCAACTGCTCATAATTCGTATGCATTCGATTTCTATTATAAATCATTTCCACATATTGAATCTGTTGTATGATAAAATCCTTCGGCAGCTTCCACCATTTCTTGCTAGTTCCTATGCATTTGTATTTCAATAGGAGCAAGAGAGTCGATTGATTCAGGTACTCCTCTAACGCCTGCTCTAGATGAAGCTTTCAAAGCTCCCATGAAATCTGCTACTAGGAGAAGCATATTATCAGTTGCAAAGAATCGTGCTTGCCTAAAATACTATACATCAACACTACATTGTATATATGTACCATATATTTCAAATTAACTGAAAATTCTTCAGCAAAGAATTTTAAATTTTTTAATTAACATTTGCATTTAGTTTGAAAAAGGTGAAGTGGTAATGTAGGTAAAGATATCAGATGTATAATTCGGTCTAGTAATTGCATCACACTATCTTTCATTAAATAAAATCTTCTTAAAAATATCATTTTATTGTTTGATACATCATCTTCCTCTGCCTTAAAGATAAGATTTTGTTTTCATCTGACAATGAAAAACTTGAGCTGTGTCATGCGTGTGGATTGTGTCATGGTTAAACACGACTTTAAATGGAAAAGTGACAAAACCCTAACTTGTATAATATAAGTCGCATTTAGCTTATGTACCGCGTGTTTCAAATTTAAACAAACTAACATTTAAAATAACTGTTCATCTATTATGTAATTGACCATCGCTGTATGGAAAATTAAAGTGACAGCGTTTATTTATTCGTGAAGTCTTATAAATGATTGTATTGAACTCTTCTGTTCTCCGCTTATGTTGCATAGGGACCTTCTTCAAAGAGTGGCACAAAATTAGCGACAACTGTATTTTGTGTGAATTCATATTGAATATCAGAAATAGGTATTTCATTCCTTATAACTATTTAATTGCACCTTGTGTAGGAAGACCCTGGCAAAAGTACAAAATATTTCAGGGAACATTCGTACCCAGCAAGAGATCGTTTACATTCACCACCAGTGCGTATACCTATATTTAAAAACACCTATGTTTATAAATGTGCACATATATATGTATGTTTAAGAAGGACGGGTTCATAGCAACCGATAAATACTGCCTACCGAGGCCGCCGCAATGATTCCTCTGTGAAAAAAATATATTTTTATATACCCGCCCAGACGTTAGCGTACATTAATAACAAATCTTATGTTTACATGTTATAAACATAGAAAAAGATTCAAACTTTCTTGCAGCGTTAATGCGTTTGAACAGCTATATTTGTAATAAGGGAGACTAAATATCGTTGTCAGAGGTATAAATATATCGTACTGCACAGCTACTATGGAAAATTACGCTTAGAGAAATAAAAGAAGAATTATATTGTTCTAATATAAAGCGAGCAAAAATTCTCTGGTAAAATGTGAGCTGTATAACAACATAATAAGTTTATAGAGATAAAACAAAGGTACACTAAGAACTCCACAACATTTCATTCACTAACTGGAGTTAAAGAATTAAAAGTTATGGTGCTGTTGGTGATTTTTTATCCGTATCTACGAGCCCACAGTCCTTGATATCACTAGAATAAGTTAACTTAAATACATATACATTGTATGTGTTAGAGCATATTATATTATATTGTCGTCGACTTACCGTCTCAATAAAAGGAGGAGACAAGGCAGATATAAGTAAGCAACTGGTTCTGTAATCCAATAAGAATGCTTCAAGTTTTTATATATCATTAGATAACTTAGCCACATTCAAAAGAACCTAGAAAAATATTCTTTTGTTGCCAACGTAAGTCTATGCAGAATTAGCGGTTAAAATAAAGCAATAATCATTCAGTTTCAGCAATTGGTAATATTAGTAAGCGTACGGTGGATTTTCCGTTTGTTTACGCTTAGATCCTGCACTATGTGTCATGGTCTATCACAATAATCAAGTTTACTATTAGATACGTACCTTTATCGTGTCAGAGGTATAGTAGAAGTTTGTGTCCTCTCTGGTTTACCAGCGAAATAAAAAATCTTATTTAGGAAAAAGAGTATCACAGAAAGCGGAAAAAGAGTGATTGCCACTTTTAGCAATGTTGGTATTGAAAGCGAAAATTGATAAATGTTGCAAAGATTATTGCAGTAGCACGGAAAATAGTATAACAAAGGGGGATGTTATGTAATAAGTCGTTTGAGTTGTTTATAAAAAATAGAAAGGGTAGCTTAGCAAACAGAAATATATTTGTCGATGAAGATACGGATTTGGTTAGAAGGGAAGATATATAAGCGTTTATATTGTATTTTGAGTCGGTTTATAATTCTTCCGATGGTTGGAGTATTGCGCATTATAGCCACAATGAAAATTATAATATTCTTAACATGAGCAATTGACGAGGAAAATATTGAACAATCCATAAAAATTTTAAAATCAAAAAAATCGAGGTGTCCAGACGATATACCATCTTATATAAACCCTGCACCGACTTTTTTATAACAGCATTGCATTACATATACAACCTATCTTTAAGGAAGACAGTGTTTTCCAACCAATGTAAAATGCCAAAAATAAAGCCTATGCATAAATCTAATGCTGGGCCCGATTAAAAGAAATACGGACAATACTACTACTGCGGCTATAATTATGTTATATAACACATTTATGCGGTCAAAGCTACAATACGAGTCTTCACATTGAGTAAATTATTTTTATTAAGCACATAGAAAAGTGCAAAATTATTTTCTTAAATATCTATACTTTACAAGGTACGAGGAGGATCATTCTTTCCCTTTTAATTATTTGAATAACTAGAATATTCAGTTATAAGCAAACTATAGAAAATTTAAGAAGTATGTTTGCAGTATGATTTACTAAGTCAATAAATTAGCATTCTACAAATCTTCAAAAGTTTCATTCTACCAAATGTGGTAGGTGTTTGTTCTCATTATCTTACAGCATTACATTTACCACATATAAAACGACAGCAAAATATTTACACTTTCAGTAAATGATCGCTATGTATTTGTAGCAGCTAAATATTCATTTGCATAATATACAAATACAGCCATACATCATATGTATATACATTATTCCGATATCTACAGTATGTTTTATTAAATAGGTAACTTTGTACTAACGCAATATTTATTTATTATTATTATTTCAGATATGTTGTTCTTCTCGGCCTGCAGTATAGCCCACCGTACGCACTATATGTAATCCTATCTAAATATGGTACTTGTACATTCAATAGACAAAGAAGAATGTGCATAAAAGTAAAGATTAAACAAACAAATGTGCTATTCCAATTGGCTTGATATTTTTAAATCATGGAAATCTCTCGGTGAAGTCTGTCCTGATATTAAAGTAGGTAAAATGTTTTGTTGGTCATGTTAAAGTCCAAAATATATTAACATCCACTAATTTTACAGGCAATTCATTGTATTACCTTTTTTCTCGAGATAATGACTTAAAAATGGCAATAAGTTCATATAGACTATACACATCAATGTGATACATATACATACATATATGTATAGATAGATAATTCGTATTATATTCACCTAGATTATGTATAACCTATGTAACGTATAAAGATATGTAAGCATTTCAACATGGATTAATATATTACAAAATATGTATACAATTGACAACAAGAATAAATAAGGAACAAACCACAGATGAAAGACACTAAAAGACAAGAGATTTTTTAACCGGAACAAAATATCTCAGTATAAATTGAATATATACAATAAGAGACAATACACCGTGTATACACCTATACAGTTTCATGACATCATGGTACGCTTACAGATCTTACCACGCACGTAGTTACACACATTTGCTAGGCTACGATTTCCACACTGGCGATATTATGTTATTTACTTTCATCTTTCTTTTGCAATTTGCAATATAATTGAACATTTGAACATAAAACTAACAATCAAAATACATTTGGAGACTTTCTGTTCTCTAGAAAGTTTTGTGTCGTCTTTAACCTTCAGAGTAGCCTGCTCTAAATCAGTTAAGCTTTTTCGTCGTTTAAGTAAAACCTTGTTTAAGATATTCAAATAAAGAAATATATCTAGCACCAACATATATTTACAGAACCCATCAAAAAAGAAAGTCATAAATTTTTTGCAAATTCCTTCATTATTAATCATTTATTTCCAAAATGATTGTTAAATACATTTCGTCAGCCCTCCCCAATGTATTATGGACTATAGTCTTTCGCTCATATCTTTACTGTGTCCTAGCTGAACATTTTTGAACAATTCATAGAAAAACAGCAATACTTTATAGATCAAAGCTCTGAATCAAGTAGACTTGCACAGAGGAGAATTCAAGCAAAGTGTAGTAGTCCGTTGGTGTAAGGTCGGCAAAATAGGATAGTTAGGATAATTCTAGGATATTCTTTCGTGTAAATCTTGCTATATATAAAATAGTAATATCGTGCAACAGTAGCATAAGTTACCGATTAATAACTACAGAAATAATTAAACTTTCTCCTATAAATTATCCTATTTACTAAATTACAACACAATCGTTAACAATGATACTCGTATTTTTACGACAGTTACAATTTCTGAATTTACTTGAATTCGATTTGATGTCATGAATTGATGTAAATTATTGGAGATTCACTTACAATATCTACTTACTTGTCGGTAACGACTCAGAATAGTGTAACTTCTCCCTTTTTGAATTCTGTTTAAATACCTAATCGTCCCAACATAAAACGGTAGTTAGTAAATTGCTCCATTAAGCTGAAATTATGAAGGCTCGAATGAAGCAACTGAGGTTAGAACATGTGGAGCATGTAAAGGTGGTTTAATCTTATTTGCAGATAATACGAAAAGGATGGCAAAATATATTGCCTGGCAGGAAGCTAATTGGGCATTCTTTTTAATATTCTCTTAAAGTGTCAACACACTATCATTGACGTAACGCACCGATTGGTGCACACAATTCATTGAATAAAATAGGGGTAAAATAATGCCTGTACACAATTCAAAGTGTAACACTAAAAATACTTACAACTTTCAACAAGGTAATAAGACGACTCAACAAGAATTATCAGAATCAAAACAATTACTAACAAAATACGTACTTTTAAAATGCATCACTATTTTCAGAAATCTTTAGAAATGCATATACTTTAACTCATATGAAATAGGATTGACATTAGAAGCAAACGCATAACAATCAACTTATGTCAATAATACAACGAAACCTTTATGCCATTCGCTATACTATTAAATACATATATGTATATATTTCACACACCTTACTGTTGGTCGATGTACATTTATTTTATGTCTGCCTTTTTTATTGATATTGAAGCACATACTTCGTAATACTAACACCTGAGCACAGCATTTGCAATATAGCATATAATAATAATACAACGATAAAGATTAATCGCAGCTAATTCATTCCAACTTGAAAGCAGCACAAATGTACATATAAAATGCGGAAGAAAACGGAAAATTGACGTTTTGACCGTGAAAGGCTATGTCATACACATTAATTTATGCCGCTATCTGAAGTTAAACCGCGAAGGTGACAAGCAAGAGCAAAACATAAATAAGAAATGATTTGAATCGAAATTTGATCTTAAACATTTGCCGGAACAGATAAAAGGTAATCATTAACCTTGTTGCGGATCAGAATGCAATCAACGGTTAGAAACGACAGTTTTCCATATAAGGTTAATAATTAATAGCTTCCAGTTTCTTCTTCTTTACTTAATGTCGATTGTAAATGTAAGCACAAGATTAAAATAACCGGCACTATTGCTAAAACATAGGGAACAACTAAATATACAGACCGTAAGTATTAGAAAAAATCAATTACGTCGTTTGTACAAGGTCGATTCTACAGAAAATTCTGTGTGAGTTAGTAGTATAATAAATCACCAGGAAGTGAAATAAGCAATCGTCTTGAGCTTGAACTACGTAGATTTTCCATTTTTACCACTTGCACGTCTAACCAGGAAGTTTCTGTTATCATATCAAAATTTCAATATTTACAGAATGTAAATAATATTTTTGGAATATTCGTGTTCTGTCGTTAGTATTCAGCATAAATTAACAAGAGTAAATAGAATGAAGATGGTATTAAAATGTAGAAATGAGAGCCCCACTGTCATTTGTTCGAAATCTGTACAAAAACGTCAAGGATATGTGTATGTTGTAGTGGGATTGTCAAATGTGTCGTTTAGTACAATACGTAGTTTTAACTGTCAGGATATCAAATTTCGTAGATTTTGCTATAACTTACTGCTACAGATATTAATATTTTGCTTATGCAGGTTAATTGAAAATGTCGGTATCGTGTTAGTAGGATGAAACAAGTTTCATAGTTGATTTTTCAAACTCAAAATATAATATAAAGCACAATTAGCCGAGAAACTAACAGACAAGTTCATATATGCTAAGAACAAACATGTAGCTCATTTTTACCAAATTTTTCTTTTTACTATCAAAACTTCTTCAGCGTTAAACAACATTCAAATATGAATGCATACGATAAAGTACTATTATATAACTTACAATTTGTAACATAAATATTAAACACTGACATACACATATGAATTCTCTGTGAATACTCTAGTGTAGGAAGATAGACGAGAAGCCAAATGACAATGGCTCCGTATTTATCACCCTATTCCATATACACATACATATGTATCTAACAAAAGTATCGAATAATGGCTGTAATGACCTATTAGTTCGAAACAAACAAATCTATAAAGAAAAATTCCTATTAACAATTGAAAAAAATGCTACAAGTTCCTAGAGGAGTAAAAGCAAATAATATAGAAACTAAGTATACACCCGTTCATCCATTGCGTAAAACAAAATTTCCGGTCCTACGAACTAGAATTGACTATCGAAGTAAATAAAGATGTGAAGAACTCGCAATGTGTGGAGGAACAGTATTAAAAAACTGGATGTATGGATAGACAATATATCACTACATATTATAGAACACTTTTTCTGAAGGCACCCTAAATGGTGACAGATCTTCAACTGCTGTAAAATTGGGTCATAGCAGCGATTTCCACATTATTTCTGGCAAAAAAATGAAATTATTGTCAACAGACTTTTGCAACGAGATGGAGCCCTGTCGCATTTGGCAAGACAAGTTAGGGAGTACATAAATAACATTTTCCCCAAACAGATAGATTTTAAGAAGAGTGCCCATTCAGTGGCAGCTAGATGCTCAGATTTATCACCGCTTAAGATGACTTTGATGATAATGTATACAAACTAATACCACGGAATTTGGAAGAGAGAAGCAATGCTAAAATGCACAGACCATTTGTCTGGATGCTGTCCGAGGTTGCAATAAATTTTCCGATTAGAGGAAAGTCCGGTTATTGTTTGACCGCAATGATCAATTCGAATATTTGCTTGAGCTTAGTTGTTCTTGCGTTTAAAGTGTTTTTGTGTTCTGTTGGCTCTTCTTAACTTTACAATAAAGTTTAGTTTTTTCTTATTAATAATATGTTTGGATTATACGGAGTATTCCAATGAAAACGATCCACCTGAAATAAGTCAAAAACATCAAGATATACGAATAAGCGCTGAGATAGGTCGTTTGAAGGGCGAAACTTTTTTACCAACAAGGCAAAATCATGTCTTTCTCTCCATAGCGCCCCCGGCACCGAACATTAAAATTTCAAATGGCACAGCGTCATACTATTACATTTTTCGATTTGACAGACTATTTGCAACAACTTTCGTGGAGGACACTCTATACCTATCCTTAACATTTAAGAAGATGCCGTAGTGCCATTTGAAAATTAATGTTCGATGTTGGGAGGGCTAGGAGGAGAAGACATAGTTTTGTTTTATTGTATCGTATCACACTAGTAACTTATCATTTACAATTCTGTTAAAAGAAATATTTATTTAGATAATAGGCCTTCCTTTTTACAGCTTACATTACATTCAAAAATGTAACACAAACCTTTTAGGAAATCACAAATCACAAGATTATGAAAACTTTACCGTAAAAACATTGCGATTTAGATTGCAATATCAATATAGAAATTCAGTTTTTGCATGCATATTTTGTTTTTTTTTCTCGAAAAGCTTGTTTAATTGAGACAGTCTAATAAATAAAAAATTTTAGATTTTCAGATATATTACAATCATTGTCAATTGTCATTATTAAATACAATGTAATTATATATATTGGTAAAAAGAAATGCTTTCTTATTTCGTAATTTGTGTTGCGTCTGGACACAGACGACAGAAAAAAATCTAAATCAAGTTTGAAATCAGAACAACGTATTTAGTCTATACCACCTATTAAAACTGGCAAACAACCTAAAATGTATAAACTATTCTATTTTTATAATTGGATCGATCCAATTACAAAGTTTGACTTCACTAAAGCAGAATTCGATTTTAATTACATTATTAATACAGACATGTTAATATCATTGACACCGTAATTGAACTTCAGTTCAATAAGTTTTTTTTATCATGTACGTATAAGTTACATACACACATTATATACTAACATCATCGGACATACATGTAAATATATATGATGATATGTATATAATATATATCCTTTGAGTAAGTCAACTCGAATACTACCGCAATAAATGCTTCAATGTCACGAGTACTGTCAGAATTTTGCATCTTTGTTTCCTTCAACATTTATTAAAACGCATATATGTAGTAAAGCCCGAAGTTTTATTATTATAAATTTTATCTCTTGAAAGCTGACTCATGTATTATACAAATTCTACTGCATAGTTAAAGCAAGGACAACGAAAATTTATCTCTTTACCTTCAGCGAAGCATTACAAACAATGGCACCCTAAAATAAATACGAAGTTGGATTATCGTATTTTATGCCATATCAGCTATTCACTCTGCGAGAATCCCACATCAAATATCCAGGAATTCATACACACTACGTGCTACATATGTATACTGTACGATGTTAAGGTCGCCTTTCAGCAGGTTTCTAATTTCGCAAAGAACAAACAAAGCATTTAACGTCTCGACAATTATCCTATAAATTTTTCTATATGTCGCGGATAAGACAAGATACCATAAAATATTTAGGTTAAGTTATAGATATTTTCACCGTTCATGTAGTTTTGCTAACGGAAGGACAACCTCGGTTATCTTACATATTCGTGAGTGTCTTTTCGCAATTGCTATTTATTGATGACGTTCATGGTTAATGTTTTGGCCAACGATAAATTCTGCACGATATATTGTACTTCATATCCAGGTTTAAATCGTCCGAAATTTATAGCAACTTGAAGCGAGGTTGCACTTTCGTTCATAATGTCGGTTTGAGTAAAATATTATGAATGCATATGGCTTTTGTTAAAAATAATACACAAAATACAAGAACTCGCTCCTTATTGCTCTGCATAAGATATTGATTCAAGAATTGTAATTGTTAGGTTTAGCATACAGGATAGTAATGTAACGTATATATAAACCTACCAGGAATACGGATAAGTTATATTATTGATCTGTGATTTGCGGTTGAGCGATGAATATTGATGGTTGCGTTTTATAACTAACTAACGTGTTAACCGTGCAAGCCTTCAACATAACTTTAGTGTATGCCCTGCTTGAGCTATAAAATCGACACTTCTTACAATTTCCGAATGTACAGGTTAATGTAATCTCAAATCTAGAGTTGTAGCTACTAGATTATCAAAAGATAACTACTCAATCAAAGATTTCTGCCATATTAGGTCACATCAAATACTCTGGATTATATATACGTTTGTTGTAAGTTGTGAATTTATTGGTACATTTTTGCACCAGCGGTGGCATTATAAGATCAATATTTGGGAAATTATAACAATTACAATAACAATAGTCTAACTAAAATATACAAGATAACGCATGTGTAACATGTATAATTAACGATAATATGTTATACACGAGCGAATGAAAGTGGTTTTCACGCAATGTTTTACACACATTCTTAAATGTATCTATTACCTTCAGACATTATTAACTAGCGGCACTGGGCGTGCAACCAATGCTACAATATTTTTAAAACTTGTTGGCAGTTTTTATTGGCGTAGTAAGGTAGAACATATGGAGAACAGCTGCTCCTCCTTAATTGCATACAGAACTGTCAAAATGTAGTCAAATTTATGTATATACAATTTCTGCTGGCTCAGTATTGCGCTTTTGTAGTCAATGTTTTACTGCCTCTGGAATACAAATCATCCTATACTGCACATAATTTGTATATATAAATTATTCACCTTCAAAAAAAGTAATTTCAAAAATATTTCGTGGGGTTAATAGGAAATAATAACGAAGTCAACTAAAAGACAGACGTTAAAATCAAAAGTTTACGATCTAGAGGCTCATATGATAATGTGCATTTTTTTCTCATAATATATCCAATCTTTCTTAAAAATACTGGCTAGTATAATTTTTATACGACCCAAATACGTTTGTTTTTTATATACATATTTTATTTGTTGTAATTACTTATCTCGCCGTTTATTCGTAGCTAGATAATCAATTGCATATCAACGCGCATCCTGTTCATTAAGAGGAAAAAATTAAATAGATTCACATTTTACATTTGTGTCGAGAACAGCAGCATTATACCGTGAAAGGATGTATATAAAAACTTGAGCGGGCAGAGATAACTCGTCTCAGTAACTATTATTCTCAAAATCTCAACGATATTGTTTCACAAAAAAATTGTTTTTGAAACAATGAAAAGTTACTTCTAACAGCATTAAAAAATGCTGTAGTTGCACCATTTACTAAATACTGAAACATTGATACACAACTCCATCTTGAACACTGTAATCACTGATGTTCAAAACTAAGTCTTAAAAAGTGGAAATTAAAAAGTTCCTTCGAAATGACAGTAAACCACAAATTTAAAATTCCAGATTCAACATGAGGCTCCTTATTTTCACTTACTGATTAATAATAAAATAACTCAGTAAAGTTCACTACGCACACTTAAAAAATATAGTACTGTGTTATTTATAAAACATAAAACAGTTGTAGTATACATATGTCGTACCAGAACAGATTACTATAGTGACAATCACACATTTACTCGAAAATACAATATGATTATAGTTTTTCAAATACTACTTTGTACCTATTTTTGTGAAACAAATACTACAGCATTATTTTTAAAAAGGGGACGAGGATGCTGTGGGTTAAGACTGACCAGTCTTTCCCTCTGTCATGCAGCATTCAAGGTGTGCTTGCACTTCAAGACCGGTATCGCGGCGTAGGCGAGCCTTCAAGAGGTGCCCCTGTTTTGAAAATGCCGAAGCTAGACTTGCCAGTCGATAAACAGGCCCCCGCACAGCTGTCGTGTTGCGGCTCAGGGCTTACACGAGGATAACGATGCCGGCAGTCTGAATAACTATCTTTAAAGTTAGCAGTTGCTGATATACCATGCACTGGCCTGTCTTCACAGGTGGATCAGTGTGGGGGACCTTGGCTTCGCCGCCCGGGTCGAAAGGAGACAATCTCAATATAAACCCCAAAGCCATAAATGGTGAGACAGCTTATGCCGAAGACTTTTTGCCCCTCGGGGCATGGCCGAGTAGGTTAATCTTGGTCGCGAATAAGCGAACTCCGGATACCTGCCTCCCTCCAGTTTCAATAGGCTTGCCGTGGATATGGGAGCGCTATCCTGGCTGACGTATAGTTCTTCTCTACTCGTGGGACCCATATGGAACCTGATATTGAACCTAAAGAGTTTGATGCCGCTACAAGTGCATCAGAGGTCTTAGTGACCTAGCCAACAAGTCCAGTTGGAAGTGCAGAGTATATATTACTTATCTCCACTTCTTGCGAAAGCGACACCTTGACTTCTACATGCAAACAAATAGAGGAGTTTATTACAAAGCTCCAAATTGTAGGAGAAAATAAGCGGCTCAGTGGTGTCGCAAGGAAAATAATAAAATGGCTGATAAAGCAAGGGCTCAAACCTGACGAAGCCCGCGAGAAAGCCGTCGAAAAAATCAAGGAGGAGGATACAAGGCAGAAAAGGCCTAGATCTGATGGCCCAGAAGGCAGCCAGAAGAAGCAAAGGACTGCTGACAGTGATGGTGCTCAAAGGAGGACCGAAACCTCACCGGAGTAACGCACTTCAGCGCCTAGCTTCAAGGATGCTCCTCAAGGATAAAAGGTGGGTATATTCCACCACAACTACCCAGAGGAGAAGTTTACAACGGCTCAGACGAAATCCATAGAAGGGGCAATACTCCTCATAATAATTAATAATAATAATAATTCATGCCTTAGCATCCCCCAACAGCTTGCGCCAATTACAGGGGGCATCGGCTGGCCATGAGTTATTATCACGCCTGCGGCTGTAGACCGACTTAGGATGTAATCTTTCCGCATTTGCCGTGGAATTTGGAAAACTACAGAAAACCAAACTCAGAAATGAAGCACCGGGGTTTCGAACCCAGTACTGCCGGACTACGAGGCAAGTGTGCAAGCCACTAGGCCACGAGCCCGACATGATAATAACCAACGAAGGTGAGTCAGTGAAACCGAAATTTCTAGGGACTACCTTCAAAGCGGGGTGGCTGGCAGTTAATTATGCCAACGAGTCCACAAGCGTGTGGCTAAAGGCCAAAATTGCCCCGCTACACCCTTGGGCAGGAGTCAACCTGAAGGCTCTAGACGAAAAGGAGCTACCAAAGGCGACAATCCTGAACGCCTATATCCCTAACAGCGCGGATGAGAGCAACGAGGAAAGCCAAAGAGGAAAACCTGGCGGAGCTTCTACGAAGGCGTAAACAATACACCACCGGCAGCCCGCCTGCAAAAAGTCCTTACGGTATTCTCTTGACAATAATCGATTTTTTTAATTTATACAGATTCGGCCAAAATTTATTACATACAGTGATGTTCGAACTTTGACATCCACGTTAGCACTTAAGTTTTTCTTTTTTGAAATACCATAAATGAATTTGGTTCTCGTCTATTAATGCTTAGATTGTTATCTAAGTTTTTCTAAGTGTGCAAGTTATACGGTGTGAGATTGTTGCATAAAATTAATTAAATTGTCTAATTACGTACATATAAATAGATATCGTGAATTCCGAAGACAAGTTGTACACTACGACTCTTTCATATGAGAATAACGCTTTCGCTTCAGTGATATCAAATCGCAAAAACTATATTCTTCTAAACATATGATAATCTAAATAATAATAATAATAATAATAATATAATATAATATTTATTTCCAACAGGTACACGACCCAAGTACAGGAAATGCCTAACCTAATAAATTTAATAGCGAATACAGAATGTATTAAGTAATAACAAATCAAATGGTGATAACCAATATAAAACTAAAAAAAAAATTATAATAATAATAAATATGTATATATACCAGAAAGTGAAATTACAAATCCGTAATTACAGCACATATTGAGTCAATGGATTCACAGTGTATATCACATAAATGAGATATAGCATTGTAATTAGTACACATTGTTGTAATCGGAGACTTTATTAACATGTTGGTTCTATTTCTATTACAGTAAAACGTATTTTGAGAACGAGTGTAAAAGGTTGGACAATTAAAATTAATTTTCTCCACCAACGACGCACAATCAACATTATTATTTAATAGAGCATGCAGAAATTTGACACTACTTATAATTCGTCTTTTATGCAATGAAGTAAATTGTAATCTCGACAAAATAATATTGTCGAACCCCTTTACAATAAATATTTAAGAAACCGTCTCTGAACATTTTCTATGTTATTAATATGGACTTGATATATATCCAAACCAAAGACGCATATTCCAATACAATTTCGATAAATAAAACATTTTATAACCATCTGAAACTATTGAATTAAAGCGAATGTAAGTTTGTAATCGAAAGTAACGCCTAGGTCTTTCACACTATGTTGACGACTGAGATCTTCTCCATTTAATGCGTACGTGAATTGAATACTGTTACTTCTGGTGTACGAAATGATTTTGCATTTACCAACATTGAGAGCTACTTAAATTTGTAAGGGTAGAACGTTTGGCCATAAAACCATGTTGACTTGGTGATATAATACATTTTGTTTGATTGTAAATGTGGCTGCATAATATAGATTCAAATACTTTCGAAAAATTACAAAGTATTGAAATAGGTCTATAATTGCGTATACCATCCGAATTTCCACTTTTTAACACAGGGCAGATACGGGCCATCTTCCATATTTTGGGAATATCCGATAATAAATAAGAAAAATTAACGAATTAAATCATATTATCTTCATATGTACGCCAGCAATGATGATTAGTTAAATTAGTCAGTTAAATTAATTTCAAGTGACACAGATGAAATAGCAAAATCATCATTTATAAATATTAAGTATTTTTTATCCCTTAAATTGCTTACGTGTGAACTCATATGTCAAACTAATATAGGGGAAACATCAAATTTATCCTGTTGAAGATCCGGAATTACGAATTATCGTTATACTATATACATTTTAAATATTTTCACGTAGCAAAAAACAATACACTTAAACAATTAATATTTTCAAATTCTCTACAATTTCGATAAATAAATCCGTACATTTTATAACCATCTGAAACTATTGAATTAATGTGAGCAGCGAATGTAAGTTTGTAATCGAAAGTAACGCCTAGGTCTTTCACACTATGTTGACGACTGAGATCTTCTCCATTTAATGCGTACGTGAATTGAATACTGTTACTTCGACGATAAAATGATTTTGAAACGTCTTGTACACCAATTACTAATTGCTGATAGAAAGGAACAACTTATTCATTAACCCAATTACAGCAATCCAAAATTAGATCCCCGATGATGGATAGAATGCTTTTGACCTTATATGTAGATATTCTAAAAAATCTAAATTATGATTATACACTTCAATTTCGAAAGCAGTACATAGAAATCCACCTGATCAAATAAAAGTCCGTATAAATAGCATCTACTTGCCCTTGTTGATCTAAGGTTTAGAAACGAATTGGGTAAAGTAAATTTGTAAGGGTAGAAAAGCCATAAAACCATGTTGACTTAATTTATTTTGTTTGATTGTATGTAGATTCATATTCGAAAAATTACAAATATTGAAATAGGTCTATAATTGTAAGAATCCTAAATAGTTTTATCTTCTCCTAAAAATATTTGTTGTTTCATTTTACTCGAATTTATGTTGTGATGAAAATTTATTTCATTGTGTTGGTATTTTATAGGAGGATAAATCGTTTAAACTTAAGAAAAATTAACGTGTAACATGTAGCCTAGAAAAAAATACAAAATTTGTACTACAGACATTATACATAGCTCTTCGTGCCAGATAGGACAAGAAGTTGTAAAATAACAAATGTCATTCACCATTCCTAAAATTTAGAACAGTTTACTACGCGATTACGAAATACACTAATACATTCACTGGATAAAAAACAAAATATAATTCTTATAAAATACTGTCGTACTTTTTTCTATGTTTTTGATAAATTTTGACCGACCTACTTTACCTAAACATCGCTGCCGAACGTTGGCACTTTTCAATTCCGACAACGCTATTGAAAATTTATAGCATTTGGCATTCTGTGCAGTCAATGAACTCCAGCATACGTTTTATTTTTGTATGTATAATCGCGTGTAAACAATTACATGAAAGTAAAGCATTTATGATGCTTTATATGCAAATCCATTTTTTTATTTAAAATTCTGAGCAATTAAATATGGAGCAATTCTACCCATAATTTTAAGCAAAACCTATGTTTTTTATTTAACACAGGGTAGGACAATAATCAAAAGTTCACTTTCAAGAATTCTACTGTAGAATTGTTAGAACTATTCGCGGAAGTACACAGTAAATATACAAAGCTAGTGAAAGGAATACCAAATAAAATGTTCCCCTCATTAGGAAATACATATTAAGAGACATTACATTCCATAGATAGGTTCCGTTTCCTACGTGATATAGTTGAAAAGCTATAGCAATAAATAGTAGTAACATAATTATTAGTAGATATGGTTTACGTTAGTAGCATACAATATAATAGAAATTTATAGTAAAATGTAAAGTGTTCGAAATATTTGTAGATGAAGTTAACTTTTTTTGAGACAGATTACAAACAATCCATAATTAGTGTAAATTGCGCCTAAGTTAGACAAATGTTTGTTATAGTGTTGCTGAAACAGCAATTAATTAATTCCTTGTTGTTTCATTTGACCTAAAAGTGGGAATATGTCCGGGATTAAAAGATAAGTACTTACAGATCAAAATATAGATATATTATTTGTTGACCTATTGAATTATTCTAGCAGCAAATTCTGTATCAAGAAACCACATAAATTGTACATACATACGTGTAGTGGACTCATCATTTCAATTTTAATAATTTAATAAATTTAATGTAGAATATATCTACATTTGATCCACATTGTTCTACGTTATTACGGTAAAAAATAACACAGTAAAAATAGCCAAAAAAAAATCGAAAAACAAAAACGACTTAGCCCATAATTTTTCGAAAATTCAAAGCTTAAAAGATGTTCCAAGTTGTTTCAATAGTGATGAACATTGTTCAAGAAAATCGCTCGCCTATTTTTCAGAGTATTAGTGACATCTTATAAAAAACATGTTTCAGTATGTAATAATTTTGTTGAGTAAATTTTTGAAGTTATTTATTATATATAAATGATAGTAATTTATAAACTATCTGTTTTACGCCGGGTAAATACGTATTGCGTGGAATAAGTTTCACATAATCGCACACAATCAGTGTTATTATTTTATTGTTTGTTACATATGCATATTTATTATCCGTGTACAAATAAGACTGACCTATGTGAGAGGATTTAGATTTCAGTATTAATCATAACAATTATACTTCGATTAATATTGAACCTTGCTGGTACATGATATGATAAGGGGGATAATGTCCACAAAAGAGGCGGATGAGTTCCACAGACAAAGGCAACGACAGCAGTAGATGACGTAGGCCCGCAAGAAGCACACTACCTGATGAAATATTACCAATAGGAATATAATGTCGAAAAAAGAAACCGATAAACGAGACAGACAGAGAACAGTAACTGCTGCTGTAACATAGGATAGTGGGAAAGACAAGATCACAGAAATCTATAGACCTGCCGGTAGTACCTGACGCCATATCACCAATAGTTCCGGGTACTACAGAGGGCATATGAGGGGTTTTAGTGGGTGCGAGTCCCACACACCAATGTGCGATTGACCCAAGCACTTGGCGTGCATTATGCATTTCCCCTGGCAAAAAAAAAAAAAAAAAAAAAAAAAAAAAAAAAATATTGAACCTTAAACGTTTTGCACTTGAATGTAAAACTGGAAGCATTGTTTACCTAACTACAACTACTGTCCAATTCTCGTTCACAAATTTTTTATAATGCCTTTAAAATCTCTCCCGTTGTAGAGAAAAATTAGCTGTGCTAAAAAACCATAAGAATAAAACGAAACGAGAACTCTTTATGATCATCGTGGACGTATCTCAAACAGATGCATGTCCAACAAATACATTACTAGCTACTTTTTGTGAGTTTGCATTGTCAAAGTTAATTTTATTATCAAACAAATATCATTTAACTTGTGATTCTGCTGACACAGATCATCAAGGTATATATAAGGTATAATTGTTCTTTATTTCGGCGCAACCCTCACCTTTCTCAAGCAATTTCAATGGAATACAGATAAAAAGTAGTGCTGGGCATCCTATTCTAATTATTCGATTAATCGAATACGCATCTATTCAAATATCGAATAAAACTGTACCGAATTATTCAAATAATCAAATATTCAATTATTCGAATAATCAAATAATCAATTATTCGAATAATTAAGTAATCAATTATTCGAATAATCAAATATCCGATTAATCAAACATTCAAACAATAGACTGGTCAACTAATAAAATATTTGAATTTAACCTAATCATACACATACATATTTGAATATTTAACTAATCAAATATTTAAATATATATACATATGTAGATATAATACATATTGCTATGGTTTCGGCGCTTTACCGAAAAGTCAACGCAAATCCCGGTTTTTCAATCGCGAGTTTAATGAGCTCTTTTCTCCCAGGTCCTTTCCCTCGTAGTATACGGCTTCCAGGATCGTCTTTATGAAAATGGTTTACAAAAAAAAGATATATTTTCGTATCTCAAACTTTTAATTATATAAAAAAAAAATGTCTACTACAATGAATCAAATTTTCATCGACTAAAAGCAGATCCCGCTGATGAGATATGTAAAAAACTTTGTTTGAATCGCGAGCAAAGACTAAGCCTAATGTTTGAAATTAGGAAAATAACGATATAAAAACTCCAAACCAAAATGAAACGAAACTCAACCTAAAAACTAAATTACCTGAACTCCCGAAACAAAATTAAATTACTTTCCAATTCTCTTAATTTCAAATAAACTACAAAACTTACAAAACTAGATATTTAAAAGCAAAGACAATACCTTCTCTCTAATCAAAAGAATTAAATTTACTAAGAATTAATATTACCTTAATTTGTGAAGTGTACACTCACATAAAGAGCAACTAAGATCCGCAAAAGAAATTTAAAACAAATGAATATAACTTGAAAACTAATATACAATCAAGAAAATCTTAATTAAATTATTAAATATATCAAACTTATAACGCAAATAAAAATGACTTTACACGATAGATCTCTTTTACTCTCTACCTTAAAAAGCATCTCTCATCTACCCTCCACAAAAAATTTAAATCACCCTCTCGACATATGATCTTCATACAGAAATATTCTAAGTTTAACATCTATCGATAAAAACTATCATTTAAATAAAATTAAAATTTTTAACATCGAAATATCTAAATAAATCTACGTCGTACATCATAACAAAATACATATTCGTAATCCGCAAAAATTCTACAACTTGACAAGTCTAAACTAAACATCAAAGAAATTTCAATTACAATAATTACTTTTCAAATAACAAAATAAATTATACTATATCAATGCGCGCCATCTCCTGACTGAAACCAGGCATCATGAATCGTCACATACAGTGTCGCTCAGAACTCTTCACCAATATTTATAATCCATAGCAATATGTACACATATATGCAATCTTTATAGTAATGTGGGAGCTTTAATAAGAAACTGTTAATTTTCTTAGAAGTCAAATTGCGTTGTGTTCGTATCTTATCTTTTCAAACATAATGTCAGTTACCTATATAAAAAATAATTCAACTTCATCTCATTTGAAATTCACCCAAGTATAAACAAGTCAGCCTCTGTAATTATAATCAATTTCTTGAACAGCCGACTATTTGTATTGAATTTAAAATTTTCATTGAATTGTATACGAATGAATAATTGAAATGTGAATGATGGATTGAATTGAATGTGAAAGAATAAAATTGAATTGAATACGAATAATCAATCGAATTAAATTGAATATGAATAATCGATTACATTGAATTGAATAGGAATGAATAATTTGAATTGAATACGAATAATCGATCGAATTGAATTGAATATGAATAATCGATTAAATTGAATTGAATATGCATATTCGACTAAGTCGAATATTCGAATAGAAGACGAAATGATTATTCGAATACAAAAATCGTCAAAATGCCCACCACTAATAAAAAGTCGGTAACACAAACAACACCACAACGTTCAATTCATTAACTGTCTAATTTAATGAATTCAACCTTGTGGTGTTGTTGGTCTTACCGATTTTTTATCTGTATCCATCAGTCCACAGTCTCTGATATCTCAAGTGCATGTGTAAATGATTAGTTTAGTGATGGTATAGAATTCGACGAAATTAGTAAGTTTGGATTGATAAACATTTGTTCATATGTGGCTTCCAAACCACAATGACAAATTACGTGAAATATCATTTATCGCACTAAACAAAACTAGAGCCTGGTATGATTGTTGTTGGTTTTTTTTCTTAACTTATCTAGAAAAAGAAATGAGTGCTGAAATTAAAAAAATATATATAGTACGCGTTGTAGTACCTTAAAATAAACCTTAAAAACGCAAAAAATAAAATGCTAAGAACTATATTCTAAATAAAATTTGTGTGGTAAACTTATTGTGTAGCACTACCACCATGCTACACAATAAGTAAGACTTACTTCAATAGGTAACTAGGCAGCTTATATTAAGTACAAAACTGGGTGGCTAGAAATTGCTAATTTAAGATATGTTAAGACAAGTTAAATAATAAAAAGTAATGCCGGATTTACTATAACTTCAACGCCAAACCCTCCTTAAGTACCTTCGAATTTTATTGTTGGGATACTTCTGGTACTGTGAAAAATGGAAGTGTTATTTTCTGAAACAATGTTGACGTCACAAGATTTCGTTTTTGTTATACATCCAGTACTATGAACGATAGGAGTATAATCTGAAACAATATGGAAGAAACTTGGAGTATCCACCAAAATTCGAATTTACGAAAAATTATGGGCCAACTTTACGCAAACCATATATAAGATATACTATCTAGACGATTTAGGCTTTTTTAAAACAGCAGAAGACTGATATCTTGTTTGATATCGAATGGCATAATCTAAGCAAAATATATGTACATCGGCAATAATATTCGATGTAGTTACCTTCTCATATGCGTCTCTTATAAAATAATTGATGCTAATTTTATTTTAATTTTGTAGAACGGCGCTTTTATTAAAAACTTTCTGGAATGAAAGTTTGTAGATGTCCATGGATAGTTCCTTGATGATGTCATAGCTCCTCTCTCCTCCTTTTCTCCTTTTGTAAACAGAAACTGTTTAATTTTTCTTCGCGTCGTCTATATAATTGCCTTCAGTTAAACAAGTGTAAAATTAAAAAAAAAATACAAGTTAGAAAACATTTGGAAAACAATTATAGTCGAGTTATAGTTTATGTTCTAACCTGCTTTTTTCAATTTATACTTTGACAACGTTTTTATGCATCTAACAACTAAATCTAATGTTTTATAAAGTACACGATATCAATATGAAGCTTTTTCCAGAATAGCTGAGCTGTTATATATTGTTATGTGATATTTAAAGAGTTTTAATTTGATTAATTATGATCGTACAATAAATTAGAAAATCTAGTGGCAGTTTTGGTAGTTCGGAGCGGCAGCAGGTGGATGTAAACAGATTTGTTTTGACAGAAGGCAAACCGTCAACGAAAATTTGAATTTAAAATAAAAACACATAAAAGTAATTACCAAATGATTTGATATTTGTGCAATAACGCTACAA
Organism: Holotrichia oblita; assembly: GCA_023690525.1. Classification (NCBI taxonomy): domain Eukaryota; kingdom Metazoa; phylum Arthropoda; class Insecta; order Coleoptera; family Scarabaeidae; genus Holotrichia; species Holotrichia oblita. Next base: position 84,834,334 of record CM043016.1, on the reverse strand, counting down.
CTGATAAGTGGGTGTCAGAGTACAAAAAAGGAAGAAAGAACAGAGGAAAATTTATCAGGACGAGCGAACTTAAAGGTAAGATTGAAGAGGATTAAAATAACTACATATACACGCACACACACACACATAATTAGAAAGGTAAGAAAGAGGGTGGGATAATTTTTAGACTTTTGTACAATTTTATTAATATTATATTTGCGTTAATAATTTCATTCTTTCATTTCTGTCGTTAGTGACAGAACAATATGTATCACTATAGTGATGTCATTTAGTCACCGTAGTATCCATCAAATGTTTTCATCAAATCCTTTGAGCAGTGATCTCAGAAATCAGTTTTGCATGTAACGGTGATGTAATAATATTAAAAAGTGTCCAAATTTTCTATCACTTTGTCACATCTTTAGTAGTTTGCGGAAAATATAAATTGTAGTCGATTAGTTTTAGTTTCAAATAAATTTTTCTAATATTTTAATTGCTAATGAAACATCTACAAGAATTTTTGAAATAGAGGATTTTGCAATTCCGTTATTGGATGGTAAACTCTGGTAAATCATCTTAATATAGTAACCACTAATGTTATGAAATTTCTGTCAATGTCTCATAAAGTGTTTCTTGTCTTGTGTGTCATTGTGAATCACTTTTTTTGATATAGAACTAATAATCTCCAAGAAATATTAATATTAATTGGAATTTTGGAACTATTTCCAACCATAAGAAATCACCTATGTTCACTCATGAACTTAATACTGCTTTAGGTAAATACCAGTATACGCTGTAAAAATATGTGTTTTTTGTATCCTCTTTTTTATTAGTTCTTCCTTCTATTTTTATCACGCAGAAACAGTAGGTATACCGTTATAAAACTGTAAATTATAAATCTGTGCGTAATTTAGACTGTTTTTAGTACAGATGACATCCTTACTTACTGATAAATAACCCTCTTTCGCATTTGCTGAATAATTCTTATACATATATACATATATTTAATACGTACCACTTTATTCATATTTATGCTTGTTCCTTGCCATATATTTTGAATCGTTGTTACAGTGAAAGAGGATGAAAGTATTCAATTACAGCCCGACTATGTCAGGCACCATAAAACATAGCTCCAGCTATACATCCTCACTAATTATGGAATAGAATTTACAATTCGAAACGAAGAGAGCAACACACCGGTCGGATAAATAACATCAACTGACCTTGAACCGATGCCAACACACATATTTCCAATTATCTTATTTGTTTTACCGCCACTGTCAGATTAAAGAGGACTTTTAATGCTAAGATTTTCTTTAGTGGTCTGTAAATTATTCTTAAAATCGTGTTCGTTGCAGCGTGTGTCACATCATGCCCTCCTTTTTGCAGCATAGTTTATCTTTTCGAAGTGCGCGCACTAAATGTTTTTTTCTCTAGTCAGTTTAAACATAATCTCTGAAAACATATGAACATTTATGTATGTAGACATGTATAAATTTCTATAAAGATGTACGCATGCTATATATAATGCACCAAGTTATGAAGGCATTGCATTGTTTTGTATAACACTTCCATGCAATGGTACCCTCAACAATAGTAAATAACACCCTGTATTTTAAGACTTTTTACTAAATGAATTAAATTTAATATGTATGTATTGTAAAATAAATATGAAAAAGAGAAAAGAATGTAAATAGTAAGATACTCAAACGATAATAAAGTTGCTTTCTAAGGTTACGATTATATTATTCGATACTGATTTATACAGCATGTTATAGAATCCTTACGAGAACTTTGGGCGTGTACATGTACATACACAGCAGTATGGTTCTGTAAAGTGATTGAAATAATAAGTGCAAACAAAGGATTTTCTTTTATGGAAAAAAACGAGAAACGTTAATAATTTGAATTAATCTCATCTTCAAATGTTTCTATTACAACCGGAAAAAATCTGGCTCCTTTTAGAATGAAATCTTAGAAACTAAGTTATATAAAAAATTAAGAAATTAAACATTTCATTTTTGTGTGCACTACATTATTAACACTGAAACAGTTCATGTTGTTCCAGCTTCTAATCAATTCGTAAATAGTTTGTCTAAGCGAATCAGTCGACTTAAATCAAATTTATCTAAATTATTTCAGGTTAAATTAATATAGCGGCTATTAAACCTAAAGAGTTACTTAAAGATGTATCTTTCGGGTATTGCCGTGGTTGTTGTAACAAACTTGACGCTGACAGTATGAGCAGCGAAACGTCAAGTTTGTTACAACAATCACGGCAATACCCGAAAGATACATCTTTATGGAACAGTGGCCGTGAAAGCCTACATTCGATTAAAGAGTTACTACTTGTTATAACCTATGTAGAGTTACAGAAAGAATAATACTGTGAGCGATGATTACTCCATGCAGTTTTTTAATATCACATACAGTGTCAATCAAAGCATTCATTAGAGGAGGTTATTTTCTTTGATACTCTTTGTTGTTCTGTTAGCTCGTAAATTTTTCTAGTACCTTTACAATATCTACACTGATATGTAGAAGGTAACCTATTTTCGATGTAGTTGGCACCCTTTTGGCCTATATAATTTTCAGGTAGACATTTATGGGATCTATATATTTGATGTGAGTTCCGACAGCATACATTTTATATTTCGGTTAGTCTAATTTTACAACTGGCTAATTAACTTATGTCAATACTTAGTGAGAATATCCTATAGCACTGTATAAACAAAACGGAATTTAAACATTAATGAGTAATAAAAATGTGTAGTTGAATCGAATTGAATCTGAACCATCATCCGCAAATATTTTTAATATACCATCAGCTTCCACTTGTTACATAGTACACCAGTAGTATCAGAAGTACTCAGCTTCTGCGACATATTTTTGAAATATTCTATTATAGATATCGTACCCCATACCTAAATACCATAGGTACTTTCTGAATTATGCGCAGTTGAAGAAAAAAAATTATAACCTTGTAATATTACTGGTATCATTTAACTCAAAGAAAAAGTCACACACCGAATCAATTGTAACTGTTTGAAATAAAGTTCAAAATGGTATTGGGGGTAAAGTATTTAGAACCGTAATTGAGTGCTGGTATTCCAGCTATTACTGGCGCACTCAGGTAGTAGTTCTGCTAAAACTCTGAACGCGAAAAAGGACCTTTAGGGTAAAATTGACAATTATTACTAATCATACCCCAAATCAAATATAGTAATAGGCTTCCGAAAATTAGTGGGGAAACACATGGGGGGTAGGAAAGGGCTGCAAGCTCTAAAATTGATGGTGCAAGCTGGCGCAAGGTGGGTGCAAGCTATCTACTCTATTTTGAAGTGTCTCCTGTGATAAGGGGGGGCTAGCATGAAAACATAAATATTTAATATAGGTAGGAAAGGGGTCAAGCTCTAAACTTGATGGTGCAAGCTGGCGCAAGGTGGCTGCAAGCTATCTATCCTATTTTGAAGTGTCTCCTGTGATAAGGGGGGGCTAGCATGAAAACATAAATATTTAATATAGGTAGGAAAGGGGTCAAGCTCTAAACTTGATGGTGCAAGGTGGCTGCAAGCTATATAATGGTGTAAGCTTTCACAATTAATTTCAAATTTGTTACGTTGAAATATTATTAAATAAAATTCAACGAATCCTTAGGAATAACACCTTAATCGCTATATTTAAAAAATTGAGCAACTGAATATTAATCGAGTTCATGTAAGTAGGTAAGAAAAATTAAGTTGTTATTATACCGGCAGTTGTCACTATTCCGTTATGAAAACAATGGTGTTTTTATAATGATTACAAGACAGATAGATACGCGAGTTAAAATTTAAGTTCTACGATTACAAGTGCTTCGTCTGAGCGTACAAAATTTATAAATGCGCTTATTCATCGCGTACATAATACAAAGCTTTTATATATACATTTAAATATTATCGCCCCACTAATAGCTCATCAACACCTTTCAGTGATGAGCCGAGTGGAATGAATTAATTATGTGGAGCTTCTCCACTAAAATCATGTTCCGTTTAAAAGCTAAACAAAAACGCTGTCTTCCTTTTTGCATGCATGTGCATTAATTGTACTCTTAATTAAATTTATATTCAGGCACGACGGTGTAATTAATGTTAAAACCTTTAGACTACAGCGTAAACAACATTGTAAGAGTCTCGGTGTATTTTAATTAGTAGATACTGATGTGTTCAATATTTACGTTGGTCAATATAGCATTAGCTGTACTTACGGTGTTTTTCCAATTTTGATTAACTAAGTATTTAAAACAGAATTTAAAATTCTGTTAGATATTTGTTTGTGGATGTATATAATATAATTTTATATCTAAGTATTTATATCATATATTTTATATATGTATAACTCCTTATACTAGAAACTTAAGAGATATAACGACATGTCAGAAAACCTTAGAAACGTTATAAGATATTGCATTGAAATATTCCGGGTGATGTAGCATAGATAAGTTTTCTCTTAACGTTTCGCTGTTCATATTGTCACCTTCAACAGGAAGTTTCTAAACACTAATATCTCTTAAAACTTTATGTACAAGGTATTGACTGCAGTTAGTGTATCTGGCATATAAAAAGGGGAATAAATAATTTCTTTGACCACAGTCACTACTATTTATATTTATGTCGCTGCTAATACGTTTTAGTAATTAAGTTATACAGTCATAGAGTCCAGTTTCTTTGCAAGCATAGTCAATGCATAGGTCAAAAATATATTCACTTGAAAACACGAGGCCTAGGTTAAAACGATTCAAACCAAACTATGTTTCCTCTTAGTATATGTATGTTTAAATCGTCAACTCCTCCTCCTCCTTCTCCCCCCTCCAAGAAATATAACTGCCAAACCACTTTGTTGCAGCTAATATTTCTTTCCATACACAATTTATGCTGGCGCTTCTTGAAATATTTTATCCAGTTATTTTTGGCTAGTTGCTATTTGAGTTTGGAATATCTTATTCAAGTATCGTTGCATACTCTTAAGCGAAGGTTTGTATTAGCAAAGAAGTTGATCTGTACTGCAACTTGGACGATTGGAGAATTTGGATGGCTAGTTTCTCTTCCTAGTTTATAAATATTTTGTTGTAAATTAGGAATTATAGTCTATACTCAGTAGTTATATATTAATAAAACGTTGTCAATAAACTCTTTAATCTTTTTAGTCTGCTTAATCTTTCACTTCTGCACTCGAAGAGGCGACTGTGAACAGCAACTACGCGTATTCCATTTGTGATGACCACATCCGGCCTACACTGACGTGCTGATAAAAAACTAAAGGCAACTATTGAAAAAACTTGTCTTCTAATAATGATTATACGGTACTATTAGCTAGTGAGGGAATTTAGTTTTGCTTGTATATATTTTTTGGAATTATCCTAACAAAATAAAATCAAGCAAAACATAGTAATTAAAATTAGCTTAATTAAATTACCTTATTTTAGGAAGTGCGTGGTAGTTTGTGTGAAAAAATGTGTTGAATCTTTAGCCTTCGCTATAGTTGAAACCAGCTCTGCTGGACGTCCCCCAATAGGTTTTCTTCTTTTTTCTATAGGTGCTAAGTAGTTGGCAGCTGCTTCGATTTTAGATGTAATGTTATTGTTCCCTTTTACGATGCACCGTAAGCCCTAGACGCTATTAGAGTACGCCCTTGACAAGTCGTTGTTTTAGAAGATGGCATTTGTTACTATTCGCTTTTTACAGTTCAAATTGAAGTTACTACAGTGCGAAATTAATAAAATTTAACTCAATATTAATCACATGTGACGTTGCGAAGATTTTATTTACTCCTGGTTTAGACCTACATAATAAAACTTAACTTTTACTTTAAACCAAGAAATAATTAACCTAATAAGCTTACACAAGGTTATCTCTTTTTGTACATAAGGAACTTCCGGAAATATCGCAGTACTAAATCTAAAACATTCTACATTGGTTAGTACGGCGCCGGCGTAGTACAAGCCACTAAATCAAGCAACGACAAATCTTTACGTATATAGCAAATTCTACAGTTCATTATACAAACTGTTCCTTATGGGATAAGTTAAAGAGATATGTATTTACATAGCATTATTAGCTTAAAATGTGCACGTAATATCAATACATACTTTCTATATTTTAATATGTATACATACACATCGACGATAACACCTCCCTTAGTGAAGATACGGACAAATAAATTATTCATCGCAAAAGCGAATACAATTACTCACATGCGATTGAAAAACACTCACATCGTGTATCCCACACATATGATTTATGTACGGCCAGCTATCGTTCTCAGTTCCGCTAGTTGAAGTTGTTACATAAGAAAATAGTTATTGCGCGCCCTACTTTGTTTGCTAGACAGTATTAATTCGAAATCGACAGTTTGGAATTATAGATGCTAATTGAATGCATAACCAATATGGAGATTTATTGTTTTGTAGGTTTTAATGTCTTTCGTGAAAGAAACAGTACAATTAGGCTAAGTGGGTGAAGGTAAATGAACGTGTATCGACAAAATATGAATTTATAATTACATAGATTTAAAACTTACAGATTTTATAAGGTATTCATACTTATACATGTACAAATCATGAATAACGATTGATATTACGTATTGCAAAAATACATTACTTATTAACTATTTAGATATAATCCTCAACGTTTACCAAAGAAAAATATTTTCTGCCAGCAGGGAACTTTAAATTCCTATTACCACTAAATCGTATGGATTGTAAAGAGCGCATGTACACTCGGTTGATTTAGAATCGACTCAAACTGCCACAAAACCCGATAAAAGTATGCTTTATTGCAGTACCCGAATGCAAAGCAGTAATAGTATGGTTAACTGTATGTAAATTACTATTTATATGTACATATATACAATATATTTTTCTATTAAATCGAGTTTCATATGCAAGGGATCATTTATAAATTCCTAAACCGATAATTTTTTAATGCGATCTTAACATACAGTCGCGGCCAAATGTTATAGGCAGGGTATATTTTTTCGCTAGTTTACTGATACAACCTACATAAATAGAACTAATAAAAAGGCATTGCTGTTTGTTATAGTATTTTATAGTATATTATTATATTATATTATTATAATTATTAATGACTTTCGAATATATTTACTTTATTAGGGTGCCTATAACAATTGGCCACAGCTATATAGTTAAATCGCTATCGCATACAATTTCACTATATTTCTAAGTATTTATGTAATTAAGAAATTACATGAGTAAGAATATGTATGGGGACAAGATATAAAAGTCTGTTACATATACTTTAGAGAATGAATGTTCGCAGGATGGTGCAGAAAATGTCCTTCAGAACCAACCAATAATTAAAAAGTTTTTTCTTTCTATTAATTTGTTTTCAGTTTGAGTGCTTTTTCGTTTACCTTCTTTATTATTTGAAATAAATTATTATTTGTTGACTGTGTGTTTTGTTATTAATTCTAGAATAAAATCAGTGTTTTTAACGAAACAAACTTAAGATGAACATAGATTCCTGTCTATATGCTTTGATAAATAATTTTTCTTATGGTACTAAAATTGATTTGTAGCATATTTTTAAATTCGGTTAAGTAGGGATTAGAAGAAATACAATAATTATTTTATTTGCGTTTATATGTCATTAATGGTAATGGGTGTTGGCAAACGTTATACTACGTAATAATGCAGATATTAAAAGTATCTGAAAAAGAATATATTTCTGCAGCGATCTTCCCATTCATTTCGCATTACCTAGCTATTTTACCTGTTCATAAGCAAATTGCTTTATTACTACAAACATCCAGTTAAATGTTGAAAGTTTCTGTGTGCTACGTTAGGTCTACGTCGCTTGTCGGGTGTATCGGTTTTAAATCAACCGAGTGTACATATGTATATCATACATCGATGAGCATCTGTATATAACAATGCACTGTTTATATTAATATTCAGTCCTTTCTCTATAGCGTTTATGTCAATATTGTTTTTGGCAACATGAGTAGTACATAATTTTTTTTACATAGTGGTGATACAGCTGCCCACAACATACGCTAACATTGAAACTTATCGTTTTCCTTCTTTAATTAGTTTCCTGGACTGAAGATGGCACTACTCAGCAATAATCTATTGAATTACCGACAATAAAAACTACTTTCATTTGATAGTTATTGGTTATGCAGTGAATATGTATGCAGGATAAGTAGGATAACATATATAGTTGTTAAACTACACCCTGCTTACAAATTACCAGAGAACCAGCAGGATTTTGTATTCAGCGTCGCGGTCGGCATTTTCCAGTTGCACAAATTTGCACAGTAACTATTGACTTGTCTATTACATGAAGTTAAGATAATGAAAAATAATTTGGATATAATAGTGGGTGCCGTATTCAAGTGATGGAAATGTCTCTCTACACGATGTATCCACTTTTCACAGTAATCTACAAATGACTTGCGGTGTTGGTAGTAAAAATTATTTTCATTCTATAGATAACACAATTTTTATTATGCACGTGATTTCGCCTAACGTGGAACAACAAACTGTCGCGTGATTTGTTAATTAATAAGATTAAAGTGTGTTTTATAATACATAAGCGACAAAAGGTAGCCTGCTTTATGTACATAAGTACATTGTATCAAATGGATCCCTTTAGAGAAACATACGATTTTCTATCGCAATATACATCTACAGATCGCCTGCATGAAAAGAGTCTTACAAATTGAGTACAATTTGGTTGTTGGATAGACAAGATTACAAACAAAACAAAATACTACTTTTTTGGACCGAATGGATTGCATGGATGCATTTTGAAAGGATTTCAGGTATCTCGCAAAAATGTTTATAAATCACTCATACCGATTTATTTTTTACTTTATATTTATTACTGGTTATAATTTGCTTGCAAGTATACAGGAAAATTTAACTATAGATACACAAAGGTTGAGAAATACTGCTAATGATATATATGATTTTTTTAATTTGTCTAAGATGCAAATCTGGCGAGCTTCGACAGAAATGACATCGAGCATGATAAATTATTTAAAAAAAACTACAAGTACAAATCAATTCAATCGGCACTACGTACAAGCTAGCAAAGAATCCAAAAGTATGCTATTTATTCCATAGAAAATATGAGACAGAGCACTGACCAGAGAGAGCTACAGTGCGCATATTTCGTTGGTTGAAAATCATACATCTTCCCTTGCCAGAAACAATGCAACCCCAAGTAATTTTAAGAAGGAATCAAAGGAATATCTTTTGAAGACATGTATTTATTCAATAGATGACTTTTATATATTTACAGTACGGCCGGTATTTTTATATTTCTTACTAAAACACTAATTTTTGTATTATTTCTATGAAATGTAGTTATTTGATTTATGTACAACTAGCTACATACATACATTCTAGTGCAAAATATTTAAAGTAATTCTAAAAACAATTTTATTCAGATTTCTAGCGTAATCTAAGGGAATTTGGCTGACGTCAACAATTTGTGTTATTTCGAACATTGATTTTTGAATAACAGTTTATAGGCACATTTTGTATAAACATGTATAACTGAATGCACAAAACAATTATTACTCAATAATAGATTGCTATACATTGGCATTAAATGATAATAGTTAGATATAAAAAGCTGCGAACAGAACGCTTCTTTATTATTCGACTATTAACGACCTCTTAGACGCATATTTAGTCACTTTTCAAATTATTGTCTACATCACTGGTGGTAAAAGAGAACATGCCATTAATATAAGCTTGTATAGTAATTTATAACACCAACTTAACGTTGAAACATAAGAGTGACAGCTTAATCAGAAAGTCCATATGCACACGTCTACACTCACACAAGTATTTGTAAGGTACATATTTTTTAAATAACGAAATTTGTTTGAACATTTATAGCTTAATTTACGTACTTCATACAACTTTCAAATTAAAAGCAAATATTCAGTTACTTCTGGTAAAACTGTTATTACCGCCATCTCAGTGTCAAATCTGAGGTTGAGTCCAGTTTAAAAAGAGGGACATCAGGTCAGATAAGTAAATATGCCTTTCCGATTTAATAAAAATAAAATGTTACTAATCTGTAAAGTTTTCTTTCTCTTTAAATTAAACAATTATAACCATCGGTATCCCAAGCGTTCTCGAAACACGTGTCCCGAATAATTAATCAAAGTTGTGGTGTTTGGTGATACCGTACTGTACATATGTACAGGATGCCCCGTTTCAACGTGAATATTAGATATCTGCCACATTTGTGAAAATAGAGAAAAAAGTTATGAAGAAAAGTTATCCCAATTTATGTTCTGCATAACCTAAAAATATTTTTAACTATGCATAGGGTCTCGAAAGTAGGTAAACACATACTTGCTCCGTTATTTTAAATGGGGCATCCGATATATTTTGCCATTTTTAAATAGTACCTACGCTAAAAAATATTCAATTCGGAAAACTTTTCTTTACAAGTTTTTTCTCTATTTTCACAATTGTGGCAGATATCTAAGATTCACGTTGAAACGAGACACTCTGTACAATGAGATAAGAGTTCACAAAAATATAATTCAGAAACGGTAATAGAACAATGTTCTGCTTTCGTTATTTATGAATTATAACTGCACTCTGTAAAGCAACATTTATTTATGTATTACAATATAACTGAAACACGTTTTAGGTATTTGCGAAAACATCTCGTAGAAACGTGTAACGATTAACGCTCTACTAATATCTAGCCAATGCATAGAAAGCAAAAATCACACTATCTAACATGCAATAATTACAAGACTTACATAAAAAAAAAATGTGACGAGAGATATTTACAGTACCTACGGATCTATTTAGTGGTTACACAATCTATGGAAAGATCTATCTAAATCATGCGTATTTTTCTATGAATCATCATATAGTAAGCATGGAAATAACACTTACACGACAGGAACCAAAATAGAAACTCGAAACCGCTGTGTGTGAGAAGTTATGGTCTTTGCGTAAGCCCCGTGTCAAGGCTGCTCTCGGTGGTGTATTTAGAACATTAGGATAGCTGTTTCAAATCCGCAAACTTCACACAACAATTGACATACCCTTACAACGTTACTTATGGCATGTTTTGCTTTACTTTTGCTTCAATTTAGTACTACATCCTTTAATAGAAAGCCACAGATACCTCCATAGTAATATGATTTAGAGATTAAGATTTACTGTAACAGCTCCTATGTTATATTAGTTTAAAAAATATTTATAGAAATCCCTATATATTTTGGCGAGCGACGAAAGAAAAATATATTAGGGTTAATCTAATGCTTTCGTAAAATTTAAAGTTTTGGAATATTACTGCATCACTTGTGTATTTAGATTGATAGACGGATGATATGTATGTATGTACATATCTCTAATATGTATATAGAACGATATATATTTTTGTAGCACCTCATCAATGACTTTTATTATGCCTTTATTCTTGAGAATTTAGACAGCATGTAGAGTGTGTTATTGTAAAGTGTGACATAAAAGTTCCATATATTTCTAAAAAGTTTTCGGTTAATAGTATCCTCTACGCAGTCTACGCACTTTATAAAACAAATACTTAACGCTCATAATATTTTGCATTGCGATAAAATTAAACAACGTGTTTGCTAAATGTTCGATTGAATCTCTAGCCAGATAGATTCTATGGTCTAAATTTTTTAGTTATGGATTGTAGATCTGATTAAAGAAGAAGTTATGTCACGAGACGTTTCAAAAGTCACAATTACAAAAGAAACATACAAACTCTATCAAAAATTTAACTACTCGAATACCCGATAAAAATAAGCCTTCAATATACAGTAACACATTTCCTTTAAATTCGTTTACAATCCGCCTCCACCATTGTGCAATTTCATTATAGTATCATACCGGACAAGTGTGAACAATTTAGAGGTTTCCCATAGAGAGTATATGTTAATGTTTATTTTTTTAACTCTAATAAATTATAATTCTAATAACTTTTTAAATTCAATGTTTTGTGGCGCAGTTGCTTTGAATAAATTCTCGTATTATTATAATGATGTGATCAAGTTCAAAGTCGACAATCAAGGCTGTATTTCTTAATTGGTCTGTGTTTACCGGTTGTACACGTACAATTATATGTATATTAAACTGACAATGATTTCAGCATACCCCTCGATCACACCCACATCCCAATACCACTTACTACATACATTTCTTCTCTCGAAGTAAATCTAAAAGGTTTCCGTTTGTGCGTAGAGTTAGATTTAATTTATACCTATATATTTTCCAATGCCAACAATATACATATTGTGAAATATTTAGAAATAGCTGTTTGAACCAGAATATATCTTTTGACGGCAATTGCAGAAAGGTCAGATATATCCTTGTGGTGTACAGTTGCGTTATGTTCCGTAATACAAAATCAATTAACACACACTTATGTATGTACATACATATATGAATTGGTATATGTAATAAGTAGCTATTATATTAAAAGTATTATACAGGGTGTTAAAAAAAGGTTGTCGGATATTTTACCCAATTATAGTACTGGTGGAAATAAACAAAAAAGTCTTAGTCAACATGGGTTCGCAATTCAACTGTTTTTGACATATAGTCAATTGCATATTTTAAAATAAAAAAAATCATTTTTCGGTTTTGAGAATAGTTCCCTTTGTCAAACAACTGATTGTGACTTAAAATTAGTTCTGTCAGACATCTGTCATCAGATTATTTATTTAATTTACATTCCGATCAGAATTTTTTTGAAAATTTGTATCCTATTCAAACAATATGCAATCGACTATATGTCAAAAACAGTTGAATTGCGGACCCATGTTGACTAAGACTTTTTTGTTTATTTCCACCAGTACTATAATTGGGTAAAATATTCGACAACCTTTTTTTAACACCCTGTATTTTCTGAAAAAACTTCTATGGAACTATGCTTTGTTTTATACTATAACTAGACATCAGTCAGTAGTATTTAGTATTGAAATATAGTTTCTGAATAGCCAAGTATCAGTAACTGAAGTTAGTCTCTATACGCCAGTAGTTGTTTAAGGAGGAATGTCAAGCTGCTATAGCTAACAGTAGTAAGTACTACCTAAATATAAAATAACAATAATTGAAACATTAAAATTTATTATTAAAATTATTAAAATAAATAAATTATTATTAAAATTTTATGTCATTGTGGTTGAATAGGACTGTCTTTAACATTCGGTAATGTTGTGCTAGTATACAGGGTGCGCCATCCGTCTGGGATTGTCATATTACGGCTTTAATATTGCAACATTCGAAAAGTTATGTAATTTAGGTGGTAGCGGACTAGGGGCACAAAATAAAATTATTGGTAATTATACAGGATGTTTGGGAAAGGAGTGTGATTTCTCTAGCCAAGATTTGATATACAAACATTATGTAATACGAATACCAAACTAACGATGCATATTCCAGTCGCCTTGTAAGACTATAATGTACGGCTTTTATTGCATAAATGTTATTAAAGTTACGGCATGATCTTATCAGGAATACCAAATTTCTTGATGCTGATAAGCATATAGTAGAAATATGTTCTCTTAAAAGATAGTTCAGTGTCAAATAGGACGCCTAAGTCTGTCCTTTATTTTGTCGTATTAACAGTTCCGTCCTTATGGTATAATTGTAATACAAAGGATTGCGGCATTTTGTGCAGGACAACACAAGACATTTGCGAATATTTAATAAAATAATATTATGTCTATACCAATCTTCAATAATTAACAGAACTCTTTGTAACAAGAAACAAGCATCCATAGATCCAATATGATTATATATTTTCAGATCATATCCGTATATCCAAGTACATTACATGTCAAATTGCTTAAAAGATCATTTATAAATATATTACAAAGTAAAGATCCCAAAGTTGATCCTTATGGAACACCTGGAGAAATCAAATACTTAGTCGACGAATATCCGTTGTAAAAAACGTAGCCGCTTCCATAAGATAAATAAAAACAGATCATCTGAGTGAAGGACGGACGCATACGCACGTTCTTCAGTTTTTTTCCAATAACATTCCATTATCGATAATATCAAAAAATACTTTGATGAAATCTGTATAAAGTACGTCAACTTGTCCACATTGGTAAAGTTCGACAGAAATGTACTAAATACACATTCAATTCGTTATCGTAGACTTACCACTCATAAATCCATGCTGATAAATAGAAATCGTTTGCTGAACTTTACCGTATATTGTAGTACCTATATAATAGATATTCACAGACTTCAGCAAGGTTCGTCAACATTGATAAGTCTATAATTGCTAACATCAGAACGATTTCCTTTCTTGAATACAGGGTCTACTTTTATAACTTTCCAATCACGGGAAAACGTAGGCTGAAATTTAACAAAATTGTTAACGAATATGCGAAATCTGTTCTACAACCATGAATTTAGAAGCTAAGAATACTATCATAAACAGTTGCCATGTCTGACTATAGTTACATACACGTTCTGAGACATCTTCGTCGCCAATATCCTCCACTCCAAAGGAACAACGATGTGTGAATAAACTTTTAGACGTGCCAGTATTTGGTGCAAATACTTCATCAAACTGAGCAGCAACAGCGTCAAGAATATCTTGTGGATGACGCAAGTCATTGTGATCCACAGACATCTGAACTGGAAGTCTAGTCTGAGTTCTCTTGCTGGACAAAAATGACTTTAGATTGTGTACTATATCTCCTTCAACTTTATGTACATAATTTTCATAAGCAAATTGTTTTTTTTTTGTAATGTCGAACACGCCTAAATTTATTAAGCTGATACTGAGAATGTGTGCGTTTCCATTTCTGAATGTAATGTTCTTTAGTTTTTATTATTTATTATTTTTACGGTTCAATATCATTTGTGTACGAGATCGGATAACATCTGTTGGAACATGTGGGACAACACAGTCACGGATGAAATGAAGTTTCTTACAAAAAGATGCAACAGCCTCATTAATGTCGTTGTATTAGGGCAAAAATGCCCAGTAAGTTTCAGATATACATATATGTATACAAAATAAACAAATCTGCTATTTTAAATCAATATCTCGAATTGTTATTAATTCTAAAATTAGAAGATTGGCAACAACTTGAACATTGACTGAAATGAATAAAGCGGGATAGTGACAGTCTTTGGATATCAAAGGTGCCAAATTCCTAGTAATTTTAAAATCGTAGTTCAAGTTGGTGAATACTAGATCAAGAAATGTGCTATTCATATTCATAACATTATTCAGCTGACGCAATGATAAACTTTCCATAAACTGGTAAATAGCGGCAGACTTTCTATCCGCAGTACTACTATTAAACAGTGGCATTTAATGATTTACAAGTTCTTCAGAAAAAGGCGAAAGCACACTACCACCAGTACTACGACTGATCAATAATATGTATACCGAGTGAATCGCATTTACATGGAATCTGTAACTGTCACATCAGATACAGCTAACTTTTGACCGTTCAGGTGTAAATCATCAAAACGAAAGCATTTTAAAAGGAACGAGTTGAGTTAACAGTTAAATTTAACTTCGAAATGTCGAACACAGATAAATCCAACTCCATATTTCTATCTCTGTAGCATTACAGATGCAGTATCATCAAAAATTCCTAATTTGTTTGAGTAACAACAATCAAAGAACATGTAGTATTTCATGAACAAGCTCAACATGTTTTGTACCTATACCTATAATTTTGAATGTGTCATTATAGTGTAATTTTAAAAGATAAAACGAGCAGTTACATCGATTTAATATTCTGAATACTGACTTTATTTATTAGCATATGTATAATTTATATCTTCATTAGTATAGCTACCTTTGACAATTTAAATAATATATCTACATTAAATATTTAAAAAGGTTAAGAACGCCACATTTCCATCGTGCGATTTTTATTATGTTTTCACAGTGTCATAAATACTTAAGTATACAAAACCTCATAACCGATAATTACATTAAAATATCGCGAATACGTTGAGCATATATTACAGTCAAAAACCTTATGAATATTGGAACTTTCATCGCAATAAAACATTTTCATAGGGTGAATAAAACGATAATTGCGGGCCTCTGGATATACAGATATTCGTTCACACATTAAAATTTATTACTACTCAAAAGGCAAATACATTCTTACCTACTGTTATTTCAGTTAATTTGGTAGCACGCATGGTACTGAAATGAAACTTAATACAGGAGCGATTGCATAAATAGTATGGGGAAATATACCTACAGTTAGTTATGCAATACATGAGGGCTTCGACCACGTTTTAATTAGAAATTTGTATGTTAATTGCTATTATTTTTTTTTCTCCAGACAATAACTTTAATAATGAGCTTATAGCAAGAGTTTATATCGCCTTCAAATTACCGTTACGCAGAACGGTTTGTTGCCATATTATTTCCAAATGCAGTACTTAGATACCTTACCGCATTCATCTGAAACCTAGTTTACCTAATTTATATTCGAGCATCAAGCATGCTTCTTTATGTGATTTGACCCCTTTCTACTCATCATAAACTAAAATTAATCATACAAATAAAAAAAATCACAATGAACTATCGAGTGGAACAAGGAATCAAATACCAGATAACGCATTAGGAGTTAAGAATAATCAACGCCGACGAAGCAAAGAAACCAGAGAAACAATGTTTATCTATTTATATGTAATTGTAAAACTGCGTGAGTAGTTAACTTTTGGCCATTACAATGCAATGCGACCTATATTCCCAGCAAATGCATTATTTCTCCAAATAAAGCCGAATCTCTTGATATTGCAACTATAATGGTTCCAGTAATTGTACGGTATCTAGTCCACTAAATTGTGGCATGATATCGGAAGATGAATTTCATTTCCAATTTCTTTAAACTAACACTATATTGTATTAATAATGCACCATATCGTATTTTTTGTTCATCTTCTATTTGGTAAATGAAACGAAGTCTGCAAACAAGGCCAGAATTCGAAACAATAGAATAGCTTTATATACACAAGTAGTCTACATTAATGTGTTGTGTTTACATGCAATAATTTATCGAAAAGTTGCTGTATTTAGTAGCTATACATTTCTCAGTGCAGCACTTGATAGACTAAAAATTTATTGCGTGAGAACAAATAATAGTGTTCTCATTTCCACATATACGCGAGGATAATGGCAGAAAACTTTGATCTAGCCACAATAAATCACACCGGACAGAAAGAGCGTCTTTTAGATTACCGGCACGACAAATATTGGGAAAAGTTACACCACTTACTGCATTAATTGTGAAGTTTAAAACTCAGGACCATTAACAGCATGGAAGTTAAAAGCGCTAGTCGTTTACCGGAGTTACCGGATAGTGGCGTTCTTGGGATTCCGGAACACCTAAGTGCATTACTACACCGTATGCGCCTTAAATGCCTTTATTAAATTTAATAGAACTGAAGCTAAGTGTATTTTATGTTTATTAAACCATATCGTTATCTTTCCTTTTACTTGTTGTGGATGTGAAATTATTGCGAATTTTCCGAAATATTCTTCTTGTATCCTTATATTTTGTCTGCTATTGAATTCAGGTCAATTTTATCATTGTACAATTTTTTCGTTTTGCGTTGATTAAAGCCTTTTGGTATACAAATATCATAACACGACTTTATTCGAAATATTGTATAGCAAGTTCCCATCCATCCAATATATTATCCAATAATATGAAACTAAAAACTCATTTGATTAGATACCATTTGGTGATATAAATAGATATTATATTTATAGTACTATTCAACCCACCGTCTTATAGAGTTTGTTTTAACTCCCAAGTACAATTTGTAATTTTAGCAGATTGATCAGTAGCAGATTTTAATCACAAAGCAAAACAAGTAGAGTAATTGGAATATAGGAAAGTAGGGCGCAGACGTATTCTAACGTAATCACGTGAAATACATGGTCTACAGAAGAAAGAAATTTAAAATACTGTATGTAATATATTTATCATTTATCTAATCAAAATGAGGAGATACTAAGAAATACAACCAAAAATTGAAAGCCATTAAAACAGATGCCACAAATTAAAACCGAGCCAAAGGAGTATCAAAGCTGCAATTTGATTTATCAGGAACTTAATAACTATCACAGTATTTCATCATTGTAAATCATTTTACTTTAAGGAGCTGGAAACATTTTATTACGACAGCATTAAAATAAATCTTGCACTTCCAGAATTTATTGATCAAATAACAAGTAAACTGCAGTAATTTCGTTCGCCAAATGGTACCACAAATGTAATATGAGACAAGATATAAAGTTCTTGGGATTTTGAAGTTGTCATATTATCACTTTCGCTATACTTCTTTGTCGTTTTATTTTAATCAAAAAATCCTTCGATATTTTGGCTGTTCTATATTTGATGCTGAAGTCGTTCTGTGGCTTTCCGCTCTTTATATTATCAATTAATCAGCACTTATTGATGTCTAGTTGTCTTCTCATTATATATCCATACATATATCATTCGGTAAACTATGAGAATTATGGTCCGCTTGTATATGTCTAGCAATCTAGTAAGTTCACTTCTAAAAAAGGTAATAACGTGAGCATCGAAACTTCAAAGATAAGACGATCCATGACTGATCACCATTTCATACTTTATCAGAAAAACATGCTTTTTATAATCACTTTGCCGACAACACATGCCTTTTGTTTGCGCTTAAAGAATCACGCATGTCAACAACGGAAAAGGATTGCGTGCAATGTTAATGTAATAACATGAATATCGAATAACAGGAACAGTCAGTATTTCTGTGAATAATTATTAGTACTAATCTTTTTAGGAAGAAAACAGCATACTTCACAGTAAACCTTACAGGCAAACGCGAAGTATGATTGGAGTGCAGTGAAATAAATACCAGCCTTAAAAAAAGTAACGAAATTACAAAACTTATTGACCTCTTCAAAATATGCGGACGATACTACTAGTTAGGCAAACACTAAAGTACTGACTCTAACATTGGGGAAACTATGATAATATTTTTAGCTGTGCTGGGTGCTAGTTGCAGCGACTTTCTAAGCTGCCTTACTTGTTAGATTATCGCTGCGTCTCTTGTATAAATTATGTCTGTTAGATGTGTCGAATGACTTTTTTCAACACTATTTCGTTGTTTACGATGTTGCGCTGTTAACCATTTTGCTCCCAATAGCGAAAGATAGATCGATCAGAATATTATTCTTCGAGACAAATGTAACTATCTCCTCGGAACCGCGGTTCCAGCTCTCACAACGCTCAGCAGGCACTTAACTGCGGATCTTAAATAATCATTACTGGAAAGAAAAGACCGGAAAGATAGTTTTTTTTTTATAATAATAATAGACTCTTTAATAAAGCACACACTCTTGCACACACTCGAAGTAGATGTGCAATTGCTGCACATCTACTTCGTTCTTGAGCGAGTAGTAAATTGCACATTTTCGCTTTAAGGCCAAATAGCATATCTGATTCAGAACACTCTATATACGACCGCTACGCATTAGTTTGGTAATCGTGCATATATATCTAGGTTTCCATTTGTAAATACGTATAACATTCAAACGTCAATTTGAGTTTTTTATTGGCGAGGTAACGGGTCAATCTATTTCTAGATTGTGCTGTAGCATTAACGTCATGTATATCCAGCTGTTCCACAGTCTAGAGTTAATAGTTAGTGATTTGCCAAAACATTGAAATGTAGTAATTAAATAGTTCTCTACAAGTTCAAGTTTTATTGTTTATTCTGATTCCAAAATTAGATATATTACTGAGCAAATTGCATTAAAAACAAAGAAGCCCTATTATCGGGAAAGTAATAGAAATAAAATATTGTATTATCACATAATGTCGAAGGCTTCCACGGTCCTAGTCTCTGCTATGAGAACTTCTGGGTTTTGACCGAAAATTATATATACCTACAATTAATTATATTATTAGTTATGATATTAATTATATTATTAATTATTAATATTATTAATTAATTATATACAACTTAGTCAAACTCGACGTTTCGCCACTAATGAAAGTGGATTCTTCGGGATCAAATCTAGGTGAGGGACACCAGAAGATTACGGTAATGACGTGTAAACCACGCTAGAGGTGAAAACCTTCTGACAAGGAAAATATGGACTTGCGGGAGTGTATATTTTACTATGATATTTTATTATCGTTAATATATTATCGATTATTATAAATAAGTTATTCTCTTACGATGGATAGGAAATGTGAAGTACGTGCACAATTTTCGCTTCAGTTATTTATATACAACAAGCGTGGTGTGAAATTCAATGCATTGCAACTTCCAACTTCTTATTTAGTAGTAAATATAATATCAACGCAGCTCTCCAATGGTACTCTCACGGCCAAACCTAGAAATGGTTTTCTAGAAAGTATTCATATTCCAAATATCATCGTAGTCATCTTTAACATTCGAGTTCAAAACATGATTATGAGCAAGGTTAAAACTGTTGAAAACTATGTGTTTAAATATACAGATTGGTCTAGTGTACGGTTCCCATTCGACTTCAAATACACACACAATGGCATGTACCATGTATGTGATACAGAGAAGAGGGGATGCCGTGCATGTCGTAGGATGTATGCATTTGAAAGATAGAAACACACTCCTCGCTCGCTTTTGTAAAGTTTAAAGTGTGTGTGTAAAGAATTTTATTTTAGTTACAATTTTTATAGAATTTTGTTTCAGTTCAATGTTATTGCATAGATACATCATTTGGTAAACTAGGTAATCAAGTTACACGTACTAATTCTAACTAAGTTACTCCTGCCGCACTAATACGATTGAAAGTGTACCTTACGAATGTCCCTCCACTATCGTAACTTTGCTACGCCTACAGATGATACGTACATATAAAATATGTGTGCGCGTGTGTAATATGCACGGTACATATAAATCTATAACTCAACCGATCTGTATATGACTACTTTATGCTTAGTGGTACTCCCAGTATAGTTGCATATCGGCTAAAGGATGGCTGAATATTCAGCCAACATATTCTTAATAAATAACGATTGGTATCTTGATACTAGTCCAACGTTGGCTTTAAGGTGAAATGCCGATATTGGAAAACCAATATTTGGCAGTATTGAGCCACTACAACTTTCATTGCTTATATCATATATTACGATGACGATGTTGGCTTAGCACTGATACGAGTGTTAAGATTTTGTGTTAAGGGCGTCTCATGTTCTACTACTTTTTTTTAATTCATTTTATTTTCGTTGTAATGTAATGAATGTAATTACATAATATGTATGTGTCTAATAAATTTCAATTATAGAATACATATACGTGAGTAGGAAAGGTGTATACTCCATAAAACGCCTATTGCTGTAGACGAATAAGCAACAGAAATGCTGTTATATACTGCAAATTTAATCTAAAGCGTTCAAAACATAATCTATGACCGTGTGGTCACCCCACAAGGCTCCCCTACAGAATTCATCCAAAGCAGAACATAGAACCCTAAGTTCTCTCTGGGGCAATAAAAAGATAGTCATTCTGCCTGCTAAAAACCGAAACACAACTATCATTCTAAACAAATCGCAATACGAGGCCAAAATATCAGATCTCTTGAAAAATGGTAACTGCACTCACTTGTCGCGTGAATTCTCTGACATTCCTCCAGAAATACAAAAGCTAATTATACCCAAAGAAACTGACCTATAATTAATACAATAGACTTGCCCACTTACGACTTAGCCAAAGACCTTTCACAGACCTTTAAGAAATACACAGAGAAAACTCCGTTTCACATTTTAAATCCCTCACATTTTGTTGAAAATATTTCTGAAATTTCTATCCAACCTGAAGATCTTCTTGTTAGCTTTAATGTTACCTCACTCTTGACAAAAATACCTGTCATCGATTCCACTGTTATAATTCACCAATTACTAATCCAAAATAATCAATTCCCGAACCTAGCGAAGTTAGCAGAAAAATGCCTCACTTCAACATACTTTACCGTCAGGAAAATACTATCAACAAACCTCTGATGCTGCGATAGGTTCTCCAATTTTGCCGTTTGTAGCGAATATTTGATCGAGGCATTTGAGACTACAGCTTTCAAGTATGTAAACTTGAAACCAAAAACTTGGTTAGGATACGTAGATGACACTCCAGTCACCATAAACTGGTAGACACACTATTTACATTCTTGGATTTCATTAATAATCAACACCCCGACACTAAATTCACCATAAAGCTTAAAAAATGTGATTCCATACCTTTCCTTGATGTGTTAGTTACTCGTCCACCAAATGGTAATTTAGCTGTGTACAGGACACCCGCACATGCAGATCGATATCTTCACGCCAAAGCACACCAAGCACACATTACAAACGGAATTAGTAATTGGCTCCCTTATACATTGAGCAATGTTAATTTTGCAACCTGAAAATATCAACAAAAACGAAAACATGTCAAAACTGCACTTCTTTAGCATGGTTATAGTTCCCGCGACATGCAAAGAGTCATGAATAGGTACATTATTTCGCAAATCTCTAAGGAAACACCGAAAAAGTGAACGAACCACTATCGTTTTCTCCTGTATTCACGGCGTTGCGGATCACATCGGCAATATTATCCGAAAACAACATATTGAAGCCATCTTTAATCCTTTAAATAAACTCTCTAAAACTCCCATAAAGGCATTTATAAAACTCCTTGCGATTTTGGTTCAGTATACATTATTGAAACACATCGAGTTATCATGACCATATGGCCTACCCACCTTTGCCCCGCATAGAGCCATTTTTCTGGTTTTCACTGAGTGGACATTGGCTTGAGGTCATTTATTGACACTGGGCCGAAATAGTTTAAAGATATCTCATCTATATCGTTTAATAAGTTCGCACCGTTGTAGCAAAACTACATTGTCCCAACTGCCTAGTGCCTAGACTAATTTTATATTTTTCTCAAAACTATAAATCAATTTAGTTGAATATCGGTATAGAGAAAATATTTCGACGGTACTGATTGTTGACTATAATAAGCATTTACTTTAATATTTGCAGCAGTTTAATCTACGTAGAATTTCTTTTTCTCTGTCAAAACAAAATTGCAAATTAAAATAATTCTTAAAGTATAGGAACTATATATACATATATGTTTATTTACATTTGTATTACTTCATACCAAGTTGAAGAAATATGGTAAATCAATTCCAAGAAGAATAATTTCGTTTTTATGGTAGAAATGACTTGTTTAAAAACTGCCAAATTAAAAACTGGCACCCAACCGGAGCCTTCGGCTTAATTTTCTCGTCCATCTTTTATCCGGACATTTGTATAGCGTACCGTGTATTGTTGTATACAATAATAATTAAGATTTATCGCTGTCGTAAAAAATAAGTCATATCCGAAAAGTGTGTATTTAATTTTCCTTCGAAATCGTTATCGCAACCAGTATATACTCGTACAATTTAATGGCCTCACTTAGTAACGGTTCGATCACACGCACAGGTGGCTCGCAGTAGGCCCCTGTCACTTTAGAAGTACTGCTATAGGCACTATATATACATGCATCGCATGAGTATCATGGATGCATGACAAAGTAGAACTTATAATGTATAGTTAATGGCAACCTATTTAGCAAATCACTTCGTCCTACGAAGTAGTGTGGGCAAGCGTTGCATTAACGGATGGCATAGTAAGGGACACAACACTTTCATGGCTAAATTTATTCGCAACTACTATGAAGACACCTTCGTGACCCACTTTCTGAAATGACATAACGCTTATCATTTAAGAATTTTTATTAAAATTTCATGCGATAGATTTTTCGATACATGACCTAATAAATTATTAATAGTCTAAATTACTGTAGAAATAATAAGTATTTGTTATATGTATCCAGCTAAATACATTAATCATTGTTAAATGTTACCATTAGTTATAGAAGTAGGCCAGAATACCATAATATCCACTAAAGATGCTAATATGGCAAAAATTACTTTATCGTCAAGCATTAACAGATTCTTCTGCCGTCAATCCTAGCAATACTGACATACCGTCCCAAACCAAAATAAGTATATCCACGCATATACCGCAACTATATCCCACAACTAGTTTTTCCTGTAAACATGGAATTTGTAAACAACAAGCCTGGCCTAGCAGCTCTTTGTCAAAAGAGCCTCTAAGTTATGCAGTGCTTATTGTTTTCTTTCCTCAACTGGTAATCACGATCCTAAAATCAGGAGTATTCCTAATGAAATAGTAATTGCTGGAGTTCATTTATTCCTAAATAATTAGTATATGTCGACACGTTCCTCCGTACCATGGATTATCAGAGTTTCTATGCGTATTAGCAATATTCCATGAAGAAGTATATCATCTGTAATACTCTAATACATATGAGTACAAAAGAAACTAGATACTAAACTTGAAAAAAAAGTATTTACTCTTGTGCGTGTCACTACTAAGTTTGCAGTATTAGGAGAAACTAAAAAGACGAACTAAAGCTTCAATACCGTCTTTTTTATGTGTGCTGGGTGCTTAGTTGCAGTGACTAAAAATAAATCATATTAAGTATTTTGTTTTTCATCTAAATATAGAACAAATACTTAAATTCCGTAGGAAAGTGTCTTGTGAAAACAAAGAACCTACAATTAGTAAAGTGGATAAAATGTTTTGCACCACTTACGTCAAACACGTTGATTTTTCATTACGTATTTAGTAAAATTTACTTTTTGTCCAGCTAACGATATAGCAAAAAAATGTATCTGAGGAATGTACTATTCCTTTATATGAAAGCGAATAGGTACTACATATCTTGTTCCTTGAGTGATGTATAATCAGAATATTTTCCCAAACAAGGTAACGTATTATATCATTTACCGTTACCTGATATACATATAGCAGTGAAAATTCTTACATTGTTTCTGCTGACGGAAACATTTTCAACGCCGAAATAAACGAATCGCACAATGACAAATGTGCGCGTTAGCATTTTTAATCGAAAGATGATAGCTTAAACGTGTTTTCAACATATAAACACGAAAAGAACATTATCTCATACATCAGGCTATTGTCTATTGTCTGATGACAATCACTTCCTAATGCGTGATTGAAATTCTTAAAGTAGCTTTTGACGACATTATGAAATCTTCGGATTGCTATTTAAAAGATTTCACCATTAAACTACCGAAGGTCAACATATAATAGTATTTTTTTTTTAATAATTTACATAGTATAAGATCTATTTATGTATACTAACTAATCTTACATTGTTAGTTATCATACGATTACGCAATAAATAATGTTTACAATCTACTACTTATTGTTAGTCTACATATTAAGACCGGCTCCAGATTGAACTTAATATACAGTAGAGTTACAAGAAGTTCCCCACAACTGCGGACTCTACTTTCGAATAAGTGCATTCGAAAGAGGACAAATGTGAGTTATGTGTAGCAGGATTTGCGCGTATGGATCGGAATTTGAGAGAATATCGCATTTAAATATGAGGTATACCATACATACACTCGTACTGTACTATAAAAAGCTAAGTTGTGGCACGAAATACGATAACCTGGTGGTTATGCATCAAAAATGACAATAGGTTTTGTTCGTTTTTTCATTTATTCTACAATTCTGACATCATTGTGCAATATAGCATTTACATTTATTGTTGGGTACTCTATAAAATATTCGCGTTTATGTGCACATTTTGGTGCATATCAAGTTAATTTAATGATTGTTTAAATATCGGAGAACGTAATAAATAATGTAGAAGCTGAATGCTTAAAACGTTGCGCTATCAGTGAGAAATGGCGAAAAATTCCCTCTAAATATGGAAAGGGTAATTCTTTTAAATTACAATGCAAGATTGTGAAAAAATTACAAAAATAAGTGATAGGAGGAAATTACAGTAGCAACTGTTACCTTGTTGCCTAGTTACAGACATTATTAAATACATATATACCATTATTACGTTACCTAATCGTTGATTATACGATGGTATGTTGCTTAGGTGGTCTTGTAAGCACATACATACATATCTATTATCAGACTATATTCTCTTACCGGGTGGGATACTGTAGTCAGTGATTTATACTTGAGGCGTTTGTAGCTCGAAATTTCTCAGTGAGACATGATCTATTTGGCTCCAATGCACTAAACGCAGGCTTCCTATTATGCGTCTGGATGAAGCACATACATACACAGATATACTATTTTTACGTTGGGCATCTCTATTTCAATTTCCTGCCTGAAATTTTACAAGTTCTCAACTTTCATTCTGAATCATACACTCCAGCCTATAGTGACATCACTCTTTCTTTTTTCCATACTTATGTTTGATTGACTTAACAGATAGGAACCTGAATAACTGATTCGAAATTCATCCTCGAACTACATCTTACTATATCCATAAGGATGTAATTTCCAACCTATTTTCAACCTATAGGGTCTCATTGCATCTGGGTATTCGAAACAGTAAAGAGCTGGAAACCTCCAATGTGATTGATTGAGCTCTTGTGGATATGACCTGGATCTGAAGCTTCATTAGTTTGAAATAACTGAGTGAATAAATGAACGATGAAAACAGTGATTGTTGTCAATAAATTCTGCCAAACTGCATCGGTGTATTTCGACATTCTCGTATATTTCATCATGCCTCCACAGTATATTTTGGTATCATTTTTAGCGACACTTGGTGACAATGAGTAAAATTGACTTTGCTCTAATTTTTACTGACATGAAAAATATATAAAGAAATTTGACATGACTAAAAGTGTAAAGGAAGGTAATAGCTCTTATAATATTGAATCGACAAAATATCTTCAAAGGAATCGGCTCTCTAGCACATCGCGCTATCTCAATTTCTCAGACGGACAAAATCGACAAAGAATTGAAACATGTAAAAACTGCTCTTCTACAGAATAGCTATGGCTCCGGCAACATACAAAGGATCATAAATAGGTACAATCATCCACGATCTCCTAAGGTAGCACCAGCATCTAGTAATCAGAATCAGCTAAGTACCATAGTTCTCCCCTACATCCATGGCGTTACAGACCACATCGGTAGAATTCTTCGCAAACAAAACATCCAACCCATCTTTAGACCTTTAAACAAGATCTCCCAAATTCTTCCCTCGCCATGCTCTTTCCAATAAAGGCATTTACAAAATTCCATGTGACTGAGGTTCAGTGTACATTAGCGAAACTGGATCTTCAATTCAAAGTAGAATCAAAGAACACCAATGGTGCGTTAAGTCGCGTTCTTCAACACATTGAGCCTTAGTCGAACACTTTATTGATACGGGCCACAAAATTTGTTTTGATCAAGTATGTGTTGTGAGCAAGTCTCGCTATTTTCCACGAAAAGTAAGGGAAGCTATCGGGACCCAGAGACATCCCCAAAATCACAATCGTGATATTGGTTACCCACTCTCCAGTATTTGGAAACCCGTCCTTTTTGCTTCAATTGTATATATCCGCACAGTTGTATAAACATACATATACTCTCGCACGTACATCTTCTCATTGTCAGAAGGTTTTTGTCTGTAGCGTGGTTGACACGTCGAGTTACCGTGACCTTCTGGCGCCCTTCACCTAGTTTTGCGAAGAAAACACTTACATTA
Source organism: Holotrichia oblita (assembly GCA_023690525.1). NCBI lineage: Eukaryota > Metazoa > Arthropoda > Insecta > Coleoptera > Scarabaeidae > Holotrichia > Holotrichia oblita. The sequence goes on along the minus strand of CM043016.1, from coordinate 84,806,721 downwards.
GTGGCGAAACGTCGAGTTTAAGTAAGTTGTATACCATATATATTTTTGTATTTTCGTTTTTAATTTTCATTTTTGTTTTTTTACTGTGGAAGCCTTCGATATCACTTAATCTTCAAATTAAAATCGTTTCCGTACATTTACTTGTCTTTGCGTCACAACAAAGCTCGTGTATTAGAGAAGTTACCGATATGACTTGCAGATTATTGGCTGCTATGATGGTATTTTTTATGGCTTGAAAGTGTATATCTGAAAAAATGGAAAATTAAAATAAATTCGCCAATAAAGGTTTTTTAACCGCAAAACATCACCAAAAGCTACGCATATGTATGTATGTGTGTATGTCTAGATGCAGCGCTAATGAAAGTAGCAGTCACAAGTTTATTAAGGCCCGGTTTTTCAATCACTAGTTAACAAATTTTACCTGACAGGTAAACCCAAACTGCTGGTTAAAGTGTTTATCGATTTCACAGTTTCAACCAACTGCAGGTCAAAGTACATATAATCTAAGCCTGCAATTTAACTTGAAGTTAAGCTTAACTACCAGCCAGTTAACAGAAACAATTAACCGCCGATTGAAAAACCGGGCATAAACTACACTACTTGTAGTAGCCGAAGCTGCACTGTGCGAGTTCCACGTCTATTTAATTATTGAGCGATTACTTTAAACTTGGGCACGGCATTTCCAATAAGTTTTCACCTAATCGGAAATTTGATTCAACGTCTATGCAATATCGATTCAATTACCTGCGCAAAACGAGTTTCTTTATTATGGTGTGAGCGTATATTATCTCATGTACTATCTCGTAGTCTTATATGACATCTTTGTTTAATAATTTGATAAAGTTAATTCTGCAATATCAGGTTATAATGGCAGAACTTCCTTATGATAGCAGTCTTTAAGACGACTAGGATTTCCTTGTTCCATTTATACTAAATAAGTACAATAATATAATAGCGTTATTACTGTACAGTTAAAATAATTTAGTGTTCTACTAAAGTTATTAGATACCCAGTCTATAATTCTGACGTAATGTAATTACCTCTGCATACAACTACAATAAATACCTCTTTATTTGCAAAAATCGGTCGATATTCTTATAGGCTATAAAGTAAGTGGTGTAAGCGAGTTGCTAATTGATAACAAAATCAATTTAACAAAAAATGAAAACATTAGAGGTAGGTGATTATTTATTCCATCAAATTCATTTAGCTCCAAATGTGTCATGATCATTAAGGCAGCAGTAGACCTTCAACAAGTGGCACAATAATTTGTCGTCTTTATCATCCATGAACACCAATGCAGTTTCGTACTCATACATACGTATGTGTTCAATACACTTATTTCTTTTAAAACTGTTTTGACTCTCCACACTTACCAAATAGTGACCATCAGTTCAATAAATTACATCAAGAAATGTAAAAAGAGAAAACAAAATTCTCTAAACTTAATTAGGCCACCTTGTAGACTGCAGAATACCATTTTCCATCAATCCTGTGTTAAAAGCATTGACCGCTATCGTCATAAGAATAAAAAAAGAAAAGCAATGAAAATCTCTCAATAAATTCCAACAAAAGTCGAAAATCTCATTTACAACTCACGATATGCGTCATTTAAAAAGGATAAAAATATTTCACTCTGAATAAATAATCCGCGAAGTTATGATGACCTCTCTTTTGCTTGACTCGGGAGATGCGAATATACCACAAATAACCGTTGAAGGTTAATTATTCACAGTTATTCGACTTAATGGTTTATTTATTGTGACATCAAAAACGTCATACTTATATTTTATATCTTCTGAGATTATTGCAATAATGTACAATGTGCATGCACTCATAAACGCCTACGCTCAAGCATTTTTCTTTTATTTCTGTATATTCCTATGATAACAGACCATTATAAAAGATCAAGTTTAGACCTTATTGCTCTCATATAATATCTTCTGCCTTTACGTAAGCGAGATGATTAACTTTCTTTCAATATGCTGGTAATTAATGTTACTACTACTTCTAATTCTAATATCTATTAAAGTGTATTCTTGACAAACAAATTTTGAAATCATTTGTTTTCTCTGCGTTGATCCGACAACATCCTACGTTTTAAAGGAATAAATTTCTTACATACTCTTTTGCTAACAATGCTGGTACCTATTTTTCCTAAAATTCTGGAATTATTCTGGAAAGAGCTAAACATATTTTTCTGTCGCGAATTATCAGTAGTAAGTAGGATGGACAAGTCCAACCAAAAACAGTAGTCGAGGATGAGGTCCACTACCACAAGTATTGCGTGCTTTAGTTATCTACATAGACTGTTGGGAAAAAGTGACAAGCAGACGCAGTATAATCTGAACGTGTAGCTCTAACGCATCGAAATTTGGTAAGGAAGTAGTACTAAAGTAGCATAACTTACCCTCACCTCGACAGCGGCGCAGCCCTGCTAAGAGGGGAGGCATCGGTAGCGGGAGTATCCCCGCGAGCAGCGCTTACCATTACTACACGAAGAGGCATGGAGTCATTAATTCGTTGTACAGTAGAGGGAAACTAAGGCTAAATGCTAACCATGTTGTTTCAACTCGGCTCCATAGATCTTTAACGTTAGTCGGAGGATATCTTCGAAGTATTCGATCCATCATATCCCAGACACATTCGATCGGATTCACATCCCGAGAACGAGCCGGCTACGGGATAATTTGTATGTGATATTCTTCCACAAAGGTCCACAATACGCGCGACATGCGGTCGGGCATTGTAGTGCATGTATAGCAGATGTGGGCGCCGTCGAACTTAGGCAAGCACAACCGACGGTAGCACCTCATCTACGTATCGGCGACCGTTCATCGTCTGCTAAACACGGAGCAGACGTATACATACATCCACCATGTGTAATCACAGTTCAAATCCATCGCCAACAGGGCATTATGATCCTGTTGGCGGTGGATATGGCGTGGTTGGAAGCCCTCCTCCAGTTGACCCTCACCACGGCTCTGATAAACCAAAATTCGCACGACACTCAATTGGAATCTGAATTCGTCTGAAACTAAAATGTGCCTCGACCCACTGGCCCTGCTTGCGAGTCAGTGGAATCCACTGCAATGAAGGGCACTTACAGTCAGCACTCTAGCAAACCCTCCCGTACAGTATGCCTAGTCAAATACCTCCAAATTATCTTGAGGAGAACATAATGCGACATTATAGCGCAGTCTTCACGCTCTGTGGTCACGCGAGGCACTCCCACCCGCGGCTGAAAGCGCCTACATTTTTGCTCATTGCATTCTCGCTATGCCCGTTTCACTGCCGACAGCAAACGCTCGAGACGTTGCACAATTTCACGAACAGATACAGCTGCCATGTGCATAGTCAGAACTATTCCTTGCTTAAACTCGCTCAGGTAACGCGAACGGCCGGTTTCTCACAACCAGTGCGGTTTCCATGCCGACGGAATGTTGCACCTATCGAAGCCGCTCAGTACAAAAAAGCTGCTATAGAAAAACTTATTGTGTCAACTCCTATAAGCGAAACCTGTATGCACTACTAAAATTATACACGTATTCTTACGTTTTTAGATTATATAGGGTGTGCTCGTTACTTTTTCCTACAGTGCATATACGAAGCAGGCATACATGCGATGGAGCAGGGCGACCCAATATTGGAATACTGAAAAAGATTAATTATCGATATCATTAAGCATCGGTTATTTTTTAATTGTCTAAATTTAATTAACAGTGGAGCTAGGATTATTAAGAAGTCACCTTCGATGAGCAGACAAGATGCACGTGGTATGACTAATTTCACTGCTTCACACACTTTTTGAAGAATATTCATTTTCAGGGTATCAGTACTATTTTGGCATGTCAATTTATTATATAAACAGAAATATGTATTATATACAATAATTATATTCCTACATACCTGAATATTATTACACCAGGTGCGCATCTAAACACTTATACTATACAAATCATGCACCTATGGTCAGTGCTTGGCTTAATCACGAACAAAATTAGCTCGAGAACTTGAAAACCATAACAACTTCAAACAAAGAAGACTTCATGCTCTACAAAAAAAGTTTTACACGTTTTCTTGATATCTTATACGGTTAAAGCTGGATTCGCAAAAAAAGGGAAAAAACACGAAAATAACCCTAATTGTGCCTTTCTTTGCAGACGTAGGCTTAACGACAGAAGATATCAAAAAACTTTTTTTGTAGAGCATAAAATCTCCAAAAAACTCTGCGAGAGCACTATTATAATTGTTAAGATTAGTACTGTATAGCAATACTTTAGCTTATTTTGTTTATACATTTATTTTAAAGAAATTTTTGACGTATTTAACGGCATATTAAATGCTATTTCGTATCAAACAACTAAACTACAGAATATTTTTGTAGTGCGCTGTGGTGAAGTAAACTTTCGATTGTTTAGTTTTTGTCAGTAAGCTTAAAAAAACAAATATTACAGCAAATTTCAGCATATTCTACTACGGATTACACAAATACAGTGTTTAATTTTTTTGACAATTTTCCGTTTTACCAGCTTCTTTTAATACCAGCTAGTTTCGTCCTATAAATTGATATAACTACAAAAGTAGGTGCCTACATGTAGCCTTTTTTTTAGTGTCTCATGCGCACAGTGTATGCGTATTGACCCTTATAAATGTACACCGTAACAAATTTGTGAAGGATAAACACAATTTAGGATTCTGGGTAGTACGTCGTACTTGATTTATTATTTAATGCCGCTATATGTATAAGGTTATCTACTAATAATTCTCCAGGAATACCATTCGATAATACAATTGTATTAGAGGTTTAGATTTACGTCGTTTCATAATAATTCTCGATCTAAACAATACGCGAACGTTTTCTTTAATTCCTCAGAATAAGTAAATGTAACTATGGCTTTGAAGAGCAGTAAAAGTATATTAATATTCGTAATTATAAGTAGTTACAATAGAATAGCGTCAGTAATTGTTAGTAACGCGGAACATGGATATTAAGATAAACTGTAAATTACGCGCGAATGAATGCCTTTAAATATGTTTTTATTCGAGGTCTATATAAAATGAAAGATTAATAACTAATAAACAAGTTTGTATTTGTATGTATTTGTGGGTATGAGTTATAGGTATGTTAATGACCTTAAATCGTGACATATGTACGTACATAAACTAGTATTAAAATAGCGGTTTGTCTTTCGATTGTGTATCATGTAAACTGTCAATTCCTTGGCTAACCTTGAATCATTTCGTTGCCACAGGAAATGTCGATCATTGTTAACAAATAACATTTTGGTAACGACCAGTACAATTTTATGTGGTTTCAGATGACTTGTTTGTATGAAGAATCATTTAATTACACAATTATAGACAAACGAGTGAAGTTGGCATTTTAAATCAATTATAATTGATTGGATATTCGATGATGTTATATTTACACTACCTCTATAAGATGAAGTTTAGGTAAAACTTCTACCTGTTGTATGTGTAAAACCAAAAAACGTTTCTTGAACTTCATACCATTATTTGTAGACGCAGAGCTGTAAGATCTTGTTCACGGTACACATATTGCATTTTATAATCGTATCTTATAAGAATTCGTTTCGCTTTGTATTCCTGAAATAAATTAAATCTTAAAACTAAGTATTTTAAATTTTATTGGTAGAGGTAACTTGTTGAAGTATTTTATAATACTTCAACAAGTTTTATATACAGTCTCCATACAAGAATACGGGTGACTGTTGAACGACATTACTGACGCATAGCTTAAAATATAAACATAGAACAGTATTCTTGACGATTTGCTCTACGGGGATTATTTAATTATCATCACCAGAAAAATTTTCCACAAAAATAAATGCATTTTCTAAGAGAACAGTGTCGAGCCAAAGCCGGCAAGAAGAGAAGTTACACCACGGAGAGTCATCTAAGCAGCCAAGCATTAGTAACCAAAATCTAAAGAATGGGAAAGGTATTCCACTGGTGGCTACTACTCACTCCTAAAGTAGACAGTAAGGTGGCTATCGAAGGAAGTAGCACTAGCTCGATTTTGGGAAGTATATTATAAAGTGAGATTGTTCTTAATGCAAAGAAAATAGACGTCCTACCTCGTTCTACAAAAATATTAACAATGTTGTGTTTCTTTAAAAATAGCTTATCTGTTGATGATATATTCAATCGCTTAAATGAAGTGGTTAGCAAAGCGAAGTGGTTAGCAAAGATCTAATATAAATTGATCCGATACGGCGGACAAAATTGAAGCAACTGTTTTAAGTGATACAGGTTTCCACGATCCAAGTCTTTACTATGGTGCCTTCTGCGTTTGACCGCATCATAGTAGTGTTATGTGTATATAATACAAATATAAACTGCAATAAAAGCACAAAGAAAAACGAAGTATACTACCTCGACGTTTTACTATTAATAAAAAAAACCTGACGTCCAAACCACGCTAGAGGCAACCATTTTCTAATAAAGAAAAACTGGCCCGCAGTATATCCTGGTGTACAATAGAGCAGAGTAGTAAGCACTGGTTGTTCACGCGGATGGTACGGGTTTCCAACTACTGGAAACTGTGTAACCATCAACACGACTGTGATTCTGAGGATGCTTATCTCGATCGCTTCCCTTATCTTTCGGGAACACATAATTTTGCCATCTGTTTATGACAGAATCTGATCAACATATACAAAAAACCGGAAACCTTCATAGCTGTTTTAAGATTGGAATTGTACGAGAAGCTGATTCACGAATAAAAATGTCAGAATTTTCAGAAAAGGAAACCAGTAAGTAGGAAACTGTATCAAAGGATCTAGATTAGTTGCGCTTCATTTACAAAATCTAAGGAATATTTTTCCAAATTTATTTCCCTTCTCTAGCAAAAATAAACTCCTTTATTAATTCACAATGCTGCTAGTAGCGCTAGTAGTTTTCTAGTGAGAAAAGTTTTGAATTGCACAAAAAAATTGTAATAGCTCATTTACTTATATTGAAACCTTATGTGTAAGTACTTACGCAACCACATTTAATGTGACAATAATATCATCCATAATTAATTTTTATATCAACCTTAATCAGGATTAATTGAATATGGTTTTCCCATATAATTCATGTAAAATTAATCATGTACCTTATTAACTGTAATTTTAATAAAATTCGCTGATGCGATGTTACCGTAATTGTTAACAAGCGGGTTTTCCATCAGTGTCGTTAATGTTAAAATACACGTTATCTTTAACGTGACATGCGAAATTAGTACCTACTTATTATTATGCTATACTACCTAATAAAAATATTTACATACATAGTTTAGAAAATAATTAATGTAACCTCATGTGTTGAATAAATCTACATATTGAAGGCAAAACGTTTCGGCGTATAAATTCAGCAAATTCCTATGACTAGTGTATTTGTTACTAATCTTAATCCTTAACACTTGTTTACTTATATTATGTGCGCTTAAAGTAGACTTTTTGCGCCTTTTTGGATACGTATATTTCCTAGAAATCACGCCACCTTGATCAAAACAAAACGTTTAAAATATTAGTAAAAATAAACTTATCTTACGCTGAGAATCGCTGTGTAAAATAACACACAAGAACTACCGATTGTAATAAGCTTGAAAAAGGAAGAGTCGTAAAAAGTAGCATCAATTTTATAAACAAACATTGGCACGGTGTTAGGAGTTGAAAAGGAAAGCGTAAAAACTAGAAAGAAGCAGTATTGAGAATTATACATGCGTATATATACACGAACTATTTCTGCATGAATACAAGACACGTAATTAATGACATCAATGTAGCGAATTGGCCGCAGTCCAAGCTCAGAAGAGGCGCGTGGGCTTAGAAAATAAGCAATCGCTGACCTAGGCTAACAGAATAATGCGATATCAAATCGCTAGTACGCAATTACATATGTCGTGACATTGCTGAAGATTTATTTAATTCTCTGCAAAATCCTACTTCAATTGACTAGTTTTTACTTGTTTTCGCCTTTTTCGATCTTGCTGCGTAATTAATTGTAGTTGTGTATTCGTGTCCATTTATTTTATATGGATTGGTATGGTATAGGTATCGCTTGTGATTTTAATTCAATGTTTTTCTTCTAATGCAAACTTTTATATGCATGCTATACATGTTCGATTTAAATAAACAGGTCTACTTATATTTATGGCGTTGTTTACACTGGGCTAGATAATGCCAAAGCACGTTCTGTTACACAGCATATTATTATGAATAGGTAATAACATATACCGTACGTTTGGCGCGAGCACGGTCAGAAAAAAAGAGATAGATGTAGAGTGGAGCGGTTGTAAAACACTTTATCCTAGCGGCCGCTCTTGTTTCTCTTTTCTTTCTGACCGGGATAGCCCTAGACATACTGTATATGCGCTACTAAGTACCAAACACACACCTTATGAGATATACTACATTTTTTAAGAGACACAAAACCGGAACAAGATCAATCGGCAATTTTATAGATAAATTATATACAAGTTACCCAATAATATCCACAGATAAGCAGGGTTACTAGTAATTCAAATATAACACAGTTTATTTTCTATTCATGTAGAAGACGATCTACAATGAAAAGTTCTTCTACAACCGCATTACAAGAATAGGTAAATACTTTTAAAAATATACGCAAATAAAGACAAGAGTGCAGTGGATACAAGAGTAGATAAAATGGATATAAAATACAAAAGCTCGAAACCATAATGGAAGAACACACCAAGGATTATCTGTGAATTGAAACAAACACCATACCAACATAACAAACAAACAAAAATATCAACGGTATTGGTTGTGTAATAAATACACCCAGTTTTGAATTCAGGATTACCAGTTTCGATACTTGGTTCCTCCAGTCTTGATATTAATTTTCTATGGTTTTCCACGTTCCTCAGCTAATGTTATGGCCAGCCAAAATGCGTATTTTGAGGTTGACACAAGCCTTTTGGCGTAAATTAGTGTGATCATAAAATTATTAAAATAACTGAAATCCGTAGTTAGTGAAAGGTAAAGATATTTAAATTCATACAGAATGCCATTTGGACGTAGGATCATCAACCAATCATTCACTACTATTATGTGGTATGTTGTTGTCTGTTTTCATTCAATTTCATTAACTGCTTAACAAGGTAAAATATTATATATATGTTTTCATGGCTTAAGTAGTGGGTCTTGTTTGCACCAAGACCCAGTCAGTCGATAACTGTCATGGCATTGCTAGGCCTTCAATAACTAAGACAATCTTTAATCTATGGCATCATTCAAGTCATTCAAGTGGTAAGATTTTTCGATCAGGGAGACAGAACTATGCAGGATAAGAGCGCCCTCGGCGACAGTAACATATTTATGTGAATGCTTTATGTGGAATATAGATGTAAGTTGATACATTTTGCATGAATCTCTTCAGGGGCATCAAGACTTTTATGTACGAAATATTCATAGAATTATAAATTAAAAGAGCTTGACCATTGAACGTTTATTTGATAAACAATATATCGCACGTAGTAATCAATGTAGGAAACTCACCAGACAAAAAACTTTGGTTCAAAGATGGACTAAGTACGCCAATGAACTCCAAGTATGCAAAAGTAGTAATAGCACTAGCCGCGGCAGATGAATGTGTTTGTAATCAAGATCCGTGCAAATTGAGTACTAGTGACTATAAAACTAATAATTTTAGGAATAAGCAAATTCTAATAAATTATCGGTTATTGAATGATTAAGTGACCTACTTAATCAACTGCCGCATAGATAATAATTATCAGTGTCAATGCTTTTAGGTGAATACATGGTCTGTCCCAGATGCGATGAAACTGGTTCCAGTCCTTAGCGCAGCGATATCTATGAGTGAATAATGATAGGTAAATATTATACCCTTCAACTACTTCACCTCAAAATTTGAGCGAATTCGGTTGATATTTCACTGTGGTTTAACATTTTATATATGTAAAGTCGCTTTGCATATACCGAAAAGCACATTCTATTGAACTTGGATCGAAAATTTGGGTAAATAGAAAACCTGTGCGCGCTTCGTGCCATACACTCTGAGAGACGACCAAAAAGATTGGAGAGTTCAGTATTGAAAATACATGTTAAAAATATCCCATACCCGGCAAGCATGGCAGCCATTGCAACTGGTGATGAGATTGGGTGGTGTTTTCAAAGCGAGTTAAAAACAAAACGTCAGAGTGCGGCGTGAAAGTCACCAGAAGAGCCAAAAGAGAAAAAAAATTACGCTTTCAGAAGAGCATAATCAAGACAATACAGACCGTTTTCTTTGAGATTCAAAGAGAATTGTTCACAGTGAGTTTGTCCCGGAAGGTCAAATGATGAATGCAGAATATTATCTGAAAGTTTTACAGCGATTGTAGGCCAGAATTGAATAAGTTCGACAAGAATATCGAGAGCCAGACAATTGGTTTTGGTTGCACGACAATGCATCATCGCACAAAGCATCGTTGTCATCGATCATCCACGGTATTCACCTGATTTGGCTCCGTGTCACTTCTGGCTATTTCCCAAACTGACATTGGCGACAAAATAGTTTCGATACCATCTCGGTCATCCGAAAGACTACCACTACCACCATACTAGAAGCCATTCCAGGGGATAAGTATAAAAAATTTTGCGAAAAATTTGTTGAATGTTTTCTGCGCTGTATTGACTCACAAATCAGAAGAAAACTATTTTGAATAAACAAAAATAAAAAATTAAAATAATAAACGCTTTATATTATTTTAGACCAGTCTCATTGGATCTGGGACATACAATGTATATATGTATATACATATATATACAATGGCATCACGCAGCTTCATTTGTACTGTTGATATAAAAAGAACTAAGTAATAATTTTGTGAATAGATATGTTTAGCTTTGCAGATAGATTTCGAGAAAATAAAAAAGAATATGTTATTAAATAAACTTAGAAAATATGGTCCCATTGGTAGAGCTAATGGTCGGTTTAGAAGCTAAGTAGAGTGCATTAAAGTAGGAGTGTAACCTTTTTTAAAAGATGTGTCAAATTATATAAATGATAAGCTACTGTAAGAACATGATGCTGTTAATAAGTTACTTTTGATGATATAACAAGATACGATATTAAGCACTAAGAATACTACAAATAATGTGAAATTAAAATTATGTGATCATGAATTAGATGATGTAGAAGAATATGAATATCTAATGATAACAAATTATCATTTAGAAGGTATACTCCTAATAATGTAAGTAAGAAGATATTTTAGATGTTATTAGTTATCACAAAAGTCTAGAATTACAGTGTATAAAACAATTATTCCACAACGTTTTGAATATTGTTTATTTTGATTTATCAGTATACAACAACAATAGCTTCTTATACAGGGCAATCCAAATTAAGTGTTCACCATTGATAACTTTGTTATTATTCAAGATACAAGACTGTTTAAATACTACTTTTAACGCTCTTTAAAATGGAAGAATAAATAAAACAAATGCGCAGCGCGTTTTCGAGTTTTGCCGAAAAATATGTTTTTTTTCTCAAATGGAAAACCCTGTATATTATATCATTTTCTGCTAGAACTTTAATTTTTAAACAAAAAATCTTGTAAGACATTTTTTACCGCGATTAAAAATACTTGAGTTATAGTGAATACGCGAAAACAGCTAAATAAGTTTTATAAACTTTATTTTATACATAAACTTATCATTAAAAGAAAATAAAAATTACTGATTTTTTCATAGAAGATGTTCAAAAATACCAACTTGTTGTTCAATACATTTTTGTACACGCTTCCGAACTTCTCGAATTGCTTAGCTGTTTTTATTTAGTCATTATAACTCAAGTATTTTTAATCCCAGTAAGATTTTTTGTTTAAAAATTAAAGTTCTAGCAGAAAATGATATAATATACAGGGGTTTCCATTTGAAAAAAAATATTTTTCGGCAAAACTCGAAAACGCGCTGCGCATTTGTTTTTTTTTATTCTTCCATCTTAAAGGGCATTAAAAGTACTATAAGTTGGCTAATTTAAACAGTCTTGTATCTTTAATAATAACGAAGTTACCAATGGTGACCACTTAATTTGGACTGGCCTGTATATACATTCAAGCAGCTAAAACAGCGCACAAATCATTATTTTATAATGGCTTAGCTGAATATACTAACTTTTAGAATATGTGAATGGTAGATAGTGTACGAAAGCATATTTTCCTCATAATATTTACGGGTAGTAACACCAGTTTCACATTTGAATACTGAAAGCTGCATCGGGATAATGAGTGGAACTCTACGTGGTATAAGTGTTTTAGACCACATTGTTTTATTAACCACATCATATCGTTGTCAATAATATCATACCCTCACGACCTCCATATGTTTCTCGTTACGAGCTAACTCTAATGGGGCACCTATTCGTCGGCGACAATAAAGTAATCTAGGCTTACGAAGCAGCATGCATATGTGGAAACTATGAGAATGCCTAACTGTAAACAATAATGCATTAAAACTATGCAGATGGAGACCCTGCTATAATTGCATATCAATAGTTTAAAGGTATGTACAATATATACGTACATACGTGTAATATTAAGTATTACATACTTATTCGCCATAATATATTAAGACTGGTGCAAATCATGTACCGACATATGTACATACATACATATGTAACAAAAATGGACTGTTTTCTCAATTTCACCATTAACAACAATTTAGATTTCAATTATAGGCCACTTTACGTATAAAAGATGATAGTATTGAATACAAATAAGTTCGTAAATAACTAATATGTATTCGATCGATTATATCGATTTGGCTTGCATATAGCTGTGTTTGTTTTAAATAAACACGCCTCCTTGGACTTCGTAATGTGCGACATATATATTAGAAAGATAACGCACCGTGGGTAATAGCATAACTGCATACATATGTGCACAGATTCTTTTCGTACTTCTACTTACTTTACTATTATATGGCTGTTATCCAAATCTTATTTTCCGGTTGCGTCAATAGCGCGTGAATAGTACCGATCTGTTTGGGTGCTTCAAGGTCTAAACGATTTAATTTTTTGGGATGTCCGCTCGCGATAAAATAGTGAAATAGTAAACAACCAAATGATACTTTGATCTAGTTCAGTTCGATAAGTGTTTCTAAATCATTCCTTCGTATAACAAATGTGTTTTTCAATATTACTAATAATATGCGAATTTTTTCAAAGACTGATAGATTGGCAAAATTGTTTCAAGGAAAAGATTTTCTGGAATGTTTCCGTTAGTGAGACAGGTTTTAAAAATATATTACAGATGTAAGAAATGAAACAGGAAATTTATAAAAGTATCTGTCTTGCAAATTGGTATGTTTTTTTATATAGGAAATAAAATCATAAATATGTATATGTTCGACATCGTTGTAAATGACAAGTGAATGTTTAAACGCCTTTGATCCTTTGAAGTGATACCAATGAAATTTTGCCAAAGCCGTTTTACATCAATACGAAGGCGAAAGAATAACGATTTTTGAATTATACTTTAAACTATGATACTAAATATTCACAAACAATTCATTTTGTATTATGTGAATATTTTTTCGATGACCAAATATCATATCCTCTACTGAAAACCTAATAAACCTACTTTCTTCGATAAATCTTCTGTTACATTTTATTCTTATAATAGATGTAAAATTTAGATGACGAATATGTAGCTGAAAAATGTAGTAATGGACACCATTATTAGATAAACTTTGGTGGTATCCTAATTTTCCTATAGGGTCTCTATAAAAACAGATTCCCCTTAAGCAGCATGGCTATACACTTAACTACTCTACTTCTACTACTTAAACTGTAGAGCAGTGTTCAGAATTTGCTTCTTAATGATGTAATCCTCGCAATTAAGTACCTACTGCTTGATGTTGAACTAACCGTCCATATTTCATCACCGTTAGCAACTATATAAACGTAGATAAATAAGAGTATTAGCAGCTTATATTATAAGATTAGCAACATTGTTTCGAAACTACTCTCTTAATAGCACGTGCTGTATGAACCGGTGAATAACTATGCTCTCTATTAATCTAAGATTGTGACCTCGTGATCCAAATGAATGTCGACTCAAAAGGTGTATTGGAACACTCAAAGAAGAATCCCATATGGTCTTTATCGAGTGAAATCGAGCATTCATAAGCTTCATAAGCTCCTACTTTATCAGTCGACTATTTTACGACAAAACCACAAGACTCGCTTATTTCAAAATTTAGAAATCTTGTGGATGCAGTTCTTACTCAGTCTTTACGAGAATCAACCATTACGTAAATTGGTAATTGCCTCCATTTTCACGACCGTCGTATACACATTGTCAACAATGTATACAGATAATCGAAGTAGGGGATAGTTTGAAATCTGCCTTACTTACTTCTTGTATGATTAATCGGCCAGTATTCCAGGATTGGTCGCGATTACCCGAAATAATTTTACAGGCGCTACCAACCTGAGATGCCACACGCCGTAGCCAATATTTAAGAATACGTTTGGTTTTTCCAATGAGCTAAATTACCTTTATATTGTTTGTCTAATAGGAATATGGTACCAACCTGCATAAGAAAGTCATACTACGTAACAGACTAATCAAACAAAATAAAAGATGGAGAAAGGAATACTTTATGTACTCCTTGTTAAAAGCATCATTTAAAGAATTCCTTTCAGACACGTATTGAATTTACCCAATTTCAGACTTATAGAGAGCTATACAATACTAACATACATGTAGTAAACGGTTACACCTTGTACTTATATATTTATCAAATCCTAATAGAATCCAAAGAAACTAATAATCTTAATTCCTGTATAAGAAATGCACTTCCTTCTTACGGATAAGATAAAACAGTTGAATTTGTTATGATATTGTTACCTACTGTTGTAAATTTTTAGTTTATATTCGGTCTTTAATAAGTTTAAGTCGAAAAGAAGTACTTAGTTGTACAACGTTAGGTGTAAAGGGAAGTTAATGAAATTGCAGCTATCGGCGTTAGAATTAAGAAGAAAAAATGGTCACGTCTTCTTAATTCTAACGCCGATAGCTACAATCCCATTAACTTCCCTTTACATTTAATAAGTTTGTTGCAAAGTTAAAATGTACAACAAATGGTAACTAATTTTTAATGGTCAAATTTTCAGCCTACACCTCAAAATAACTGTTTTTACAGTAAATTTGTACAAAATTGAACAATTGAACATTGAACATTGAACTTTTCTAATTTATAAAATTTTGCAGTTTTTGCCGAAACTATACAAATATTTGATGTAGAAATCTTGTTTGTTTGCTTTCTATTGATGCAAAAATAGTTAACTACTATGACAGAAGAGAAATTATTTGTAGAGAAGGTAAGGAAACACACGCCTTTGTATATGTGTACCTTGCATGAAATCGGCACATGTGTTGGTAACTTAATTCGGGCACGAGACAGTGAAGTTCTTCCCTGATTGCTCTTTCAAATGTATTAGGTGAACCGATATTAAATATTCAATTATGCAGTGAATCCAAAATTGATGATTTCATTTATACCTTTCCAGGCAAACCACGGAACTACAGTTTTCTATCATAGAACACAGATAATATATCAAATAATCTTTTAGAAAAATTATGCAAGTATTAACAAGTTGTATTTGAACAGTACCAAACCCAATTATGTATATGTTCCATATAGCGCAAATCAAAACAAAGAACGACGAAATTGAAAGAGTTAATGAAATCAATTTTATTTATTGAAGTGTCAGTATTAACAAAGATAGATTTAAAAGAAGGGATGACTTTCATTCACACGACACACGATTTCAACATGATCTTTATTTACCTACATACTTTCTAAATTTATCTGAATATTCTCCAAGCGTTTTGGGATTAAAACTCGGAACTTGCCTCGGATAAACAAAATCATAACTAGTAACATGTCTTTTGAGTATGAGGTTGGGACATTCCTGTGGGAATCTTCTAGTTATTTTAGATACTGCAAAGGTCGCTCGACGAACGCTTAATGTTGACAATATACATAGTTGTTACGAGTAAATGTTCGTTTACCTTACGATATATAGTCTTTAGGTTCCGATATGCTTCGAACTGACTTCTAATTCCTTGGACAGCTTATTAAATATGTATTTCATGTGTTTCTTTCATATTCCCTTATGGTAAGCTAGTGGTTTGCTTATTATTTCCTCTTGTTCTTCTGACTTCCCTCTCGTCGTTGATGTGAACAACACGTAAAGTATCTTATCTACGGTTGTAACCAGTTGTAAACTTGTGGCTTAGTATTTTTGGTCTTTGAAGGACTATCACTAGTTTAGTGGATTTAATTGGCCCAAGGAAACAAAATATCTCTTGGATTCTCTTAAGAACTACCGTATCTTCGTTTTATGCTTCAGTTGAAAACGGATGAGTAATTTTCAACCGAGATTTTTCTTCGTGTGCTCCGATGAGGTGAGTTTGTTAGTCACATGTTTCGCCATTTTGCTTTTTCTAATTTTCCGTTTATCTTTTCATATTTTAGGAGCTTTTAGTGTAACTCTCCAGTTACGAAGTTTTAGTGTAACTCTCCAGTTACGAAGTTTTAGTGTAACTTTCCAGTTACATAGTTTTTAGTGTAACTTTCCACTTAGAACTTTATTATAGCCTAGTTACAAATTATATTCTACAATTTTGGCTAACGACTTGGTATTCGTCTCGAATAATGTTGGTACCTAGTAAACTGTTTGGTACATCATCATCAACCCGTGAAATCTGGAATAAAGTATCTAAGGTCCCAGATACTCCGAACAACTATATCGAACAACATTTATGGTAACTCGACCAGCAAATCCCTTGTGAGGTTTCCCAAGAGGTCCTCCGACATCCCTACAGGTCACAATAATCTCATTTATTTTGTACGGGTCACTGAAATAATTATTAACATCGGATTAAATTTCTGAAGTTAATCATTTATTTTTCTCATGTTTGCATGTAAAACGTAAGTTACCGTTAAAGTTTCTTTAATTTATTATAAAACGGTACTTTTTTAAATTTCAAACAGTTAAATTATTCTTGGTAAAATTGAGTAGATATAGTTCATTTATTTCACACAATTTTTGGTTACCGTAAAGCACTCGACATATTTTGCTCGACGTACATTATTACTATCTTTCTAAATTATTTACCATCTAGTGTAATTGCATGGTTCAATCTGTAGTATTGTATTTCCAACTAATTTGAATTGACATAAATTTGTAAGATTTTATGTGAGGTAACAGTCTGCAGATTGGAACTGGTATAGTGTGTTCCTAGATATATACCGGTATAATACATATCGAAATATACATAAATTTTTACAAGTCACTTAAGAAATATATTTAGGAATTTTATTATTATTTACTGTCTTCAACATTTATTTTTATTTTATTAAATAACAGTTTATGCCTAAAAGTTTACTTGCGTTTGACATTATCGAACTACCCCGAACTACTTGTTTCCCTTCTGTTTTCCGGGGAAAGTCTCTATTGAATCTCGAAGATAATAGCGAAAACAGTGGCGCACCCTTTATAACATCTGTTCCCACGACCGTCTTCACTGAGATAAGCCGCCTTCGAGGATTCAACCCCCACTATCATTAGGAATATCTTTCCATGTGTCTTTTCTTATTTTATTTATTTTTATTTTCGTCTCCCGTATCCCAACCGATAGCAGCGTCGCGTGCGCTCTGCGTGTGTCGTTGTGCGCGTAACATAGTATTACGTAATTGTTATAGTTCTAAATGTTTGACATGTTCTACGCAGATATCTGTAAGATGAATAAAGTAAATAAATAAATAAATACTCATTTCCCTCACCGGGTCTGTTGCCAGTACATTGTATCATTAAAACGTATCTAATAATTTATTTGCTATATATATTTGACAAACAGCATTTAACACTTCTAAAATAAGACTTAAGTACTTTAAATCGTGTGTTACACATGACGGCCTCATACGGCCTTAAGCAAGGAGGGACGAAATGTTGTGGTAAAACGTTGCATGAAACTCATAGCATAACAACAATGCTCATGTATGGTCAAATTTCTTGCTTTTACGTAAGTTTAAAATGAAGAGAGAATTTTCAAAAACAAAAACATAGATAAAGATAAAGATTTGTAATCAAATATTTGCAGCATTTATCTAACTATAGTATTCCAGAAATATCCTGTCGAATTCGTATACATTTTCTACAATTATGTTCTTACCTAATATTTTAACATATTTTTAACTCTTTTTTATGTGTGGTGGGTGCTTAGGTGCAGTGAGTTCGTAACCTGTATCGCTTGCATGTCTATCACTGCAAGTCTCGTGGTGTAGTTTTTGTATGTGTATATTTGTGTCCAAATGGCTTTGTAACAGTATCATACCGCCTTTTATAATGCCGTGCTGTTAATCATTCTGATCCCAACAGCGAATGGTAAGTCGATCCAGATTTCTATTCTCAGAGAAAAATGTCGCCTTATCCCCGTAGCATTGAAACCCGGCTCCTAACCACTGCGGCTATCAATCCGTTTAATAGTTACGTAGTTTTATCTGGTCAATATTTCCCATGCAACATCAAAAGTAAATAGAGATTTATAACCATATAAAAGTTTTCTGCTTGTATAACATTTAACTAAATAGGATATCCATATTTTGCAATGATTATCTTAAGCACTGGCAACGGCAGTACTCTGGCCAAGATAATGGGATACCTGCAGGTTGTAGTTCTCTAGTTTGCTTAAAATCCCAATGATTGTTAGTTTGGTCATTTAAGGGACAATTTTTAACAATTTAGAAACGCTATATTATGACTATAATCCTGTTTAAATATCACACCAAATTACTATTCCTACTCCTACAAAATTTCGGGAAAAAACATTGTAAGGTTCAAGGTTACAGAGTGTTAATGTGAAAATTTTTTGACAGTAATTACATCTTGATAAATTTATGTATGTCAATTATTGTTTATTTCTACATTACCTTACTTGTTCTAAAATTTTCCCACAAAATAAAAATGTAACAAAGTAACTGTGCTCTACTGTTGTTTTGTATTCTCAGGTTTAATCTATGAATGTAATAGCGTGAATAGCACTAGATGATGTGTTGAATCGATAAGAACTCATTTTGCATCATCAACTGTAAGTAGGTATGTATTTATGATAAATCTTTATTTTAAAAGTTTCATATACGTATTTGTTTGTAAATACTAATTAAAAGTGAACACCCAAAACGTAATTTCAGGTTTTATTTATACAAACCTGTGATTTATACATATTCTAAATGTAAGTAGAGAATCAACAAATGCTGCTGTTGAGTTCATTGAGAGGTTTTACATACTTTACTTGATTTGCTTTTTTACTTCAATAATCAAATAATCAATCATTATACTACGCAATAAAATGAGGTTAACGCATTTAGTATACGGGTCATGCATACTTTAAATACACTTTAAAATAACGTCATCATGAAAACATATGTAAAAAAATCATTGTAGCTTCTCCGATAATGTCACCAATCTCAAATAGGTTGAAAAGCGATGTATCGGTTTCTAACATTGGCACATTTACAAAATCCCTCATAATGTAAATTAAACGATTTACAAGCATGTATTGCGGCCTATTATTTGCCTTTTGATATGCAAACGAGTACACTTGACATTGTGTTTACAAACACGCAGGACGCAGGTATAGACGAGAACGCACTCAGTTTTATCGAAGTTAGTGTGCGCATGTGGGCGTCAAGATATTATATTATTAACGTTTGTTTTTAAATTTTACACGATAATTTTCATGTTGGGCACACGTGCAATCCATTTGCATTTAACATCAAAACCAGGTTATTTATACAGGTACATTATTTACAATTCACGTGCTTTTATAAATTGTCTATGTTATGAAATAAATTAGTGCGTATTAAGAGATTGCTTCTTTGATTACCTTTGATATGTATATCTGAAATTTCTAACGATCTCGATTTTGATCAACTCCGTCTGCTTTCTATAAGATTCTTTTCTTAAAATTCAGCGTACTTATACAGGTATATACTTGTAAGTGCACTCCCGCTGCGCCAGAAAATACCCTACCCTGTGCGTTTAGTATTAATTTATGAATCCATGTGCGCCTTTTTGGCACACATCAAATAAATGTCTGGTATGTATGTACATTAAATTGTGAGCGTAGCATTCAGCACAAAAAATGGGTGTCTATTCTGTGGCCAATTACATACACGAAACCTGTGGAACGATTAGCTTCGATACCGTAGGTATCTTGCAGCCAATGTAAATGACTTTTTGCATCTACGACTTTAAATTGTGAATCAGAATGGGATAATAATAAACCTTTGCTGCCTTTACTGCTTTTATTTTTGTGGTAACATCAGGTGTAGTCAAGTATCTAGGACATTTACTTAATAATTGGATATGTTTATCGACTGTTGACGGAATATTAGAGATCTTAATTAAAAATCCTTCATTCAAAATGGGTGGAGCAAAGTTGGTTCTAAACTATAACCCTATTTTATTACTTGAAGGATTCTAATAGATTTGCAGCACATTTGCACAAATGTGGAAAAATCTCAAGATAACAAAGGAATAACTAGTTAGTCAGTTAAGTTATTCAAATTAGTAAATATTTGTTTTCTTCCGTCTTATTTCTGCTAATATCATTTGATTGTCCCTATTGCAATTATTCTACAAGATTGTTAATTTATGTCATTGATCATTCTTATTGTATTCTCTCACGTTGTTAACTCAACATGATATATAGCAATATTAAATTAAAACATCTGAGGTGCAGATGTTTAGTCGTTTCTATATGTCTTGGAATATCTTAAAAATATACTACACTTGATTTAACTTTAAGTTGTACAGTTTGAGAATGTCAAGTATCTAACATTGCTAGTAAAAATAGCTCCACACGGAATTGTATTTCAATAGAACTTCGTTGTGTTCCTCTGAAATCCTTATTTCTCTGTGGATCTCTTAGGTTAGAAGTTAAACACTAAAAACACTATTTCGCAGTGTTTGTTTTTTTCGGATTAAATAACGAACTATTAGTGTGGAGATGTACTTGACAAAAGTTAAGTACCAAGAGATGTGATTATAATAAAGTTAGATTACAGATAAATCTAACCATTTCATCACACACTAGAAATAAAGCGGGTCAGGACATATCATGTTATCTGTTGTGTGGAGATGCTACGAGAAGCTGAATCACAGATTGACTACATAGCTATATAGTTTCCTTCGAACACTTTTTCGTGGACGGGTGATTGCTACAAAATTGATGTGCTATACGGAAAATTGCTGTAGTGAACAAAATAGCTTACAGTAATGCTCAATTAATTTTTTGGAAAAAGCTTTGATATAACGAAAACTGTCTATAAAGCAGACCTCGCGGTTACGGCCAGAAAAACACCAAGAAATTATTTTCCGTGTGTATAAATCTTTTGGACCATCAACGCATAGAAGTAAATAACTTTCTCAATCATTTGTAGCGAGACATGGAAGCACGCATAGTATAGCAACAAACTGCAGAACAATGATGCAATGCTCAGTGAAAAAGTGTATCTCTTACTCAAACATTAGCGAACTGGGCCACTAGAGTCATCATTGTTCCCATATCAGGGTTCTGGGACCTGGTAATTGGTTAAAAAAATTCAATTTTGATTTGATTCACTGTTGTAAATATATAAAGTAAATAAAAGTCAGTTTACGAAAAGTGAAATAAATTAAATATTAATTTTTAATAGATGTCATGTAGTTACAAAGTATTTCAACGCAAGTTACAGATTGGCACAGATAATTCGTCAAATGGGAAGTATGTACTCGTGGGGGCCGATATTTTGGAACTATCTACTATATAGTATGTACTACATACATACATCATTATATGACAGAAAACTTTAAATGATTTTGTAGTTAAACATTTTGTTTGTCCGAAATTTTTATCGAAATAACAGCAATTACTATTATATGACATCAGAAGAAAATGTATTGAGTGACCTGGATTCAAGACGAATTAACAAGTCAAATACAAAGCTTAACGTTAAAAATATACAGACTGATACCTAATAAAAGTTGAGTATAATGCAAATGATATTCTTCTTCATATACAATATGAAAAACCATAGCCTTTACCATCCATTAATTGAATATTCTCGGTATCAAATGGGTAGTAAGATAATCTGAAATACATACTTTCCACGTCCTTGAAATTCTAGTGTAATATCTACAACTAGTAAAATATAGAGAGTAATTTTGCTGACATCAGCAATATTAGCAGTATTGATGGTAAATGTGTCTATTTATGATAATGCCAAGGTATTAAACAATGCAGCTTTAGGTAACAATCAAGCCGATTAAATAACAAACTAAGTCATTATTAAATATAAGTGATTCATATATGTATGTATGTATGTACACTGTTCGAACTTTATAACACTATAAGTCTAAGAAGAAAACAAAATTGCTCAAACATTTAGTCATGCATCGATATCATGTACAATTGAAATATGAACGTGATGTATTAATTTTTGAAATCATCACAGTTCATTAAAGAACGATTGTGCAGATGGCACAGAAAATGTGTGCTAAACACAATATGATACGAGAAATTATTGTATTGTACTTTGTACGATTGATGATGTAATGCGGAATAACAACAGAAAAAAATGTGGAAGTGAATATATGTACATAAAACATACACACATACTATATCAAACAGTATGTTACGCGTGCGATAACTATGTACGGCTGTCATAATTGAATATTGTAGAAAATAATTAGGTCGCATGATGTCATTGCAAATACTTAACGATCACTGTTTAGATACAAACTGTTATGTTTACAAATTAATAACTAATCTATTTTTTTTTTCAAATCTTATCTTAGAATATGCCAAACAGCAAAAATATCGTCGTATATAACGTATTTAAATTATGTGCAGATTTGCTTGATCTTGCTCTTGTAAATATCAGGGCTAGTATCTAAATAGGATTACAGCAATCTAAGCAAAGCAAGGAGAACATTTATAAAACCAACATGCGTATTATACACGTATCCATACCCCAACAAAATAAATAGAATACTTTAAAGAAGAAGAGAAAAGTTCATTTAGTACATTTTATTTACATAGATATGTTTGCATGCCTTTAACAAAAATCAATAAAACAAAAACATTAACAAGAAGTTACTGAAACTTAATACATAATTTGCAATTAAAAAAAACAAATAAAACGTTTATAACTTTTTGAAAAATAATCTGATATATTTTTTGTATTGTCCTTTTTAGAAAAACAACATTGTCTCGTTCGTTTTGATTTCAAACACCTTTTTATTCTCGCCAACGCGGCAGCTGTTTTTAGTATTTTATTCATTCTGAGATGCGATATCTTTTCGTGTTAACCGATATTTCTTCTTAAGCTGTTTCGTGTTAAACGTGCAATAGTTTTCTGTCGAGGAAATCTATATACGTATGTACATATATATCTGTGCGTTTGAGAACTGTAATAACGGTTTATAAAATGCATTCATCATATATTTGTTCATAGTCTAAACTATTAAGAGATCATCTCATATTTTAGGTATTCTAACACTTTCAGATTGAACAGATATCAATCTAAACACACAATCAACAACTAGAGCCTTTTAGAATATTTTTTTTATCGAAGAAGTAAGTTTGCAGTGAATATAAAATTTGACATCTATGTATAATGTATATCACACCGTCGGAGAAATGTAACGGTTGTCACTCGAATGCCTACAACGTTAACGATTTTTTAATGGTCTAGGGTACATTTCTCTCAATCTGCCCAAAAAATTATTTTTCTTAAGAACTCTCGGCCCCCATTATGTCTGTATCATTATCATAATCTGTAATATTAGTATTATCATTAAATATTCGAACACTATTAGAATATTTACAGTTTACAGTGAAGGTATCTAGAATAATAAAATTCACACCGAAAATAGTTTTGTCTAGCTAAAAGCTTTTGTTTAGCTAAAAAGCTACTTATTTATTAAAGATAAAGTTATCATGCGACTACATTCAGCCCAATATGAAGCAAATAACTATTTTTAAATTGCTAAAGGTTCAGTTGATTTGTGCCAGGGAGAAGATACTAATTCTCAGAATAGAGCTGTAGCAAATGTACCAAATAAATTTCATTCAAAATTCGTCATGCTAAAATGAGAATTGAGATAGTTCTATAACTATTGAACTTCTAATAAACTCTGCTTGATTTTAACGGTAATCCATAGTTGTTCAATGTCGCAAGAAGTATCGATTCTAAAATCCCTAAAATCCATTTTAATATAGATACTCACGCCACCACACCGCGGGCTTTTGTGCGGTCTAATAAAATTGAAACCGGCGATACAGGCCAGATGATTATCGATGTTTTCATAAAGCCACGTTTCCATAATTGCTATGATATATATAATTATGTAAATTAATAAATTCTTCCAAAAAAGTGATTTTTAGACTGACAAACCACACGTTTAAAGACGCCAACTGGATGCCGTCCATAATTAAACAAAGTACAGCTCCTATGGTAAGAAAATAAGTGTTGAAGAAATTAATAATATTAATAATTCCAGATCACCCAGAGACCAGCACGAAGGTCAAAACATAGCATACCAAAGCATACCAAAATATGTAACATGCATCAATTAATACAGTATAGATATAAATTTAAAGAAGCATCATTTCTTAAATAGTAGCAGTTGCACTAGCAATTTATCAAATAAGTATAAACTGAGATATCTTGACTAAATCAAATATTCAGTTAACTTTAATTCAGCTGAAATAGTCGAACAAAGTTGATAGTATACAAGAAATAGATATGTATGGATAAACTAGATAGTTTAGGACCCCTCTATAACCAGTAACTAAGATTATACAGGATGTTTTACCGGTATCAGGGTGGTTATAAATATGTACATACGTGCGAGAATCACTGAATATTCGTAATTTATTTCGTGAGATTAATGTAATTTATATGCCCTATACATAATATACAGCGTGTCCACGAGCAAGCCGTAAAGAATGAAAGGGGTAATTGTATAGTATGCAAAAGTATGCAAAAAGTTTCTACGAAATTGAATACGAAAATACTTCTTAAGGAAGTTACCACACTGAGAATGTATAGGCCTCTGTCACCTCTCCAACTCTGTATGCGATAGTCACTGGCCAATAAGCATAGAAAATATAAATTATCATTTGTAAATCATGTGCCAAAATTGAATCGTAAACCAGTTTCGTGACGGAATCTCTAAAGTACGATAACTCCCTTAAGAAGCGTTTCCAGACCCAAGTTAATAGAAACTTTTTTTCATAGACACGCTGCAACTTATGAAATTAAGATATTATCTTGGTATTTCTAAACTTGCGTACTTGATATAACTATTTACTGAAGCAATATTTCTTCAGTAAATAGTTATGTAAAAATAATCCCACTGGCAACATAGTCTTCCATGGGTGTTGTGAGACAACAATATCTAGCGTGCCAGATTCATAATCTTCGTTTTGTTCTTGATGTAATGGAATATAAAACAACGTCTTATTCCCAGTAAATAAATAGCCAGTATCTCCGATAGAACAACTATTTCCTGGCAAAAATTGTACAGGAGTCTATTCCTTATACCAATGCAGGTTAAGTTATGCTTTCTTAGTTCATCAACTAATTAGATTGAAGTTGATTTTGTAAATAAAGGCTTTGCTTAAAAGTGAATTTAATTACTCTAAAGAAGTTCATCAAAGCAGTACTCTTTCAGAGAAATTAAATTTGCTTCAAAGTATAGCCTTTACTTAGTAAATGGAAATTCCGCGCTGAAAAATTCGCATTTAATTTGCCAAAGATGGTACATATGTACGTGTGTAACTACTTACATAATACGCCGCCTTTTCCTAATAAAATTGATACATATATATTTGGCCAGATATGAGCAATTTATATTTTATGGAGCTACTGCCACAAACATTTCTTCCAAAACATAAAGAGGATACATTTGTATTTTTAACATGTACATATTGCGCATATACGCGAAGAGGTATAAGGAAAAGAAGTTTTATATGTATGTATACATACATCGATAATATTCCTACGCTGTTTCAATTTGCATGCAGAAATATTCAGCTTTCGAGCTTTCTTTGAGGGCGAGCTTGGCAGAAGCGAGGCATCGCATTTAAAATTCATTATTTGTCAGCGACACATGCATCATCCGATGATCTATGTATAGTTTGATCCGGGCCGAATATATAGAGAACGCGGCGCCGTGTTCATAAATTTATGAAATTTATATAATGAAAATGTTCCTCTGAAAATCCGCACTTCGCCCATGAAAAATTTACATTTTGCAAGAACAGGAAAAAATCTCTCATCGGAAAATGCAATTGGAGGTTACCGTTTACGCGAACATGTTTTCATATAAAACACTTTATCATGCCATGTGAAATATATCTGTTTAAAATATATTGTAGTCAAAAGCCACATGGAATAGTTGCACTCTTCCTATATGTATAGCATACTGAGTTCATACTTATTCAATTTATATTTACAAACCAAAATATTTAAATTGTTTTAACAAATATACTCGTCTGGCATATATACTGCTGAGGCTCAGCAAATTTTATGAATACTTTTATTTCATTTTATCAAAAAATAACAAGATTTTCTTCCCAGTACTAAACGGTCTTTCAATAAATTTCTATAAAAATCAATTACGTTGTTGTATTAGTAAGAACTTGGTAATTTTGAAAACCTTGAAGTATTCAAGACGCCTGTATGTTCGCCTCATACAGATTACAAATTGGTACTTATTTGGTATACTTTATCGGCAATATTTATCTTTTGTGTCCAATTCAAAGTGCCTGCTTGCAAAGAAATATTCTTGAATTTTTTTTTATATGTACAAGTAATAGTTTAATATTTAAACTATTTGTTCGACGGATGTTCGTAAATAAAAGTCTGAACATCACAAACAGCTGCATATTTGAACCTAAAGAAAGTTGTGTTATATTGATGATAGTTGATATATTGATTTAAAATCGACTCACCCGACAAGCGACGTAGACCTAACGTCGCACACAGAAACTTGCAACATTTAACTGGATGTGTGTAGTAATAAAGCAATTACCTTATGAACAGGTAAAATAGCTACGTATGTGAAATGAATGGGAAGATCGCTACAGAAATATATTCTTTTTCAGATACTTTTAATACCTGCGTTATTACGTAGTATAGCGTTTGCCAACACCCATTACCATTACTGACATATAAACGCAAATAAAATAATAATACAAATCAATTTTAGACCCATAAGAAAAATTATTTATCAAAGCAGATAGACAGGAATCTATGTTCATCTTAAGTTTGTTTCGTTAAAAACACTGATTTTATTCGACAATTAATAACAAAACACACAGTAAACAAATAATAATTTATTTCAAATAATAGAGAAGGTAAACGAAAAGGCAGTCAAACTGAAAACAAATTAATACACAGAAAAAACTTTTGAATTATAGGTTGGTTCTGAAGGACATTTTCTGCACCATCATGCGAACATTCATTCTCTAAAGTATATGTAATAGGGTGAATCGAAAAACGCGTTTTTTCTGCAATACAATTCTAATAGCACGGAAAACTTGCGCATAGGCGTCATTATAAATAAAAAAATATTTAAATTTTTTTTTTCAAAATATGAAATCGGGCAGAAGGCCTAAAGTTACCAAAAAAGAGTCAAAATCCCGGTAAATTAAAAAAAAATGCAAAAATTACAAAAAAAATACATTTTTTGTTGTAATAGTGAAAAAAGTGTTTTTAACAGTGTCCTTAATGCATACAAAAAGTAATTAGACCCATTCTTGTTTTACTGAATTCGCGCAAAAGACCTAAAGTTGCGAGCAGGGTTCCCGCTCTGAAAATATTATGTTGGCTATGATAATGGATGAGAGACCACACAGTAGAGAACTTGACTACAGGAGGATCCTTAAATCCAGAAATAAGCCATCGGCTGAAGGTTACGTAAGAGACTTCAAAATACCTTCAATAAATTTTAGTGCAAACGACTATACCGAAGTAATTGGTTGGTCAATCTGCAAGTTAACACCGCCGCCACTACTTTCCAAGATGTCAACTGAACATATTGCTTCTTTGTTGAAAGAAAAAGCGCTATCAGCGTTTAACTACCTCAAATTCCCATGCCACACCCCGTCAGTTGAGAGGTATGTAAAACTGGTCATAGAAGCAGCAGAAAAAGGGTGCGGGCATGAAAATCGAGATGATTATATTAGACCTACTTTAAAATCAAGACAACTGATGCCCACATTTAATTAAAACTCAGAACTCAAAGGGGCTTCAATGTAAATAATCTTTTGCCTACAATGAACATATGCATTGTACAAAGTAAATAGTTACTGTAAATATTGTAAATAAAATTCACCCTGGTTGGTTGGTTGCGTCGGGTGGATGTGGAAATCACTTGTTAGAGTCTTATTACAAACCTAATGTGTTAAATAAACACTCATCAGATATGGAAAACGGCGTTTTTACGGGACTATAACTTAACTTATACTATAATTTAGACCTTTTGCACGAATACAGTTAAGGAATAACAGGTCTGAAAGTATTTTTTCTGGATTGGAAAAACTATTTTGAATGGTTTTTACACTATCGCAAATTAAAAATAAAACTTATGGGTTTTGGCACATGTTTAAAAATCGTCGAAAATCATGAAATATCGTTTTTTTGCGATACAACCCGCAACTTTAGAACTTTTGCGCGAATTCAGTAAAACAAGTATGGGTATAATTATTTTTTGTATGCGTTAAGGACACTCTTAAAAACACTTTTTTCACTATTACAACAAAAAATGTATTTTTTGTAATTTTTGCATTTTTTGGAAATTTACCGGTATTTTGACTTTTTTGGTAACTTTAGGCGTTCTGCGCGATTTCAAATTATGAAAAAAAATTTTTTAAATAATTTTTCATTTATAATGACGCCTATGCGCAAGTTTTCCGCTTTATTAGAATTGTATTGCAGAAAAAAACGCGTTTTTCGATCCACTCTAATATGTAATAGACTTTTATATCTTGCCCCCATACATATTCTTATTCATGTAATTTCTTAATTACATAAATACTTAGAATTATAGTGAAATTGTATGCGATAGCGATTTAACTATACATATGTTAAGCTCGCATTAAGAAATTATCGGTTTAGGAATTTATAAATGATCCCTTGCATATGAAACTGGATTTAATAGAAAATATATTGTATATACATAGATAGTAATTTACATACGTAGTAATTTACATACAGTTGACCATACTATTACTGCTTTGCATTCGAGGGCCGCAATAAAGCATACTTTTAACGAGTTTTATGGCAGTTTGAGTCGATTCTAAATCAACCGAGAGTGTACATAGTACATCTATACCATTTTTCTTCAAAATGGAGCTTTTCAGAAATATATACTTTTTGATAAGCTAGGAAACCGTTCTGAAGCGAAACAGGTAACGTCTTCATTTAGTGAGAAAAAGCTAAAAATTTGGACTCGTTTTGCCACTATGCAAAGACGTCTCTCAGTATATGGGTAATCAAATATGCCTTTGAGTGTATATGTCGACTAACTAATTTTCAAACTTTCGATTGTACTCCACAGTTAGCTAGCACTACAATGTGTTTATAGAATCCATATGACATAAATTATAATTGAAAACAAGCAGAAAGTTGAAACTTTACTTGCTTATATCTGGTCCTTCTAATTTAGTCGTAATCAAGACGCATAAACAACACAGTTTCTTATTTACCAGTCAATTATATTTTCGATTCATTTAATTATACGTAAGTCTGTCAGTGATTGTCAATTTTATTGCTTTCATTCCTACGAAAATTGAACTGAATGTAGAGTTTGAAACATAGATACAATACAGTTCCTATAAATTGCTTTGAGCGGGGGATAGAATATAGGCGCGATGTTGCGATTCCTCCTCTACAAAACTGCCAGGCTACTATGCATACATTCCTTTCAGGACTTTTTTATGGTGGCTGTTGTAAGTGGTGGCTACGATTGAGCAAAGTATCCATACGTCGCCAAGTACTCGATACCATAGTATGGATTTTCATACTGTTGGGCCTAGGTATGGGGAATATAATAATAATTTGCCTTTATTTAGTCTACGTCATCGAAATCTGCAATAATATACAAAGTAATCCACTTAAATTTTGATAACTTTGATGTGTAAATATTGCGTCCCAATGGACTTATACATGCTCCAACAAAAGGATTTTAAATATATTACTGCTACCGTTTTTTGTATATCAACCAAGGTGAATGTGGTGCCCCACCCACACATGTTTCAATTTTCCACTGAGCAGCAATACAATGTAACGTGTTCTTTTCCAGTAATGTTATCTTTAGTCTTATACATACACTCTGCACGCACAAGATAGTTATTTAGTTGACCAATATATGTATGTACTATGAGTATAATGACTACATATGTACCATCTTTGGCAAATTAAATGCGAATTTTTCAGCGCGGAATTTCCATTTACTAAATAAATACTATACTTTGAAGCAAATTTAATTTCTCTAAAAGACAGTACTGCTTTGATGAACTTCTTTAGAGTAATTAAATTCACTTTAAAGCAAAGCATTTATTTACAAAATCAACATTCCCCGATCAAAAATTCCCGTTTAAATTGCCAAAGATGGTACATCTAGCAATATCGACACCATCAAGTTATGGTATCTGCCAACAGATCTCCATCCCACCAACAAACCAAACGATGCGACGTACGGTATGTTGGCTTTTTATGAATGAACTTTATACTTGCAAAATCATGTTGAATGTGTATATTTATTGTAAAAGAATATTACGATATATGTTTCGTTTAATTGTACGTATCTATTATACAACAATTAAGTACTGTTAGCTATTTACTTTTAGTGTAAATTTATTTTACAAAATAATCTAATTTTCTTGTACTTAGCGATTGGGCATACTCACACAAGTTCTTTCTAAGAATCACGCAAGGTTAATTCAACAATGTTGTATCTTATCAAATATGAGTATTAAATGTTATCACAAATTTGTATGATTCACTATAAGAACTATATAAGGAATTGATACAATTGCAGTTCAACGTTAAAAATTATAGTGGTAGCATACGTATGTGTTATAAGCAATCGGTGCAACTGATAGTTACCAATCATCAAAACTACATGTCCGAATAAATTTTGTGGACCTTTGACACTGATACACAATTATTGTCTGTCGGAGCGTTTGGCGCTGACGGTTATAAATCACCATTTACTGTTATATAGTGAACTGCTGAATACATTTATTATGACTGGATACATCATACATACGAATAACGCCCTACAGACTAATTATATCCTATTTATACATAGGTGACACAAACATTTATTTCAGTATAAGACACACAGTTGATGTATGTTGACCTTAGCAATTTATTTTAATATAAAACTAGTCTATAATAGAATTCTTACTGAAAAATACATATGCATTTCCCAACTTGTTGCTTTGTATATATATAATTTGCTCAAATTAATTAACAAAACAAATATTCATTTGGTTTATATCGCTTGTATCGTCCAAGTTGCTTAGGTCATGCGTTGTTATGTATCGCTTGGGTTACAAATGTCGTTGCAAAACTTAATTGTCACATAAACTATAAATTGTAAAAATTCAAAATTTTACAGTCGTTATTATCTGCTTAATAAATAATGGCTAAGTTTATGACTCACTCAACTGCACCATAGCGCCAATAGTATAATGCATAATTTATTACTTCCTGTAGTGTAGCGCGATCAATTAGGAAATAATAAGTTTATGGTCATTAACTTCTTAGGTATAAATTGTTTAATATTTTAGTGTAAGCATAAGAGTTTATAAGGAATCTAATTTATCAGAAAAAATATGTATAACATGTACACTGTGCAATCTCATTTACAAGAAACACTTACCAGAACGTTGGGAAAAGCGTTAGAACTGCTACTGTTCAACTGGTGCACAAAATTTAGATGACTTCTGTTTTACAAAATACCAGCAAGATTAGAATTCACGACACAAGATCCATGAAATGTTACGGAAAACATAGTCTCGATGTATTATTTTATTCGGGGTAAAACATTTATTACAAAACAGACTATAATGTATAATTAGTCATTTATTTATTCTATTTATATTTTATTAAATAAATTTGACATTCCTCAATAACATGCGTATACATCAATATTTTTGCGTTTCGTACTGAGTGCAGGTTCCATACATCTAATTAGTAAGTCAATAATTAGATATCACTAATTGCTGGTTAACTTTTGGCTTTCTGTACTTCTTGTAGAAAATTATCTGATATAGCCATAAATTTTGGCGAAAGCTTAGTTGTTTTAATATAGGAGTTATGTTGAAATTTTATTATTCAGCTGCTATCGCTGGTAATCCTCTCCTTTCCCCTCCCTCGCTTCCTGATTTCCTAACAGAGGCCAGCTGGTACTTTTTACCAACAACCTATAATGTAAATAGTTTAGAATACATGAAGTTGGATTTATGGACGTATCTTTTTTACAATGTAAAAAGCAAACGTATACCTATTCGACTACATGATAGAGCTTTAATGCACGAAGAAATTAAAATTTGTTGTATTTTTATGTAAATGTTATTAACGAAGAACGTAGTTTTGTAAATGCGTAAGATAAAGCGACTACTTGTCTCTCCGTGTTGTTCATTTGCTAATTCTTTTTTTGCCACTGTAGAAAGGAATTTAGTAAATGTCGTCCTAAGACATGCTGATTTTTCTCTATAAAATTGTGATCTTTCTCCTTTTAAAATGCTTGTTTCATTAATATACAATAATAAACAATACAGAAATGTTCAAGTGAAAAATCCATTTTTCAAAGTATTCATTATCGAAGGATAGCAGAAACTACTTATAAATGATATAGAAACAAGACTGAAACCAGACTGAAAATAAATTCTAGTAAACAGCGCGCCATTATAAAAGGCGATATGTTGCTGTCACAAAGCCATTTGTACACAATTTACTCACACAAAATTACAACGCGCGAGTTGAAGTGATAGCCAGACAAGTAATACAGCTTATGGAGTTACTGCAACAAAGCACCCATCACACATAAAAAAAAAACTATTCCCTGGCAATAAACGTATTTGCTGAAAACTCTCGTTTTCTGTAATTTTAAATAATTTTATTAATACGGCTTAAATACTAGGCTAAAAAATAAGTATCATCGTCTATAATTCAGCAGCCATAAAACGCGTATTACATCTTCGCAATACTATTGAATATATAAAATATCCGGTATCAATTTTTCTACTCGCTTTGATGTGTAACAATTTATTATATACACCTCCTTCCAATTGGATTTTAATCAATTTCAAAATAAAGGTTTGGACACTAGAGACAGCATGACATATGCTCTTGGTTATGATAGCTTACAGAGTACACGGAGGAAAAAAGATAAGGTGTGACAATATGTTCAATGAACCGGCATGATCAATATTCAATCGCATCCTCACTTCAGTAGACTTCCGTTTCTTGTAACATTTCTGAGTAAGACATTTTTCAGTACGAGCTACAGCCGCCTTGGATTTTTGCTTGAGCATTACATATCTTTTAGTGCAGTATCCTTTAGTGCATAGATCAGATGCATCGCTCCACTTACATGGCTATCAGCAACGGCAAGCATTCTTTATTATGTTCTTTTCTTTCATTCTTAATCATGTTTTACTTATAGTAAAACCTATATGTATAGGTAATATTCTAGCACTCTGCCAAGCCCTGAACAAGCCATGAAATACATTTAAAATATTTTTCTTTCAACTGCATGTTAGATAGATATCTGACATTTGTATACGTATGCTTGGTGTAATTACAACATTCGAGACATGTATTAGGATACTTTACATAAGCATAACCTTGAATATAAGGTAAGAAAATCCGTCTGCTTACTAGTTGTTAATTTCGTATACCTACTTTTACATCAACTAATCATATATTATCATGTCAGCACAGGGCAATTTGTGTCCAAAGCTCGAGACATGAACTACAAATACCAATTAAGAAACAAATATGTGTCAATATTGATGTATGCACCTCAATTAAGTTAGAAGTACGTTTGCGGATGACCACAACGAAGTTTTCACCACAATATGTCTCGATAAGATGTTAATAGTTGTAGTGTACAATAGCATATGGGGTATTAATATACATACCTCTAGAATTACGGTGCTGCAAAATACGGCGCTAAGTGTTGTACCAAAGACAGATGAACAAAAAGAGACATTGTTATGCGACCATGTATCCAACAAAACGAAATAAACAGCATCTGTGACATTTATGCGTAATCATTTAGATGAATCATCTGCATATTAAAACACATGTGACAGTTCTTGACATTTTACCGATAAGGCTGTATTGTAATAATTAACACGTATCCTGTCCTGTGGATTAAACGAAGGAAAATCAATAATATGTATATTAATGAAGTATAATTATGTTTTACATTGGTTGGTTAGTTAATTCTAAAATGTTCTACGTCTAACTTAATTTAACACCCAACATAGCTTTTCTCATTGTGAAATACATAGTTACTGTAACAAGTAGAAATTAATACTGAATATAATCGCGAATCCTATATGGAAGATTCACCGTCCCCCGATAACAATAACAGGTTGTTAAACTCGATTTTAAACACCACATTGAAAACCCGAACGATGTACAAAAAAAAGACAACTCAAATATATGGTACATAAACAAATTCGATTTATTTAAAGACCCCAAAATTGGTTCAGCCCCATTCACGTTTAAATGATTAATTAACACGAAGTTAATCAATCACTCGGCTCTTTTTTCGCCAACTCGTCGACAACATCCGATGCTGCATATACATATATACATTCAAGACAAACCTGTTTTACTTTGCTAGCAACGTTTACGAATATTTTCTTTTTTCGAAGTTCACCCAAATAGTAGATCAGATAATGCAGCCGTAATGTAATTAGAGCGCACCAAACTGTAGAAAAATGCACCTGGAAAATTTGTACATAAACATTTTATGTTTGGCAACTTTTAGAGTTTTCCAACCTCCGAGTTTATGATTGGGCAATAAACTGAAACACAAAGTCAGTAATGCAATAAGTGGCATAGTTTGCGACTTACCAACAATGCGCTTGATAATAAAATATAATAGATCTTTGAATGTACTAGCTAGAAATAAATCATTAAAGTAGAGGAAACTGTTAGACTATTAATCAAAAATCAATTCCACACAAATTAGAGATACTCTAGTGGATTCTCTGTAAACCAGATGTGCCGTATCAATAAACTGTAAAGAAAGTTTGTCAATATGAAATACTTAGGATGCTCACGAAAGCAGGTAGTAACGAACAATTAAATACCACAGAAACAGAAATGCAATACTACTCTCATTGCTCGTCTGATTTGCCATTTTTGCCGAAATTTCCAGTTTCATTATGCATTTTCTTTTGATCGAGACTTGAATTTCAACATGAATATTTAAATAAAACCATAAAACCAATCAAAGCAACAGCATCATAAGCATTTTCAAATGGTAAACTAACGTCTATCAAAGATATTTATATTTGCAAATATTTGATTTATAAAGAAGAACCGAAGGGAGTGTTAGGGTTATATATATATTTGTTTCCAGTAAATAACTTGAAGACCCATTCTTAAGTTCCTTGTGTACTGCAAGAGCTGACTGTAACGAATACAGTCCAGCTGTGTTATTTCTCAAACTATCAAACATTTCTTTTACGATTCTTGTTTTCAATCCGATACATATTATTCAGTATTTTATTCACATTAGGATGTCACTAGTCGTGTGATAAGGTATGACGTCATCGATATATTTTTTAATATAACATCCTTTATATTTTAGGTTCCATACGTACATCTTCAAATATGATCCTTGACATAGACTGCAGAAATGCACAAATGTTCTATTTAAAAGATCATGGATGATGCGATACCAGACTACTAGTGATATCATAATTTAAATAAAATACAGAATAATATGTACACTTCATTCAAACGGTTATACCAATAATTCCTTAACGATATAGATTTTAAGTACAAAAAAAGCGGCATAAATAATGTGAATTGAGGAAGCTACAGGCTTAGGTCAATTGGGTTAGGGCTGATAGTTATGGATATAATACCTCCTCCTTTGAATGTGCTTTCTACATTCTCGTAAATTATTTTTCTACTACTAATGATATGATAGTATAGAGAAGATTTAGAGGTATTGTAAAACATATACGAAATTAACACATTGGCAAGCGTGCTATTCCCCCTTCCTCGCTGTGATAAATTTCGATCGCCTCTACCGTCCTCCCACCTCTGCCGCCCCTTTTCTCTCTGGCCCTAGTCACGCTAAATGTAGTGTATATAATTACCTAAGATATGTAATAACGTACAATGTTGTAGAAATTATTGTAATTGTTATATTGAAATGCAAACACAATTGATGAACTAAATATAGTTAATACTTAATACCAAACAGATTAAACGTATATAATTATAGAAATTAGTTATGTAGTTGTTTCATTGAAAAATGAAATAATTGAACCCTTCTCTCAACTACGCAATCAAAATAATTCTTACGTAGATACCTGTATAAGCATAATTTAATGACCTAGGAAGCTTTCCATTTCACCCTAGTATTTACTTCTCGCCCGCCCTTTTCTTCACCACTCAATTCATTTCATTCGTTTATACAAATAATGAAATTGTAGGTAACGTCAAATAAGTGAAGAATTACTAAAATGAATCACCCATAAATGAAAAGGTTTATAAGTTAGGCAATGAATGTTTGATGCAGCCCGGGTAGTTCTTCCATACGCTCGAACAATCATACTTTCCCTTTTACTTTCTTTCTCCTTTACCGATTTCAACCCCATCACAAACTTCCCTCCTCAGAATCGACCTCGTTCCCGTGTTCGTTCTCTCTATTTTTCCACTTCTGTATGGAAGGGTTCATGCGGGGGCGTTTGCGCTGAACAATTAACGCCCACAATAAATCTAAATAACGAGTCTCTCTTTTGTCATAACTTAATCTAACCCATTAGGTGATGTTTTCGTCTTTTTCTCGCCTCGGCAATAGCTTCCGTTAACGTCCTTGTCGTCGCTGAACGCTTGTACCTAATCGCAACACCCCATTCGTTTCTCCTTCCTGTAAAATATTAATAGATAGCGCAGTACTCCTCAACTTTTCAACTTACTTCGAGATTAATTTTGAATGGTAATAAATCGTTTTAAAGGAAGGGTTTTAGACATTGAAAACTCTGCGTTCACTGTGACTATGGATTGTTATTGATTAAGTAGATAACAACATAGATATCCTTTCTACATATAAACCATATAACATATAACTAATAAGTATAGGAAAACACTAAGAAGTAAAATATACCCAAAAGAAAATACATACAATGATAGCAAGCGTATTGAAGAAGTACCACTCTTGCATATACACTTTTGGCGTTCAATTCAATTTGTTAGAAAGTATTAGTGGTTCGAATATTTTCCTTAATTCTTATATATATGTATACAAACAATTTAATACTTCTTGGAAAAGAGTCCCGTTAAATGAACTTTTGTTAGACTGCATTTCACTTTCAGTCTTCAATTTCAGTAACAATAAACATCGGTATCACCTCACACCACAACTTTGATTAATTATTCGGGACACGTGTTTCGAAAACGCATGGGTTTTCATCATCAATCAAAGTTGTGGTGTGAGGTGATACCGATGTTTATTGTTATTACGAGCCCACAGTCCTTGAAATCACTCTTCCAATTTCAGTGTTAACTTGTAATACAGTTTTCTAACCAAAGCAAACACTGCCCAGAGATATGTTGTTAAGGACCATTCTTAGAATAAACACTATTGATTCGGCAGAAGGAAACTTTGGTACCAGCAATTCAATAGTACTATGTATGTAGGCGAGCGACAGAGATATATACAAGTTGTAATGAATCACTAGGTAGATAAATTAACTTCTGTATTTATTAAGAGGTAATAGGTTTGTTCGATATGGCTTCGGCAGGAAAACAATTTAACGCACGCTCACGCGCACTTGCAACGTTGCTGTTCGGTTTGATTCGCGTTAATTTTATGCGGCGAGGAAGCTGTTCGACTAGAAATATCAAGTTATGCAGTTTGACGCTAATACACTCTAGCGTCAAGAATTTTTAATCCACTCCATGAGCAGATTTTCGCTGTAAGAAAAGAGGCAGGTAGCTCGGAAAAAAGAGTAGGATAAACAATCCTTTCACTACCCTTACATTTTCAAATATATGGTCCGTTGTTGTGTATCGTCTACCCTATCAAGTTAATTAACACCGTTTCTATTCAGTTAAGGCTGGTTAGGGCAATTTATCTGTATATGATGAGTCTGACGACTGTTATGAGTTGCATGAATGACGCGAATGAAGAACAAAATGGAAATGGTAATTATATAAATATAATATAATAAAATAAATAATATAAAAATATAATATAAATATAATAATAATAATAATAATTATAATAAATATGATACAAATATTCTAGATGGAAAATTCTATACTGTATATTTATCTACCTGGATATGTATTAATTTTTATGTATAAGTCACTCTCCTCCAATCTTGTATTCGAAAATAAACTAGATAACTACCGTTCATGCAATAACGCAAATCAAACGGTCTCTAAAACATGTTGGAGTCCATTGCAGCAGCGTTAAAACGTCGCGTTTGCTCTGCAACTAGTGTTTAAAAACTAAACGCAGTTTCAAAATATTTGTTGCTTGCTGTAAGACGCAAATGTCCAAATCGAACAAACCTAATATGTCTGTATGTTGAAATTTTCTATACTGATTATGTTATTTACTTTTCTTATTTCTTTATACAGTCATTTTATTTTTAAGTTATTGTAAATACGTTCTGAACTTAGGTAATTTAAATTTTGATTTAATTCATTTGATTTATTAATATTTGTAAAGGCTTGAGTAAGTAGAGGCGGTCGGTACATAACTCCCACAGTACAGTAGAGAGTACAGTTGCAGAAACTTCTTAAGCTATATTGTTTGTCAAGACTATCGCCACAGTCCTTGCTGTGTTTCAACAGCGAATGGTAGCCCGATTGCAATACTGCCCTCCCGAGGCATC
Source organism: Holotrichia oblita (assembly GCA_023690525.1). Lineage (NCBI taxonomy): Eukaryota > Metazoa > Arthropoda > Insecta > Coleoptera > Scarabaeidae > Holotrichia > Holotrichia oblita. Next base: position 84,767,504 of record CM043016.1, on the reverse strand, counting down.
ACATAGTCTCTTGCAGGTTCGAACCGCGCATCTAGCAGGTGATTAGTCGCTCTTATAACTGCAAATATCGAGCTGTTAGTTATATGAACTCCTAACACCGCAATTGGCGGATACTGATCAAAGTTAGACATTCACTATTTTATAAAACGAGAAGGTTTTCAACTTGGAACGCGGTCGACGTGCAATACCAAAATTGTGCCATTTTCTTAAATTGCAAAAACTGTAAGTATATAGACATCCAATAGCAACGTTCCATCCATCTACTACCATTATACCATCTACTGGGTAGACCCAAACGTTTAACACATAGAAAAATAACGTTTGAAATAAAATACTAATGATATCAACGTTTCAGAGAAGAGACACTCTTGTTATTAGATCATTGAAATAGGTATGCTACGAAACCTTATCTGATAATCAGTCGAAGTCTATATCCACAGTACGCGATTTAACAGCTCTGTTAAATCTTTCGGTACATGTTATATTATATCTACATATGTATGTATAAGGCTTAACAGAGCCGTTAAGCGCGTACTGTGAATACAGACAGAAATTTCACTTAACATGTGACCCATACAAACAGAAGCAAAGAAAATTATAGTTATGTCTGATAGGTATACTGAAATAGTGTGTATTTTTATAGGAACATTTATGCAAATACATATATCATTCACACCCTAAGAAATTAATTGTGTTTTTTTTTCTAGAATTAATAATGCAAACTTTATTTCGATCCAAGTGCATTCGCGAGATCAGTAGCAAATAACTGCACGGTACATGTGAATACGTTAATACTTTGAAAATCGTTAATACGATTATGGGTAGTAATCGACCTATAACTTTTCCAAAGCAATGGATTTGAATTTTAATTTATTAATTAATTACATGGAGATTCAAATATTACAAATAAGACTACAATATTGCAAGAAAAGGAGTCAAAACAAAAAATACCTATTGTATTAAAAAAGGAACAAATATTAACTTTCTAGAAAATCATTGTGCGAAAATTTATGATATAATTTACACCCTTGAAAAGGGTAGTGCTGTGCGACGACGAAGCAAGTGCATTGGATATCTTGTACTACAAACGTGCTTAATGCTGGTATTGAAAGCGCGCAGATGTTTATAGACAAACGACACCACCCACATTATGTAGATATCGAATAAAGTGAAAATACGCTTTTTGCGGGAAATAGGACGGTAAAATCCCACCAGCCCAATATAATGTGAAACTCTCTTTTGGAATAAAAGTACTAGTTGCATATCCGTGGCATTGCCCCCAACGAATTACTCCATATTTTAATGTCGAGCAAAAACGAGAAAACTAAATTAATTTCATAACATCTGTGTTACAGGATTCTCAAATTGTATAATGCAAAACACATACAGAAGAAATTTTTGCAAGCTTCAGAAACGTAACTGGACTAGTTTAAATTTTCATTAAATCGAACACCTAATATTTTTGTTGACGTAACAAATTTCGTAAACCTATTTTTTAAGAATATACCAGACAGATCGTAATTACTATGATTTCTGAATATAATTCAGTTAGATTTCTTCAAATTTAAGACAAGTATATTCATCAGCAATCAATATCCAAAATATTTTTCTAAACTGACTGCGATTGCTACAAGCAGTTGTTTAAAAATTATACTTTACTTGCTTTGCATTCTATTCTTAAATCAATTAATTGCGCTGTCCGCGCTTCTACGGGCACAATGGATCTTTCCACATCCAGAAATGGTCTATATCCTTTCTTCATAACAGCTAACATTTATTGGTGAATGCACTCTGACTATATATATAGTCATGTTCAAAGAAAATAAGCGATCGGAATACGTTCTGAACTACATGATTTGACTGAATATGATTGTAAGACAAATACGACCAAAATAACTTAAAAAAGTCCACTACCGAAGAGGCATTCCAAAATATAGCAACCCAACTATCCATTAATTTGTCGTACTCAAACAGCGTCATTCTGTTTATTCGTCATTCTGCTACTGCCTGTATAGTCTATCTAAACGTAAATTTTAGATAATCCTGAACTAACTCTCATTTAGGATCATCTATAATCCACGTTTAGTTAACGTTGTAACAGCCGTTACTTCCGCTCTACTTGTATGGTCTATGTATATCTAAGTCAATGGCTAACAAATTCCCTAAAGTTACGAGAAAATGAAGTACCTTTGTACTACTAAGACACCTTAGTAAATGGTAACTGAATTTGAAAATTATACTTTCTACGTGCAGGAATCCTGTTAAAGTAAAGAAATATCAAACATTTTTTGCTTCTGCATCGGCGAGTTCACCCTAAAAGGCCATTAGGCCAAGACTCTATGTGCTGTCATGCTGTTTTAGCCCTTCAGAACTGGTTGCACCCAATCAAAAGCCGATGCATTTGTTTATTCAGATCGCAGTGACCATCTAAAGCTCTTATGAGTAATCTTAGCCCCTTCCTGTTCGTACAAACTATCTAGCAGAGTCTTCCCTCATCTGGACAAATCCCGAAAGCTTTATAGTATCTCACGGCGACGGTAAATCCATTCCAGTAAGAGCGATGTCTAGCAGCGAATTCACGTCTGACAAAAGTTATGACACTCATACAAATGCCTATACGTCGGTTCTAAACCTGCAAATGGTCGCTCGCTGGTATATATTGCTAACATGTCAGCTATTACGTTGCCTCTTATCTCGGAATGGCTTAGGACCCGCCCCAATATAATACTGTGATGTTTCACCAGTTGTCCCAGCCTTCTACGGCACCCAGGTACTACCTCGGAATCGAACCTAGGAGCTTCCAATATTCTAACGACAACTTTGTTGTCAGATAGAACGACTTATTGTCATGCGTGTAGATTAAAATGCCCTCTGCGCTAGTCTGGATGGCCATTACGTCAGCCTCGACATGGAAGGGAGAGTCTCTTAAGCTGATGGCTTCGTCATCTGGTTCTCCGTCTTTCCAGACTCCAAATTCGGGCTTTTCTAAACATTTATAAACCATACCCAGGTAGCACACAACGTTGGTGTAACGTTGGCTGATTGTCCGAGTTACATTGGGCACGCGTTGGGCAACAATGTTGGCAGTATGTGAAAGTGTGAACATTTTACAACGTTGGTTTTATATCTTTAGGCGACATTGGCGTAGGATAAATTTTCAATACCTACCCGTTCTGTTGGTCATTCGTTGGCAACTGATGGATGCTTATCGAGAGGATACATAGTAGTAACTACGGGAAGTAATATTGGGTATTAATCTTGTATGTGATATCTATACGATAAGACATACAAGATGCAAAACATATATGATGGTACATAGGTACACTGATCCGATGTTATTAATTAGTTTGCTGAATAAATTTCAGCGCTATTATACCAACTCAAAATTCGAGTTAATTATCTGTATATAATATATTTTCATATGAAATAAACGTGATTTAAGATATAAACTACCAAATTACAATAATTAGATCATAGATAATTTAATAGAAAACTTCTGTTTGAATTTTACATATCTATGTATGCAAGATGTTGATAATAGTTAAGAACATATACAAGTCATGATTTGAAAACTGTTATAAAATCTACGCTTATGATGAAATACTCAGCGTTCAAGACAAACATGCTCATAATTGTGTAACATAGTATATCTCGATATGATCTGCCTGTAATCAGGACATATATCGTAGATGTTTTATTTCATGTGACAATATATAAGGAAAACTTACTACAAATTTTATGTTTTTTTATGTTTATGTTGTTAATAGTTAACATCGAATCATATACCCATATAACACCATACATGATCTGCACATACAATAAATACAGAAAGTAATTACGATATTTTATTTATTAGTGAAACTAAAATTCAAGATAAATAAAAAAATAAGATGTGATATATCTTATTACAGAACAAAATTTATTATCTCTTTACATGTTATGGTATATAATAACTGAAATATCTTATTGAACTAAAAATATTAAAACATTATAAAACACTGACCTAATCGCGGAGATGTTCACAGCTCAGCTGATTCCTAATTTTTATCAGCAGCAGTAGTCAAAGATGTACGACCAACAATAGCCTTTTCCAAATTACGCTCAGCTTTACCTTCATCTCGAACTGTGAACAAATAAAAAAATATTAACATATGTATGTATCTATCTTTAGTTTACGTAAAGTATTAGAAGTATACACCATGTCCAAAGTTATGGTAACGTGTTTACCATTGCAAACTTATTATTAAAGCTATGAAGTTGGTTAAATTAACAATGGCGAAGTATATCTAATTTTTTCTACAAATCAGATATACTAGCAGCATATTACATTTTACGAGAAGAGTAAATAAATGGCACTCGCACAGCAATAATTATTATGGATGAATCAATAATCACAAAGAATGATTCATTTGGCAAGTACATAACTAGGAAAACCTGTACGTGATTATTTATTCTACAATATTTGATCATTGCCCACTTGCACATTTGCACAATTATCACTTTTTACTTGCTTATTTTTAATTTCACAGTAGTAAGTAATAAATATTTTGTTCAAACTATTGGTTTCTTTAAAAATATACAGTATTCCATTAAAAAAGACAATGTGAACGCTTTTTTTCTGTTTTTCTATCATTCAGAGCAAAAAGTATTACTAACTTGTTAAGTAATCAACTTCATAGCTTGTGAACATTTTACTTTGGACACTTTGTATATTTCATTCCATTACAGATCTTGAAACGAAGTTGTGGGGTTTGCTATGTATATATATGGCTATTTACAGTGTGATTACGTACCACTTTTTGGAAATTTTCAGATTTTTGATTTAAGAATTTTGACTACGGTTATTCTTTAACTTTCGCCTTATAACTAGCCCTTTTCATTTAAATATCGCAGACAAATTTTGAGACAGCATCTAAATATTATGTTTAATATAAAATTTTAACTAAATAGAAAATAACGTACAAAAATTAAATCTTACCTATAATCGCTTGGAAGATGTTTGTTTTATCAAAGCCTTGCTTCGATAATTTTTATCTGGAATTTTATAGCTTTTAAGTCTCTCAATATTATCTTTATAGTCTTCAATACAACCAGCACGGTTCAACTTATTCAACTCAGCTAACACGAGTATACCTGTAAATACCAATGCATAAATAAAAAACAGACATTACATATATACTGTAAAAAAAACTTTTAAACTTCATGCGTAACTATAGAAGAATTTATTATTAAAGCTCTAGTATAAGTTTGTGAAAAATTAAAAAAGGCAATTATAGCTTACGATCAGTTGTCACAAATGATTATGTGTAATTAGGATATCATACGTAACTCTGGCCTAACATCGGAAATAGAAGATGAAGCATCTGTAAATATATTTTGTAAGAAAGAAACCATGGCAATTATCAACATACTTACAATCAGCAGTAAGGATGGCTGGCATTAGTATACAAGATACAAATAAGTGTTCCGTTCCGTCCGGAATCTGACACATCTTTCAGGTTACTGGTATATCCAATGCTTTCTTAGTCACCAGGTTGTGGTATAGCTCACAACTTTCAATCACGGCATATATGAAAAATACATTATCAGTACATATTATATTACCTATGTCTATGTAAAGTACTTACCCGTCCATTGTTCTTATAACATCTTTCACAATAGGGGCTATTTTAAATATTGTACAATGTAGACGGTAACTCTTAACTATATAACTCTCTCTCATGACTAACAGCTGGGCTAATAAAACCACAATAAAACGAATAAAATCGAATCAACAACACAAGCTTGCATATGGCGGTGCACCTACACTCACTATTAGTATTAGTATTTCGATCAAAATGTCGATTCCGGGTCGATGCGCATGCGCATTACATTTGTTACATTTGAACTCATATAAACTCACAATGTATGGGTAATATGACCAATAATAATATTTTGTAAGTTCATGATTTTTGAGATAAAAATGAATATAAAACAAATAGTGCCTTTTAAAAAGGAAAAAAAAACGTCACATGGTAAGATTTGAACGGGGCACCTCGTGAATGTTACGTAAGAACTCTAACCATTAAGCCACGGGATCAGCTTTGACTCCGCCCTCGCTTCGATTGTCGTCTGAAAACTTTTATGCGACATTCAGCCAACAAAACGATCAAAAGCCAACGAACATGGAACGTTGCAATGATAAGTTGAACCAACGTATTTTGCCAATATTTAACTAATGTTGGATATTTATCGTTTGTAGACTGTGACTTTGCGCCAACTATGTTACGTTGGCCCGAGCTATCGCCGACACTTAGCCAACGGACTGTGCTACCTGGGTAGGGAGGTTTCTCGCCTCTGTGCTAGATGTCAACATTGTATCTTCCAGTAAAACTGAAAACGGGCGAGATATTATCGTCCTCATGGACGTTTTAGTTACATTAATTCGATGTAATTAAAAATACCGTTATGCTCTTCGGTTTCACCGCACCGCCCTGTCGCCAGCCAGCTGCCACGGTTGCCTTTACTGTGCAATGGTTCTGTAACACGTAAACGTGTTTCTTATTATGGCGTTTGTTTTTGTAACGCTTTTTCCATCGACCGAGAAGACGTCTAGTCAAAAGTGCGCTCAAAATCTGCAAAGGTAGCGAGTTGAATTTTTTGCCGAGCAAGGTCATGGATAACTTACTCGCAATATTTTTTATTGTGCTATGGATATTGCTACCCGTACATATGCAACTTTGCCACAGCCGAGTCCCTTAAGCGCTTACCAATTATCTTTTCCAAGGTTGTGAATAGAAATGAGCCAGTACGACTTCACTTCCGTATCAGTCAAACTTGCCCTATTTGGGAATGAAGATCAGCCTGGCCTCTCTCCAGTTGTTTGGCGTGTAGACCATAGCTAAGGTAGGGTATATAATACTGAATTTTAGAAACATAAATTATTTTCCGTGCGAGGTTCCGTTTACACACCTTGATGATATTTGAGGCCTGGTTCGACCCAAGCGCGACTCATGAGGAATAAGGGCTCTGTATATTAGCGAATAAGACATTTATTATTTATATACGTACATAAACCGACAGTGTTTTAATTCGCATTCCAAACCGTTAATAAAACCATAATTGCCACAAACTTTTCCTGGTCAAAACAGTACCAAAATATCTGCTATGTTCATAAATATATTCATCCCTATAAAATACTAACGTAGGTTAAACGCAACTGAAGCAATAAAAAAGGTAAATTATTATTGAAAAGCAGCGCAATATGCTAACCTTCAGAGACTAAATCAATGTAATGTAGCACATGCATATGTATATCCAGCATTTACCCGTATACACATTTGCTATATGCGAGAAATGTTATTGAGTCAGGCCAACGACGGAGTTATTTTTCGTTTTTACATCACACACCTACATGCATGTTTCGTATACATGCTACATACATACATACATACATACATACATACATACACACATGTGAATATACGGCGACGTTCAAAGTAGAAAGCAATGTCCTGTTTCTGTGTGCATACTGCTGACATTGCAAGTCTGATCCAAAGGCTACCGAATCCATCTGTCAAGCGATGCAAATAGCCCAAGGTCCAGTAAGCTCGAGAAAACCAAACTCCGCTACGCGGATTTGTATTTATAGAAAAACGTTGCACTATTTGAGTGCGCGTGTATTCCACCAATGCTGATATTCCTTCGACTTTGCCCTCTCGCAAGAGTAAAACGACGATCAAGGCAATATGCCTAGTTGTCCTAGAAAATTTTCTGATATACGTATGCATGTGAATGTCGGAAATATGTATGTATGTATGTAGTTTGAAGTGCTGAAATGATATTTTTATAGTGTTTGTTGAGATTGTTTCATATCGTCCAGTAAATAAAAACATACGGTTAAATTGTAAATCATTTACCTATAGAAACAAATGTTCCCCATTTATGCACTGCGCAACAAATATTTAAAGATTTCATCAGTTTTATATCAATACAATATTACACGACATAGTATTTAGTTACGGAATGTTGTAACCTACATGATGAGTACACATTAGAATTAATGTTTTCTATGTGTTCCTTCTCTATTAAGGAGTAACTAAATTTATATTCTTAATAATAGCTATAAGTTAGTTAATTGTAATAAAATAATATCCAATACAAACCTCTCTGACTAAGTACTTTAATCTTCTATTTATCGTTTTTAACTTGCGCTGATACAGTTAAGCCCAATTTTGTAAAATTAGTTTAAAATAAGTAAGGTCAGAAAATAGATATATTAATGGTATAATTTACATAAATTGTTAGTACTACCATCGTAGAACATACCGGAAAAATCTTCTGTGGCTGTCTCTTCAGCTTCAAATTCGAGATCGGTTTCAGATTCACCGTCTCGCTTTTGAACTACTTCTTCCACAGAGTTCGAACATTTTGCATTATCCACTATATTTTCATCATTACAACTCTCAAAAGCTATACATTGATTTACGAATAATTCAAATTATTTCAATTTTTATAGTTGTATGAAATCAATATTCTTACATTCTTATTTGAGAATGTAATTAAAATTCGATATATCAATGAATTCCTTGTTTTTTAGATATTTTTGTTGATATATATTTATATTATTAGTAATTTGACACATATTAAATGTCAATTTCTTCCACCGAAGAAGTCTTTTAATGAAAACATGATATTATATGTTCTGGAATAAATTAGTATTTAATTAATTGTTGTTTTATTGACCTACAAGTGGAAATATATCAGGAATTGAAAGATAAGTACATAAAGGTCAGAAAATAGATATATTAATGGTATAATTTACATAAATTGTTAGTACTACCTTCGTAGAACATACCGGAAAAATCTTCTGCGGCTGTCTCTTCAGGAAAACCGATTTCAGATTCACCGTCTCGCTTTTGAACCACTTCTTCCTCGGATTTCGAACTTTTTGCATTATCCTTTATATTTTCATCATTACCACTCTCAAAAGCTTTACGTATAGCTTCTTCAATATGGCACTCGTTTTCCAAATTAAAGAAATGCTTATTAAAAGGTATGATTCTATCGAACTACAAAGGAATCTACTAACATGACACATGCAATGTGTTCGTGTTAGTAGTTCGGATACAACTTGCAACGTCGACCTAGTTAAATGCTAGCAAAAAGAATATAATCGTCAATTGTTTTTTTCTATGTATGCAGTAGCACTATCTGTAAACCTAGGAAAAAAAAATTGTACACACTAAAAAATTTCTGGGCTAAATTCTTATCATTTCAGTTGGTGTTAAAATATAGATAAGTAAGTACCCGAACAAGTGATAGTTCTAATCATATTGAATGTATTTGTTTTCTTTTCCCGATTAAATTACATCTAAAACCCGGAGTTAAAAAAAGTGATGGAATTGCTGTCTAATAAAGATAAGTTGATCACTGATTAACATAAAGTCAACAAGGTATCCATTACTGCATAATTCATAGATCAGGAGATAGAATACATCCAAATGTAAAACATGTTATCTACTTTGGAGAAACTCAACACTGAAGTTAATCCGAAAATATGAAAATGTTATCCTAAAAGAGTTAGATTTGATTAGATTGGACTTGCTTAATTCCCGCATAAGCATTTTGTTCGAGAAAGGGTAGCGTTCCTGTTCTAACACGAATAACGACTATTCTGTATTACTTTGATTAACGAAAATGGATGCTGCATTTTATTTACGCATGAAATATAGAAATCATAAGAAGTGGGTGAAAATAAATTGTTACTTACTGACAAAAGAGGTCATGCGGCTAAAGGTAAGTACTTAGTAAAATTATTATAGGTAAACCAGACACATTCATATCACAGGTGTAGCTGGATAACATCTGTAATTAATACAGATCAATATTTTTTACCAACATATGATATATTCCTCTTTTTCTGGAATATTCTGCATTTGTGACAGTTTTTATAGAGAATGATATAGTACCTGGCAGCAAGGTGTCAGAGGCCTTGGTGAGAAAGTCCAAATGCATTCCTGAACGGCGATTTCCAAAAGCTAATTTGGGACGCCTGATTTCAGATATCACGGTGGCTGGTACTGACGTCAGTAGGACAGCGCGAAGAACGAACTCTAACTCTTCTCGGGGTAACAGTTATCCTCAGAACTAACACTTCTAAGAATAACTGTAACTGTAACTCTTTTCGGGGTAACAGTTACTACATCGAAAAATTGGTAGTTCTCCTTTTCAATATAATACTAACCCTTCTCAGGAAAACTCTAACTCTTTTCTGGGTAACAGCCACTCCTTTTCGAGATAACTCTAACTCTTTTCAGGATAACAGTTATTATATCAAGGTTAAGTATTTTTCCTTTTCGAGATGAGAGTAACACTAAAATATATAGAATAAACTACCGCATGGACAATCTTGTTATCACTTCTGAATATAACAGTAGTACTTTTTGTTCTAACTCTATTAATTTTAGCACCAGAAGCGGATGGACGCGAGGGAACACCGAAAAAGGGTTGCAAAAGTGTTTGAAGTAACTCCAGATTTTTATGTGTGTACAGTTTTCTGCAGTATAGTTATTGACAAAATTTAAAGTTCTCTTATTTAAACAAAAACCCAAGTATCTCTCAGATTGGTTGTGTGTATCGCAGGGTTCATAGTATTTTATTAGATTGGCTTCCGTTTTATAGCTCTAAACATTTTTGTGTGTCAACGGCGAACATAGTTCAGAAGATATTAATATTATGTCGTAACTGATATCGTTCGATCACCAGTAATATATATTATATAAGTGGGTTATTATATAAGTATATATAACGAATTAAGGAAATAGATAAAAGAAAAATACCTGCAATGTATTTAGTTTCTGAAATACACCATGTTTGATGCGATTTTGGTAAAGACCATCAGCATTTCTCTAAAGAACCCCTCTCATTATGTTTCTGATATAACCATTGTCTTTGTCCACATTCAGAATTGCTATAGACACATTGTCTCCAATTTTGGCTCGCAAATAGATGTCTTCAGAGGCAGCTCTTATTTTCTTTCCTTATTTTAAGTGAATCTTAGCCGCCATTTTTCTAGCCCTTCGCATGTCAGTTTCACCTGTCGATCCTTCGACTTTGTCCGTCACGTCTGCAATGTTAACATCGCAATCATATTCGATAAATTGTCTTAAATCATTCTCATCCTGAATATTATTTATGATTTCTTGCGGTAACGATGAGGTCTTAAGTTCAACTCAATATTCAACTTCAAATAATGCCGTTCGTAGTGATTGCTTTTTCCCGATTGCTCCCCTCCCTCGCTACCTTACCGGGTTGTTTTAAAAAGATTTGGATACACACTTTTATTTTATCCAGTATTGATAGGTACAATGAAAATATTGTGTTAGCAAAATATATGGAAAGAATAGGATTTTCAGGCTGATACGTCTAAATTGGAGAAGATACCGCTTACATTGCATACTGAGTATATGTATATGAATTATACATTGTACATGTATTACTTATACATTCGTATCTGAGCGTCGTAATTGTGGTATTGGATCGTTGCCATTAGAAATATGTGACACGACTAACTATTTGCGCTAGAACAAGGACAGCAATTGATGATAACAATATCATTGGATATAAATTGTTTACATATCTATCGAAAGATTAGTGCTACTGCTAAAACCATTCCGTAAACATTAAAAAGTTATAATTTGATGATGAAACATCAATATGTTTATTTATAGTTTGTAAGCCTCAGTTTTACTGCGTCCGTTGATAACCAGCAGTTAATGCATCTCCTAGGTAAACGTAATACGCGGTTTTACAAACGCCATCTTCCAGCTGCTTGAGATAAATGAGTTGTTCTATAAAAACTGTTTCTTGTTTACTTTTTTGCATTTCATAAGAGACCATTTTAGTATAATGTCTTATCATTTGCTCGGCCATAATTTGATTTTGTTCGCATATTAACGCAGTTTACAGTTTCCTGTCGATTTATTAGCTATTATATTATTATATTTTATAGTAGGAAATAAACAAACCGCAGAGATTAATCTCATATCAGTCATTAGTTATAGTCATTATGTTATGCGGTTTGAATACATTTCGCGGTTGCTTGTTTTGTAAAACCTGTATGTCCAAGAAGAAACTAAAGTAAAAGTGTCTTAGGGACACTAGCTCCTTATTAGTAAATACTCGTTGAAGACCCAAATGCAGTCCCTAAACTGTTGTTGAAGTCATCAGAATATTTCAGCTATTGTAAAGAGGTATCAAGGCAAATGTATACCTAACATGCTACCTACATGCTAGATAGAATGTTTTTAAATTTCACGAAAAATCGTTTGAAACCTGCTATACCAACATTATTTATTTGTGATCCAGTGAAACCATTAACAGCTATAAAATTAGGTGTGAATTATAAATAATAACTTTTGAGCAATTTATGCCTAATGTTACTGAGCCATGAAAGTATACCAATTTATTGTAAAATATTACAGTCGATGGATCATCTACAAAGTGTATTGTAGAGATGGATGAGACTGTACCTATTAGAGCACTTATAATGTTTTCAGCTTGTTGTAATAAATATGTTACGTAAATAGCCTTTGTTTTATTGTAAAGAACTAAGAATTCTCAAGCGTGCGTTATAAGTTCAAGTAGTTTTCATCTATCCATTCTTACAAGTTACGATAGTTATAATATCCACGTACATATGTAAATACATATGAATTTACTAATTCATATTCCTTTTTCTTTCGCTTATTCTTAATTTGAAATAACAAAGCAGTTAAATGCAATGCGTTGGACATTGGACGTTAAAAAAACTAAAAATTGTTTCGTATATTTGCCTATAAAAAAATTGAATACACCATTTTTATGGTAACTGTCAACGTGCTGTCAACTATCAAAACATAAACATTGTGAGTTTACAATATGGCGGATTCGAATACAATGAATTCAAGGTCCCCAAACGACGCACCCTCGATAACAATAGAAAAATCAGCTGTTGCCTTTTCTGGTTATTCTGTGCTAATACACATTTTCCTATATCTTAACCGTCTAAGACTTTTCGATTTCCGTATGTAGATATAATGGCACGTTCTGCAACTTGTCTCGTTGTTTACATTGTTGAGTTTTACCTGTTCCGAATAATGTTTTTGTTAACAAAGCAGTGTGTTTCCTCTATCTTGTACATCACCATATGGGATACCAACGATCGTATAGGAGGTAGCATTAATAATTAAAAAGAGTGTTTACAATTACATCGGTCTTTCGGCTCAAAAATAAAATTTGATTTTAAAAATACCAATTTATAATTCTATAATGAATTGTCAGCTATTTACCTATAGCTTTTATTGATTCAATTGAAATATATGCTATTATTTGACCGATACGAGATCTAGTCGGTATATACAGTACTTAAGTATTTAAACAAAAACCTAAGTACTTTTTAGCCAAAAGTGAGAATCTGCCGTCCAGAAACCAATATGAAGAGAAGAATATCTTAAAATGTTACTGCAGATGCATCTTCAAAGGAAACTTATTACATTATTTCTAATGAACTTTCTTGGTTTCAAGATACCTTACAAGGGAATATACGACAAAACTGATAAAATTTAAGTGGAATGAATATTGTGTCTCTATGTAGTACTTAAATTGTTAAATACATTTACAGCCTCTATATACAGAAATATGAATATTATCTACATAGATAGACAAGTAGTTGATCAATAATAGTCAAAATATACGTCACACAACTGCATAAAATTAAAGTAAACTAACGTATCTATTATTTTTCATGAACCATGTGGCGACGTTGTTGGGATGTAGTTTGTAATACGCTTTCTTTTAGGATTTAGTTATTTCGGTCGAGACTAAACACAAACATTACAATTAGAGTGTTTACGACATTAAATGGCAAACTTTATAAACATCAGTTTGTTGCAGCTGTATTAATAAAAACTGAATGCCGAATTACTCAAGTGATACAGATCAGACTAAATATTACATTTATCGAAGGCGAACTCAATTGCGATCAGCGGATCCGCACAAAATAATAAACGCAATACATAAGGTATGCTGATATGTTGATTGAAGAGGAATTTTTCTATATACATTGAGACTACGCATGTTTATACGCCTACGTAAGTTTAATCCACATTTAGAGCAGGCGATATTTTCATCATGTATAAATATATATACAAAGCATGAAGTTATGTGTAAAATGCAATAGAGTTGTTTTGACTGCATCAAAAATATAAATTATCTAAAAACAGGATCTTATGTCATACAATAATTTTGGACTATCTAATATTTACATATACTCCTAAAAAGTTGCTAGTACTTTAGTGTAAGGAGGAACGGTTACAGATATAAAAAACTACCATCAAAAACATTATTCAATAGTCTACCACATTCATTTTCTTCTTCAAATCTTTATATTTTATGATGCCGAAATAAATCTTCTGAAACAGAAACCCATATGTTCCGGCTGACGTTGCCTTATGCGAGACGGTGAAAAACTTATGATGTGGACTGTATGACGATGCCACGCACTAGTTCCTATCTCGGATGTAAAGGCACAAACTTGTAAAATGGTACGATGTGATTTGTAATTTACACTACACTTTATTTGTTGTATTCAACTTGTACACGTATTTAAAAGCTTATACTTCTATTGCTGACGCGAGAGATATTTTCGTTTTTGTAGCTGAACCGAGACTGACTGTTAGAGACTGTAACTATTGGTAGGTATCATTTCAAAACAAATTTCTGCATAACAACAATAGGTTTATAATGGTGCCTAATTCTTAGAAATATATCAATTAGTTTATGATGGCATAAACATTAAGAACTTACAGACTAGGGATATGATGTTTCAATTGTTAGGCTACAAGTTTAGAAGGCGGTTTACAAACAAACCAGGGCGCAATTGTATAGTTCCTAATTTAAACTGGGATTTCCAGTAATGCTATTGTCAGTCGTAGCTGACCACATAGGTAGATTATAAAATGAATCAGGATTGCAGTTTAGAACTCAACTAACTCAAATTTAATAAAAGAATTTTAAAGGATTTGAATTTCGTGAGAAATGGTAATATGCAGATAACAACGTAATAAATATAAAATATATTGGTAAATATTGATAAATGATAATGATTATGAATAATGTGTTATATTGGAAACAGACACAGTTTATTTTCAGGGTGCATCACTTCATCACGCACAGTTTTCACACTGATCGCTCTTACCACGTCGTCCTTGTCGGGATGCGCCGTTAATATCCTGCCTGGCCACAGTAATGGCGGCGTATGATTCTCCTTGATAAGTACTAGGTGTACATTCTGTATGTTGCGAATTGTGTTCTTCGTCCATCTGCTTCTGTACTAAAGGTGTTGCAGCTGGACCAGCGTTGCCAGAAGCGCTGCTCGAGGGTTTCCGCGACAGCAGGGTAACTTTAGTTGATGCTAAATTGAGTTCTAAGTTACTTCTAAGTGAGTCTCCAATTAAGTGACCGGCAGTGAAGATAGAGAAGTCTGCAGGATTTTCGGCGAAAGGAGTTATATAGAGGTCGAGAGTTTAATATTGCTCCTATTTGCGTTGTAACCGTGCAAGTCTATTTATAAGTAAGAAGAACATTACCAATAACTCGTTTGAAATGATATTTAAATGACTTAACGGCCACTTCCCAAATTTCATTGACATGTTATGGTGTCACGATTCCGTTAGGACCTCTTTTGCGCAGGTCTTCTAGCTCTCGTCGCACTCCAATAAAATTTGTGCCGTTGTCGAAATAGATGTTAGCCATCATACCTCTCCTTGATATTAATCCTTTCAATGCGTTTATGAAAGAATCGCTATCAAGCCCAGATACCGCTTCGATATGCACAGCCTTGTCTGCCATGCCTACAAATATAGCTACGTATCCCTTTAACTTTGGTGCATTTCTACGTTTATTGCTGCGTATTAGAAATGGACCATAATAATCTATGCCCTTGTTAATAAATGGTCTCCATAGATCACCCGTAATAGACTGATGCACTGTAGGATTTACCATGTAATGCAATTTCTTAATGAGTAGCGTCCTGTGCTTCGACCAGAAAGGGGCTAGAACTTGCTTCATATTTTGGTTAGCTTTCCATGTATACCCGTGTGTAACACTGACCGATAAACCATTATTTGAATTAACAACAATAAGACGACAATCTGATCTTATCACCAGCTCTCTTCATCTACGACAGTATTAACAGCTCGTAACTTACTAAAAGTTCTAACGCTCTGTCTAAAATTCAGACAATACAGTCTATCGGAAAATGCTTCTTTTTGAATTATTCGCGCACAAGCGTTGTTAACGCATGTTGCATGTTAGAATACTGATTCTTCCACATTGTCCCACAACGGTCCATACATGATTTAATTTAGAACAACAAGACTATCATGCAATCATTCATTAAAGCAATATACTTCGAAATTGTAGTGACATAATGTGACGTATGTATATGTATATAACATATTTTATGAAATAATTTACATAATACTTTATACATAATCATTCTCTTACATAATGAAGTAAATAAGCAATTAATTAAATTGTCCTCGAAATTTGGCCGTATATATTTTCTAAAGTTTAATCGCATAAAATCATAAATTTAAACACTTTAAGATTAGAGTTGTAACATGGAAAACCGCGTCATATTCAAGCCTGTAATTTGATGTTTTGCTACTAAACTACACGTGTACGATGCGTATTCACGCAAATCGCTTGTTTACAGATAGAGTATTTTTGATGTGTATATAAAAATATAATCAGCGTGAATGTATAATCTACAAACATAATTTCTACGAAAGCAACGAAACGCAGTTTTTTCCTCCTTCCACACCTATACAAGGTTACTTTTTATACTAAAATGTAGAACTTTTACAAGGTATACATACATATATATAAAGGAAACTAAATTAAGGTATATATCGATGGATACTAGGAAGAGGAAATGCTTCACCAAAGTTGTAGCAAGAAATTGACTCATGTTTTAGTGCTAGAAGTGATGAATTTTCGAATGTGCAGTACATCACGCTTAAATTAATTTCTCCATATTTCGCTGAAATTATAAGTACATCCATGGTTCTGAAATGAGAGAGAATCTAGTTTTTCTACTCCCATACTTTAATTGTATTATTAGATATGCTGTACTTTACTGATATCCATTACGATACAGATTTTCATTATGATACAAGTTTACTTATATCCAATAGGAAGACAGATTTTTCATTACGATACAAGTTTATATCCAATAGGAATGTGACATTCCAATATTGAATATGGCCGTGACTACATATCTGACAGATATAAAAATTAATTAAACTTGACAGTTCTCTGTATCTATTTAAATATAGTAAAAATTGAAGAAATACGTATGCTTTTAGGGGGTCGTAGAAAAAATAGTGTATGCAACTCGCATTTAATGGCTATTAAGACACTCGTATTCATTATAATACTCTGCTTCGCCTCGTATTGTAATTTTCATACTCGTGTCTTAATAGCTATCATTAAATGCTCATTGCATAATCTACTATTATATTATAATGACATAATAGCATGTCATTTATTATACCACATATAAAAACTAGGTTATGTATCGTGCATACCTGTATATAAACGTGCCTGAACTAATTCTGAAAAACTACAAACATTATTAAACGCTATTTCAACTGTTGTGTTTCCTCTACGATAAGAGCATCAATAATACAATAAGTAATGGAATAACATAATCCTCATCGAAAAACATGGCACGTGTAAGTTCTAAGAGGAATTAAAAATAACTTTTTCACTTCGTAAACAACGCATTCTAATGCGGATAACAAACAATTACATTCGTATCGGACAATAATTTGATGCGTATTTGTTTTGTAAAGCAGTGTGTATTCAACTATTTATAAAATGAATTACTGGGACTGGTATTTGGCAGAGACAGGTTATAAGGCTTTTGATTTTAATATACGTATCGCACTTTTCTTATGTTTTATGACGTATCTGTATTGCAAAGTATGAAAGACGTAAACCATTATTTGACAGATTCATATTTGAAAATACTAACCTTTTATGTACTTAAATATGTACTCATAACAGGAAACATACTATTCACAATCTTATTAAATATATATGTTATCAATTTATCCTTAAAAGGCACTATATACCCCACTTAATAAATATATATACTACAATATGCAAGTTTAGTAGAAATTAAAGACTTCTACAATTTTTTTATGACATAAAACTAATTGCATTAGTTTTAGAAAAGAACCACCTAAGTTGATTATTTTATCTACATCAAGAATAAATAATACTAAAGCAGCAGATGGACAATACTGTATTAAAGCTAAGCAATAAGGCATTTTGTGTAAGGTAGCAGTTTCTTTAAAAGTTGTGCATTGTAACTCCTTTCTTATTGGAGTACGCGTTAGATTATTATTACTATTATTAGATAACTATAGTAAACTGTATAGGTATTTCACATTCTTCATTTGGAACTGCTGCAATTACGTTGGTTTTAATAATAATTGTTTTACATCTTCATTGAGTTATTTGATTGTAACCTCTGCGGATGTTTCAGAATCTATCTGCGTTCATTTGGTGATGTGTTTATTAATAACATCAATTAAATACAACTATAAGTGTTTGGTGTTCTAAATTTATGTTAGATCCAAACTAGAGTAACATTTTTGTATTACACTGAAAATCTAGAAATCGTGCGGAGAAAGGAGAATAGAATTTGAAAATAAAATACGATGATGGGCTACCCAACGTAGTTGTTGATTCGAATGAAAGAAAAAACTAGTTTTGTCCAACAGTTCCAGCATTCAATTATATTACCAGAATGTAGTATTAGGGGGAAGACAAATGAATTCGCATGTGGGGTGAGAGAGGGTAATTACGACATCATAGCTCTTACTGAAACATGGCTCTCTCCAGAAATCTCTAGCACCGAATATTTTCTGAATCTTATTCTGTTCTTTGATGTGACAGGAACTTTAATTTGTGCGGTTTAAGTCGAGGTGGCGGTGTTTTATTAGCATATAAGAATCCAGCAGATTGATCTATCTGACTTAAGTAATGATCTTAAGTGTATTGAGATAATTGGTTGTAAATGTTTATGTAGTTTTGATTATTTTTATATATTAGTGTTATTCATACCAAGAACACCTTCAATTGACGAGTTGGAAATTTTGTTTGATTATTTTGTTCAATATCATAATGATGCTGATAAATTGTTTATTGTTGGAGACTTTAATCTACCAACTTTTCACTCGGATGGTAAGTCGAAACAGTCAGTCGCTTTGAATAACTTTTGTGAAATCTTAAACTTATCTCAATTTAATAATGTACTTAATCCTATTAATAATAGTTTGGATCTTGTGCTTTCCACTTTTGATTGTAAAGTTGAGTGTGAATATTTACTCTTAGTACATGAAGATATCGTATATCATCCTGCCTGGTTAATATTATTTGATATCACGTACAGTGCATGTGCTAATTTTCCACCAAGCTGTGATATAAAGAAATACAGTTTTAGGAAGGCTAGCTTTTCGGTTTTATATCAAGAGCTTGCGTCGATGGATTCGTCTATTTTGGAGTCCTGTGATGATGTAAATAATATGTGTGATGTTTTTTACAGTGTTGTTTATAATCTTTTTGATAGGTTTGTTCCGATCTATCACTGTAGAAATGCAATTAAAGGTGGTTTTCCATGTTGGTACACTGCAGAAATTATTGAAAATATTAGATACAAGAATAAATTACGACGAAAATTTAAACGTACAGGTACAGAAAAAGACTTCACTAATCAAAACTCAAATTAAGGAGGCCTATGATCAGTACCTCATAAACGTAGAAAGTCGTATAAATATTGATCCAAGAAATTTCTGGTCATTGATCAACTCTCGGAATAACACTACTAGAATTCCCGGTATTATGCAAAAGGATGGAATACGGCTGGAGGATCCGAAATCAATTGTCAATGCATTTGCTGATCATTTTTGTAAAGTTTATCAAGACTACGAAATTTGTTAAGAACGATAATCCCGGTCTAAGCAATATATCTATTAATATACACCACTTCTCCGAAGATGAGATCCTGGATGCTTTAGGAAAACTAGAAAATAAACATACATCGGGTCCAGACCAGTTGCCTAATTTCCTATTGAATGATTACGCTTTTGCATTCGTTAAACCTCTATATACGAGGGAGCGTTTTTATATTCGCGGAATGGGGGATAAGGGGTGGAAATAAAAAAACCAAATTATTTTTCTTTTTCAATATATTCACCTGCAAGACGGATACATTTTTCACATCTTTCAATTAATTTATTTATACCCTCATAAAAAAATGATTTCTCTTTATCTGCAAAATACGCCGAAACTGCCTCCTTGACTTCATCATCGGCAGTAAATTTTTTACCCCGCAGCTCTTTTTTCGACTCCAGTAACAATTCGACTCAATACACCATCCTTGTCTTCATTACAGAGGTCCAAAAATGCACGCGAACACTCTACGCGCTGTTGTTTTTGCGGCGGCGTGAGCATTCTCGGCACCCATTTTGCGCTGACCTTCGACATGCCGAGATGATCGTGTAGGATTTTAAAAATTGTTGTATCGGATACTCCAACCACTTCTGCGAGTTGTTTCTTCTTTTGTCGAGCATCTTCGAGTACAATTTTTTCAACTTTTTGGATAAGTGCTGGCGTGGTCACCTCAATGCTCCTACCTGGCCTCGGGTCGTCTTCAAGGGATTCCCTTCCTTGTTTAAATAAACTATGCCACTTGTACACCATGGTTTTTCCTGGACAAGAGTCGCCGTAAACCAATGACATCTCATTCATTATGGTCGCGACAGATTTTCCTTGCCTGGTAAGGAACTTTATAACGGCACGATATTCGATTTTTTCCATATTTCACTTTTCACTCCTGATTATGTTACTTGGTTGACGATAGCTCAAAGACTAACTGTCTAATAACAATGAAACTTCGTATTTATACTAATTATGAGTCGCTGCACAGGCCACGCCCCCAATGCGCCTAATCACCCCCCTACAACCCGCTCATTCCGCAAATATAAAAACGCTCCCTCGTATGATATCCAACTTGATTCTGAAGAAACGGACATTCCCGCCAGAGTGGAAAAAGGCTAGGATCTGTCCTATTTTCAAAAACGGTGATGCTACTGAAGTCGAAAACTATAGACCAATATCGCTATTATCTAACGTCGCCAAGGTATTTGAAACTGTGCTTACAAAAATATTTACTGTAGCATTACACCAACACAGCATTGTTTTGTTGAAAAGAGATCTACCGTAACAAACCTATGTATGTACATTTGTTTAATTTTTATATGAATCTTTGGATACGCAGGGCCAGGTAGATGTGATTTATACGGATATGTCAAAAGCTTTCGATAGCATACATCATGGTACTCTCCTACAAAAACTTCATTCACTTGGACTCTCTGATGGCCTGTTAGAACTTTTGGAGTCGTACTTGATAGAGTGAAGGTTTGTCGTATGTGACAATGGTTTCGTATCTAGAGAAGTCGTTATTCGATCTGGAGTCCCACAAGGGTCGAATCTTAGACCACTCTTATTTCTACTTTTTCTCAATGACTTACCAAAAACCATAAGTTGTGAAAATTTAATGTTTGCAGATGATGTTAAGTTGTTCCTACCTAAACACATTTGAATCTAGACGTACAATGCTATACTATAACACTTTATATAAAGACAATAATAACATAATAAAAGTTATCAAATTACTACTAATAAAATCAATATTTAAATGTTTTGTTAACATTTAACTTTTGTTTGGAAAGTAGATACGCCCTGTTGTTGTTTAATCCTAGTACTTCAAAAAAGTTTGTAGTTGATCAATTTTTTATGAACTCTATACGGGTTAATTGGAAGAAAGCCAACTTTACTAAAAATGTGTACAGTAACCAAGTTACTCACTTAATTATTAGTATTCATTATATTTCATTTTAGTGCCATCGTAAAATATCCATCACATTATATACATCAGAGAATGAATTAAATAGTCAATGTCAGATTCATGTTCGCAAACAGCTACATGTACAGTATTTCTGACATTTTCTTCTATTATTTTAATTTATACATGCATATTTATTACCATCTTTATAATGCATTTATTTGGATAGAAGTCTCGTTTTACATTAAGAAATTGTAACATTTATTGTTGTTGTATGTCACATAGAAGTAATATGGTCATTACAGAAAATTCAGGAATGAACATGTATTGTCACGACCTATATGTTATAATCTTTTTATAGGTCGAGGAACCCTATGATACTTGCCAATTTTATATTCAAAAATAGCGAAAATAAGTATTTTGTCGTAATCAACAATTCATGGTAGACGGAGGTACTGAAGCATAATACCTGTTACTAACCGTGGTGGAATTGTTGCGCATTTACCAATTATTCTTAGCCCTACGAAATGTAGTTCGTTGCACGAATTTTACTGCTGTCTGCTCCAAAAATGTCGCTCCTGCAAAAATAATAGAAAAGTGCAGTTCAATGAACAAGATGAAAGAACCTGGCCATTGTACCTTGTATCATTATTTTTGAGAATGTCATTTGTCATATTAGTATTTTTAGTGTCCTGCACGAAATAAAAATGTTTGCACCCGATGCAGAATAGTACGCCTTGAATAACGCCAATGTCAGTCGTCTACCTCTTCGCCTACGAGTAATGCCTTTATACTTCTATTTTCAGCAGTTACGCTTTAAACATAAATTGTTGTTGCTTCACAGAGGTATAACTGTACCGGTAATTTAGCATAACTCAGCTAAAATAACCTTATTTTTATGATTTATTTAAAGTTTAGAGATTATTGATGAACATATTACGCCAAACTTCTATATGTTAATCCTTGGCTACTACTACCAAAATGCGATGTATTACAGCTGACAAATAATTATACTTATAAATAGACTATCAAAACTATTTTACATGAATTTGAGTACAAGTAATTTAACAAAATTTCAATGAAAAAATATTACACGTTAAAATTAAAGGGTAGTATTCAAAAATGCTAAAACCTTGTGGCAGCTAATTAAGGTATAATAAACATTACTGACCACGTCATAAAATTTAAATGAATGCCACATCTTTTGTAGGACTTTAAAACCCGCAGCAACTTCATGAATTGCGAGGCGATATGCTTCCTTGAACTTGGCATATTAAATGGCAGCTAACCAATGGTTAAAGCATAGTAGTAGCTCTTAGTATTTATTAGTCATTGCGTGTAATTTCCAATATTTAAGTTAATTAAAATTTAGGAAAAATATATCTATCCTTCGTAGTATTTTAATTTCAATACTATTATTGCAAATGTCTTCCGTGTTAGTTAGCGTATCATTAGTTCGTGAAAACATGTTCTGGAACACCTAAATATTATATTAAATGATATCAAAGGCTTCTACGATACGAGTCGCTGTTATGAAAGATAAACCAAAACAAAGTAAAATATCATAAAAGTACAGAAGTAGATATACAAAACTTTCTAAACTCGATGTAATAATGCAAGTGGTTCCTCCAAGAGTAAAAGTGGGTAGGAGACGTAAGATCACGGTAACTCAACCTGCAAACCACGCTAGACGTGAAAACCTGCTGAAAAGGTTTTTGCCTTTAGCAACTTTCTCAGCTCCAATACAGTCAACGATCCATAACGATTGAATTAACAAGAAGATACCTTTGAACAATTTTTGTATGATTTAGCAAAATTCGAAAACGCAAATATACATATAAGTTGTGTATATATGTATTATGCCCCAAACGCCTTTACTTGGCCAATATTGTACTTGCCTCGTGACAGCGACAGTTAGAGATAACACAATTTATTGTTGAATACAAAGCTGTTGTATCTAATATATGGTAAGGATCCGATCGCGTTATTTGTGTTGGATTTAGCATCGACCACAACCGAGTCGGGCCAAATGGCGTCAACTCAGGTTAAATACCCGACCAGGCCAAAAGTTCATTAAACGGCTCTAATACAAACTTTCAATCTAAAAGTTTTGTACATTCTGGAAATGTACAATATAACTTAAGGAAATGAATAAATGGTAGCTAAAGGGTAGGTACAAGAAATTATTGATACTTATACGTACGCCGCATATGGTATCTAGGTTTCCATTTGTATCCAATATCATTATATATCTGATTTAATCAAAATAACAATGAAGAAGAAATATATGCGTAGTAATTGAAAAACGAGTACGATGATTTCAAAGAGCTCGAAATCCTAGACCGCATTTAATTTTCTTATAATATGGCGCAGTGGCCTTCTTGGATTGCGCGAACTTTTATACGTGGGTATGCAATTCAAATATCAGGAAATGAAATTCAGAGTTCTGTAAAGAAACTTCACAAACACACAAACACATACATATATTGGTATTGGTATTGCGAAACGCGATCATACCGGTTATTGAATTGAACGAGTAGTAGTCACAAATATTACAATGCCCGGTTTCACCGTCATCTTGTATTCACATAACAAATAACTAGATGGATATATGCTAGAATCTTGGTAAAATAAATAAAAAGTATTAGTTATTATTAGGATTATACGTCTGTTTTATTATAAACAACTCATTGGTTCATCAATCTCTCAATATTTCGCTTTATTTAATATGACTACTTAATGTTATTGATACATATTATGAATTTATGTTCTTTGAGTGCTAGTTTCCACTCTAATTTATTTACCTTTTGAAGAAGAATTTCATAAAATGAGTCTTATTTCCTTTTAAAGGATTTTTCTGTTGGCTGCTAACCCTACTAATTCTACGGTCATCTTATCTACGTTTAATTATTTTATATGTAAACGTTTATGTATCCACGTCGCCGATGCCCACTCATGGTAGTCACGAACATAGACGATGCAAGTACGTAAACGTTACTGAACGTCCGCCTTGATCCGACCGCTCGGCCCCTCCAGGTTGTTCTCCGCACTGCACCAAAACTTGTCCCTCTTTGCCGACTCTAGTCACTACTTATAAATAAGCTTCTTGCTTGTTGGCCATATTCTAGATAATGATAGCCGTCGTATGTACTATGAAACACTCCCTTTTTACAAAAGAAGATTTTGTCAATATTACAAATTAATCTTGAATAATAGTTACATTAGTTCAGATACTGCAATTTTGGGCTTCAGCATACAACAACTAGAAATTTAATCGATCCAATAGTTATTATAGTATTTTCCCGATTTAAACCCTAAAATTCAATTTGCCATTGAAACTGTAATTAATAGGAATTGACACTCCATTTATTAGAACAAATACACATAAAATTGTACGTGATTAGTCTCAGAAGCCTATACATATCTTAGCAACTACATAAACTATCACTCCATTGCATTATTACCACAGTTAAGATCAGTAAAACATGAAAATAAGAATCGTAAAAACTGTTATGAATCTGAAATTCTGTTATACGTATATATATTAATAATAATCCTTTATTGTCGTAAGTTCATACAAGAGAACATTGTCCAAACACTGTAGATATTGTAACAATATCCTACAGGGAGGAAAATATATACTTTCCGCAAAAGAAATTGCATTAACTAAAATACATATTTGGCAAACAAGAATTTGTTAGTTAAAACTAAAATGAGCAAAGTAAATGAATCCTATTTTATTAAATATTTTAGCAATCTTAATTTAGAGTGCTACGAAGTTAATATTGAACGACAAAGAAACACAAATGCAAGTTAACATTTATTATTAAAATTTATTATATTTTATACACAAAATATTTACTATAATGGTAAAAATTAATAATTAAAATAGATAGGTACATAAAAAATCCTCTATTCAAAACAACTTCAAACGTCCGGGTCTTCATGCAGTCTTTGAATTTGGTCAGTATTGAAATTGGAATATTATTCAAGCACCGTGTTATCGCAGGATTTAGCTCTCTGACGCTAACGTATTGTTCATTACTGGCAATATTAAACAAAGATTTTCGATGGGGTTCAGATCGGGCGAACGAGTAGACCTTTATAATATATTGATTCGTATTTGATGAAACCACTCCTTTGTTTGTGTGGATAGCTGCATTGTCTTGCTGAAATATCGCGTAAGCAATTATTCACCAAAGCTTATCAAAATCATTTCCAGAAGTGCTATATAAGAATTAGAATTCATTTGCGTTAAAATAAAACATGTAGGGGTTTTATTGCTACAGGTAAAAGCCGCCTAAACCATTATACTGCCGCCACTAAAATTTCGGCTTATCGCAACTCCAAGTGCAAGTGCAAGTGTTCTTGCACAAATCATGATTCAAAACTGTCATTTGACTTGGACGAGCAGTTAAATTTCTTCCCGTCAAGAAATATGAGATTTCACTCATGATCTCATTGCCTATTTATGCGTCTCTGTTAAGAGTAGTGTTGAAACGTTTTCTAGCCACCGAAAACGTTTACTGCCGGATAAATTGTGTTATACGTGTCTCTCAGTTACCGGTAAATTTAAATTAGATTTTACTTGTTGCGAGGTTACGTTACCAAAAGAGGTTAACTGAAATTTTGATGAGTGCTGCCTTCGAGTTAGTTTTTGATTACTCCCCTTAGCGCGATTTTTGCGATAACAATTGGCCATCTTTTTAACATTGTTGCTGGGATGATCGTCCTATTTTCTTAGCAATGGCTTAGTTTGAAAACCATACCTCTTTATAATAATTTATTTTTGTTTTTTCTCTTCGGATAGCAATTTACCTCTCGGCATTTTTATTTACCGATATGTATACCTCGATAATATATACATTTAACAATAAAAAAACTTTTAAAGCTGTTTAAAGATTGGATGTGGAGTTCTAGAAATTTCGTTGGTATTACGTTTATATGGCAGGCACTTCTCTTACGCTTCTAATAGTTGTGATACTCATACCGTTGTTATATGTTTATGAACTACAAAATTAGATGGAACTATAAAAATTTCACTGAGTGTAGCGTAATCATGTACTATTAGCACTAGTAAAGGCAAGTTATTAGCATATTACAACGTTTCATATGAGTAAGCCACTTCTTTTATTCAGAACGGAAAATGACAATCGAACTAGAGCGATATAAATATAATATAAAAGGCAGCAGTTTCTGATATATGTATATTTGCTGATGTAATATTTCCAATCATTTGCACATCGGTTCCTGGGTTCTCTGCGGTGTAGTAAGTCTTTGGTTCTTGACGTTTGTATTACCTTACTACACGGCTGATAATATAACGCCTGAAAAACAAATTTGGTTTACTAATCTAAGAGCAATTTTCATAAATTGGCCGTTATTCCGTAATATTTTGTGTCCCTGTTGTAATTTCCTCCTGCAACTTTCCTTTCGAAGAAGGGTGCGAAAAAATATCGAGAACAGAAAGAAGTAAATGCTATCCACCCGGGAGTAAATCCGATAATCCAACAGCAGCTATGAACTATAGCCGTCGACTTTTGATTGACTACATTTCTAATCGGTGCTTGTATATTATTGCAATTTATCTTTTAGAGATGGGATTCATTCGTTTTTACCAGGCATTTTGAAATAATATCGAATACTGGAAGGGTAGAAAAGACACAGTGAGGAGGTATCGTGCTATGTTTGGAACATATATTGTTTCTCCAAACATTTTTTTATATCTTTAATGGATGCAGTTGCAATAGCTTCTTAAGCTGAATCCTATTTTAGTGTGCATAATGTGTTTCCATGCCTTTGCCACGCCATTAAATCGCCATAAGTAATTCTTGCTTTTAATTATGTCTTAGCGGCAAATGGTAGTTGAACCGGAATGCCGATCTCGTGAAGCGTGCCACAAGCATCATCAACAGCATGCATACCCCGGACCGTACACATTACGCCTTCCTTCTTCCGAATTTTGCACGTAGATGGATACTTGCGTTTTTGATTACCATAACCTGCTAGATAGATTTTCAGCATTGGTTTCAGAGATTGGATTTCTATGGTGTATATTTTTTTTAGATGCAGCGCCATATAGCGACTTCACATATTATATTGCTTTCCGTGGCCGCCTTTAATAACTTCTGTGTGTAATTATGCGTGCGAAGTATAGTAAGTGGTGTAACAATATTAATTATATTGTAATAACGAATACCAACTCAAGAAGTAACATTATTCTTTGGAATGCTATAGAGAGAACGCGAATACTGTCCGTATAAACTCTCACTTTTGCCAGTACGTCTAGCCGGTATCAACAACAACAATAATAATAATAATAATAATTGAAAGAAGTACTCGACCGTTTAATATAAACATAATATAATTGACCGCATACCCGAGGAATTAATTTACCATCAATTATATTATCTTAATAATAATAATAATAATGAGTTAGTCAAGAAATACGCATGCTATTCTGCTGGACAATTGTGTGTTGTATGCTATCGCTGTCTAACGGCAGATATCTACCACTGTTCTTTACCCTTGTCTAGCTACAATAAAATGCTATCGTCACATCGATCTTTTCAATTTCAATTAGTTCCACGAAGCCCTCATTCATACTACTGCGAGGTGAGGAGGACGAATCGTGCGCCTGTATGCAGTCGGCCAGAATGCAATCCACAAATTGCAAATAATATCGCGGTATACATATCGGTTGATTTCAGAGATAGGATAAATAACGGCGCGAAGGGGCAAGGGGTAGGTACGAAAATTAGCTAAGAAGTGGGATCGCGTGAGTCTAGCGCTGTAGACTAGACGAGATTAGACTGTGATAGAGAGACTCGTACGCGTTCCCACTTCTTAGCGAATTTTTGTACCTACCCTTTACCCCTTCGCGGCGTTATTTATTCTATCTTTGAAATCAACCGGTATATACATACTTAATTATTGGCGTAGTAACAAATATTTACGAACAGCGCCCTGAACGCAAGAGGTTCCAAAATTTTAAAAAATTGCGGTAAATTATTGTAATGATAATATATGTATATCATAGGCAAAAAATCTTCGAAAAAGCGCAGTAGCGTGAGTTGGCGGAGTCACATTGATGTTATGGACGTCGGAGCGATTTCTAATTTTATTCCATAAATAAGATGCCTTTTTAGTGAAAAGTATATTATTATATAATACAAGAGATGGAAACAGAACACGATCAGGCATGTTTAACCATCTAACCTCGAAAAGCTTGTGTGATATTCGATCATATTTACTTAAATTAAATACATATCTCAAGCTTCTGTTCTGTACTGTTTGTAATCTCCGACGGTTCACAGCATCTACACATGGCCCATAAACAGGCATACCGTAGGTAAAGCAAGACAACACCAGGCTTTCACAAAGCATAGCCTTAGTAGTAGTTGTAAATATATTTCGGTGAGGGTATAAAAGCTTTAGATTACCATAAGCAAGTGCAACAACCTATGATATGTGTTTCTTGTATCTAAACGTGTTATCACAAATAAGACCTAAATTTTTGGCGGGATACTGGAATAGCAGCGCCTTCCAGAAAAAGTTTTACTCTATCTTGATACTGGAGAACACCGATTAGAGAAATTGGCTGAGATGGTAAGCCGCAGGCACCTAGGCGTTAGCCCATATCCTGCAAATTTCTATACCACACTGCACATATCAAGTTATGAGCCTTGAAACTGTCGTCCACTACCTCACCGGCCGCACGAGACCGACACCTCGCGGAGAGGACCGGCGAGCCGGTGGGCTCCTCTCCCCCGTGCTACCCATGTTAGACAAATTTCCTTGTCAACGTTGGACGGGTCACCGCTGGAGACGCTTTAGCGAACTCCTACCTCACATCTAATACCACGGGGTCTAGGCCTCCTTGCGGATGGCGACTATCGGCCGAGCGTGGGAAACGGAATCTGGCCGTCAGGTACAACCAGCCCGCCCGTGAATTAAGCCTGAACTACGGGGACGGCTGGGCCGAAGCCCTACCCCAAAATGCCAACCGCGGGAACTCTTTCGCCCCTCCGGCAATCCGCGGCAGCTACAGTGAAACCGTAGGGTCCCAGAGTCACCGAGTTGTTTTAGGATGAAACCAAAGCTTTCCCCAACCAGACAACCAGCGGGCGGACTACTCCTCGGCAAACCGACTTTTGTCCTCCCCTACTATCTTCGCCAAATTATCTAGCCACGCCTGTTTCCCTGAGTGTGGCCACCAAGTATGGGGTAGTGCAGCTGCAGAGTTCTCAAGATAAGTGCCGTAGGGTGCCTCACTTAGCCACCTTATATTCCGACGGTTAGCGGCCGGACACCGGAGCATCCTCCCCTATATACGAGGTCTACTCCCGCCACGCCCGTTGCCCGAAACTATGAAATCAGGGATTGGGTAGTGCAGCCGCAGAGTTTTAAGGGTCGACGCTATAGGGTGAACACCGACCCTATGATACTGGAGAACAATATGCGGTTTACTAAACAAAAGTGCTACTGATTTACAGGGATTAATTTTAAGGGAATAGACTGCAGCAAAGGAAGCAATATCCGCCAAGTCATTATTGATATCACACAACGCATTGTCAAAACCATCAACCTCAAATGTCTTATAAATTTGAGTATCATCAGCGTACATCTGCAGTTCACAGTGTTTCGCATAATGGGGCAGAGCAGATGTATAAATCGTAAATAGAAGTGGTCCGAGGATAGAGCCTTGAGGCATACCCCGTGATAAACGCAATGGATCCGACACATCATTGCCAAGACGAACACACTGACATTTATTAGATAAGAAAGACCAATATAATAACAAATTGAGAGCAATGTGTCATTTAAGGTGTCGAAGGCTTTGCTGAAATCCAGCAACACCAAGATAGAGAGCTTGTTCTTATCTCTTGCACTAATTAGGTCATCTGTGACTTTTAACAACTGTGATCGCTTCTGAATCCCGATTGACAACTAGATAGTAGATCAAACGCGCTGAGATGGTCACTGATTTGTCTGTGGATCAACTTCTTCAGAACTTTACTAAGAACTGGCAAAATGCTAATAGGTCGAAAATCAGTGTAGCTTACAGGTTTACTAACTTTAGGTATGGGAGCCACTACGGCCATTTTCCAAACTGCAGGAAAACTACGCTCATATAGACACGAATTAATAATGTGACTCACACACAGCAATGTACTATATGGCAATGTCAGTTTAATAGCAGCTACACTAATACTATCCAAGCTTTTAGCACGACTTGTTATTTTTAAAAGGTGTTTCGAAATATCAGCAGTGTCCACAGTGTGAACATCAAAAAGTGGCTCCATATTGTTATAAGTACACCATAAATAAAGGTCACTAATTGCGTTAACATCATGCGGGAGTGTAGTGTGTTTGTTTTCAACAAAAAAGTTATTTATTTCGTTTGGTATACTCAAATCAGCGGGAAGATCAACAGAATGCTTACGACAGATATCTAATTTTTTCACTTCAGACCACAGGATCATACTCTGTACTTTGCAGCCTGACTCATTTTCATCCCTCTGCTAACTTGCTAAACTTTTTGGTTGTTATTAAGCTGAAGAAAGAATGGACCTCTAACAAATGACATTTGCGATTTTCCATATAAAGGTGATTTTCTCCTTTAACCCCCACCACATTTACTTCGCTTTGCAGAGAAAAGCTCAGTCCGAAAGCCGATCTCTTTAATGGTGTACTTTTTTATATGACGATTCGATTCTCCCTGGCTATCATCAACTTTTTTATTATTTTATGAGAGCCATGTTTGGTTTCAACACAGTCAGATACACTTTTTCTTCAACCATGTATATATAACTTTTTGATATTATGCTTCAATTGACGCAGAATAAATTTAAAGGTTAAATGAGGTACTTAGTCACGAAATTTCGATCTGTCAAACATTCCAATTAACATAGTAATAGAGATATATTAAGTATGTTATTGTCATACTGACAACTGTACAGCAATTGGTAAAATATACTCGTCTTTGCTTCATAAGCTGCTTGCTAGATTGATGCAAAACTGTAGATAAGTATAACATGATATTCGATGTATAAACAGATTAAAAAAAACAGAACAAGTTTACATATTTCTTTAAAAAATAAACGTTGTCCAAATTTGTAGAAAACTAATGCCAAAAACCTTTAAAAATTCCATGTAAAGTCAATGGACGTGTCTAAATCTATTCAAAACTTTCCACTACCATCAGTACATGCATCTGCTTTAAAAGCTGTTCGAAAGAGAAGCGTGTATCCGGTAAAGGACCGTGATAGAATTTGCGGAATCCCTGCAAACATACAAAATACATATATCGCCTGTACTACAGTCGCCGGTGCAACAGCGCAGTAGCTCGTAACCTCAAAAAAGTAATCGCAGAAAACTGGAGAGCGATCGCGAATTTTTATCGCGGAGTTTATTGGACGCAAAGTATCGCGGTCGCTCTCGCCAAAAATACTCCTTCTCGAAACTGTTTACGAACGCAAACAATTCATTACTTACCAGCACCCGTGCAAACAATAGATTAGGATTAAAATACAACGCTATTTGTAGAAAGCAACGTGTAATTCCACAGCGACAAAATGCTGTAATATTTCGCTATACACTTCAGGCTCTGTAATTTGGTTTTGATGTGTATGGATTGAAAACTAGCATTAGAGATCGTGTTAGCGAAGTGTTGACATGTGTAGCTTTCAGTTTTTTTTTTTTACTTTGAAGGCAAAGATCTATTATTATTACTTACTCGAAAAAAACTGCCACATCGCACTTTACACATGGCAATCTCCGTAATATCTAACGCGTACATATCTTCCGGGTTTTCTCGGACTAAGATAAATTGCTTTTTACGTCGTCTCTTACATGAATGCTTGTAAAATTAAGAAAAATCGGTTGTTTAATTAGTTTCAAAAAGGGTACAAGAATAGATGTTCCAACGTTACGCAATTAGATATTAGGAATTTGACTCTTTCTTGACTCGGTTTTGACCTTGTGCTTTATACGCATTTATTTTAGGCTGGGGCGATGACACCTAAATATAATTTTAAATTTTTTCATTCTCGGAAAAGAGCGTATATAACGTATACCAAACCGGTTTTTTTGCGTAATGACTTTGTTGATATTAGGGCACACGTTATAATATATTTAGCACAATAAAAATTAATCGCTTCAAACCAAAAATCGTTAATAATATATGTATATACATAACCAAGATCGATGGTAGTGAGTGTAGGAGATGACAGACTTAGAGAACTTATTAAATGAAATTTTCACGTTTTTGTATTATATGTTCAATGTCTAAATCACCAAAATTATTGTATATTGAAAGCATAATTGATGATCTGCGCAATTTGCACATTGTTTATTTCCCTGAGAGTTGGACAAATGAAGAGATTATTAATACTTTCCACATTAAAGATCTTGCATTATGTAGTGACTTTTGTTGAAAAGTTTTTAACGGTGAGGGTGTTGCAATTTGGGGTTTCTAAACGTTTTAAATATGCAATACTGTATAAGTTATCCCCTATATAGACAGGCTAGGTATTTTGATTAACCAGCAATATAGAGATAACCGATCGACAATTATTGCCATTCATGCGTTTTATGAATAGGTAGTTAATGATTTGGATTCTCATAAATTTTCAATAGCTGTTTTTTTTTATTTATTTTTATTTTTATTTTATAAGTTCGAGTACCCCAAGGCAAATATGAATGCATGATTCGACAATAACGCCCTTTATTTAAATAATGATAGTACTAAGTTTTTGGTTTCCCATTCCACTGAAAATAAAACACCTTTTACTTTTCATATCAATTCAAATGATCAAGAAATAAATGCCGTTGATGAATTTACTTTGTTAGGTATAATTTATAGATGAATTTTACTCGGGCATGGTGAAATTAAAGAGCCTTTCGGCTTGCACACCGTCTGTGTTGATAGAAGAAGAAAAATCATAGATGAAGCCGCTCTCTTGGAGTGGTAATGGTTGGAAAATTTTAAACAAACTGATCTCAATTTGTTATCAAATACGTAATTTAAGGCATGTCGTTGACTTTGGATCTTTATTGTCTCTTGAGTTTGCTAATGTACACAGTAGATTATCTTACGGTATTGCTGTTTCGTGTTCATCCCTGGCCAGTCTCACGTGCTTTTGGCTCAGAAACGCATTGTTCATACTCAGTCATGTAGAACTCTCTTTGAAGAATGAAATATATAATCATGCTCTGTATTTATATTTATGAACTACTAAATTACGCCTATAGAAATAAACAGGATTTTCTTGGCAATCGTGATATTCATTCATACGAGATCACAAACAACAACAAATTTTACATACGAAAGTTTTCATTAAGTTTAAGTAAAATTGACCTGGTTCATTAGGTTTGAAACTATATACCTAATGCTTCGCCTCAAAAGTTTAAATACTGTCAAAATGAAAGATTGTTTAAGTCGAGCATTAAAACTTTCCTGATGCAGAACTGTTTGTATTCGGTTGACGAATGCTCACTGAATTATCCATGGTTTTGCTGGTTATTTGGAACACGTTACGGCTTTGATTCTGGTTGTCTATCTAAATAAAATTTTAATCTATATCAGCATTTATATTAAGACGATGTAATACAAATTTCGAGCAGCCAGATCTCTTACTACAGTTTTGTAACCCATAACTTTCTCTCATGTATTTCTACAAAATCTGCATTGAAGATTCCAAGTACTACACAATTTTAAAATTGGCGTAGGAAGGCATTCCAGTTTTATTAATGATTAGTGTATATTTTGCAATGGATTTTTCAGTATTTTATAAATTTATATATATATTGTAGAAATTAAATTTAGGATCGGTTTATTTATCATTTATCACATTATATAACCTCGCAGAAAAATTTTACAGATCATGCCATTTATTGTTTATAATTGAACAGAACGAATTCAACGGAAGTTTATAAAAATCTTCTTCCTATTTCAATATGATACAACGTATTCGTTTTACTGCAGAAAATAAATTCCTGATTGTGTTTGTTAATTTTTAAATGTGATTATATTAATTGACAATACTTTGTACAATTAGACAATATTTTACTAATCCACCTAATTTTTGCATAATAATTTTCCATCAAGTTATCTGAATAAAAAGGTGAATTCAATATTCAAATTTTGAAAGAGTTACATAGTTTTTGAATTTGAGCATATTCTATATAACAAATGATATCGAAGGCTTTCACTGTCCTAATATGGAGGCTTTAGGGTTTTGACCGAGTCATAGTAGTACAATACAATACAAAAATATGTTACACAGAATAAATTAGAAAGAAGATCACAAAAATACCAGTAGATTTTGTATTTTTCTATTCGTACTTTCTTTACTTATTTTTTATATTACACTGTTATGACGCAGTGAAAACCCGGAAAGGCTGTGAAGACTAGAAATCTACCAAGAACAAATTTCAAAATCGTTGCAAAGATTTGTATAAGTTTAATAGGTAATATAAAATTATAAATTATGTAGATGAAAGCATATATTTCTTATTGCTTCTGTATGTATTTAAAGGAAGACGTAATATAATGCTAACGAAATTAATCTTGGTTAGAGAGATTTTACATTGAAACAAAGTAATGATTTTATTATATTCATAATATTTTAATTATATTCACTATCTTCATTTTACCATGTAATTGACTTATGTCGATATTAACAATTGTATATCTACTTTTATTTCTACAGAACCAGTAGTTGTTTATTGCTATGACCTATAGCTGTAGATTTAGCAACATCTAATTAACCATAATCCAGAAATAATTGATAGCGCTTAACAAGTTTAATATTAAATATAAATATATGTACATACATCACTTTTCTGTATGTAATTGTGAAATATATCCTTCCAGAATGGTATATACATAGGTACATATGTACTGGTTGTCTCTCTAGTGCGTCCAAGTACCATATCTCCCCTTGTAGATATTTTTTCTGAAAAACAATTACACGGGGGTTACTTGAATTGATGTGGCACATGTTCCAAAATTACTTTCACGTATACAGGGTGTTCCATTTTCACTGAACAAAATACAACTTTGTCATTTTAAATACAATGGTTTTTTTTTCAACGCAATCGATTCTACGCATTATTTGCAAATGTTTTGTATTAGGGTTCCCTATCCCTAAATTCAACTGTTTCGAAGATATTTACAATTTTCCTTAATAATTTCTTATTGCACCATCTTAAAGAAAAATTAATAGTGTAAAATCCTTTGAAGCCTAAGGTACCAAACTTCTGCAAACGAAAGTAAAGGGTCATAGATACTAAGAACTGTAATAACTTTCACCACAATTAATACAGGGTGTGTAGAAATTAGCAACCAATTCAGATATATTCACACATTAAAAATTATTTTTTTTAATGGCGTAGTAGTTTTTATTGCAGCACTTGATTCAGCAAGTAATTCTACATCGATTTGTATTAAGGTATCTCTCTCTTTATTAGTTTCTGAGTTATTAGAGATTATTGGTTCCAACTACGGAAAGTATAAGTACTATTGATGTTGTCTTCTGACGGTTTTTTTGGTTAAACAATATCTATTAGGTATTTTTTGTCATACTTAGCTATGAAAATAAAATATATCGGTAAGAGTTGTCAAATGAGTGACAGTTTATCGAGTAGACTTGTTGGTCCGCGCAATATGACAATTAATCACGAAAATTACACTAATAGTGGTATATTAAATTTATTTTATATCCATGGTAAATGTTATACGATAGCAGCAAGAATATGTCGTGCATTTAATAAGAAATATCCACAACCTATGACCCTAGCGAAATTTAAAAGAATTGAAATCAACTTTTTAAATCATGGAACAATTAAAGATATCAAAAGACCATATTCCAATCCTCCCGTCAATGACGAAGCGTATGAAACGAACGTATTACGTTATTTTAGTATATTTCCAACAAATTCAATCCCTGCACCAGCAGTTGATCTCGGATTGTCAGAAAGCTCCGTTTTTTTTGAAATGATACAAAATACGACCATACTAACTAAACATGTGGTTAACTGAGAGCAAGTGAGATTTGGTGTAAATGAAAAGCAACAAAACTATCACTCATTTGGCAACTGTTAGTGAAATATTTTATTTTCATAGCTAACTATGAGAAAAAAATAACAGATATGAGTATACTTTTCTTAAACAATAAAATTTCTACGGGTTTTTTTAAATTTAGATTAAAAGTCGACGTTAATTTAAATTCTTTTTAAATAATATAATTTCTTGAAGAAGTCATAGAATTGTGACGAAATATTGAAAATAAAGATTTTTATTATTAGAGGACCGAAAAACTTGTAGAAATACTATTGTTTAACCAAAAAAACCGTCAGAAGACAACATCAATAATACTTATACTTTTCGTAGTTGGAACCAATAATCTCTAATAACTCAAAAACTAATAAAAATAGGTATATGAGACCTTAATACAAATCGATGTAAAATTACTTGCTGAATCAAGTGCTGCAATAAAAACTACTATGCCATTAAAAAAAGAATTTTTAATGTGTGAATATATCTGAATTGGTTGCTAATTTCTACACATCCTGTATTAATTGTGTTGAAAGTTATGACAGTTCTTAGTATCTATGACCCTTTACTTTCGTTTGCAGAAGTTTGGTACCTTTAGCTTCAAAAGGTTTTACACTATTAATTTTTCTTTAAGATGGTGCAATAAGAAATTATGAAGGAAAATTGTAAATATCTTCGAAACAGTTGAATTTAGGGATAGGGAACCCTAATACAAAACATTTGCTAATAATGCGTAGAATCGATATTGCGTTGAAAAAAATTATACCATTGTATTTAAAATGACAAAGTTGTATTTTGTTCAGTGAAAATGGAACACCCTGTATAGGTGAAAGTAATTTTGGAACATGTGCCACATGAATTGAAGTAACCTTCGTGTAATTGTTTTTCAGAAAAAATATCAACAAGGGGAGATATGGTACTTGGACGCACTAAAGAGACACCCTATACATATTGAAATCAACTGGTTTATTTTAGTACCAATACTGTGCGCGTTGTGTATTTCTATAATTTAATAATGTCAATTAGTAGAAATGCTAATACGTCAGATTTATTCCACATTGACAGGTTTCATGATGTTAAAGATGTAGGCCAGGGAACATCGAATTTCAGTCTATGTTCTGCGATACATAGAGATTATTGCTTGATGTTTTGCAAATGAGCACAAGCACTGTAATCACAGTAAATATAATAGGTAACTATTTTACGGTGTATCCCAGGTTAGTGCATGATAATTAAGAGTGAGTAAGAGATTAATTATTAAAAATATAACGGAAAAGAAAGTGACACACGATGATGCACGATATTTTCCGCTCGAAGATTTTGCTGGAATTTAGTTAATTGAATTAAATTAATATGTACATACAATATATATACACACATATTATACACAATCTGCAATTAATTCAGAAGTAACGCAGGAAGTTAACTTTCATAAAGATAAATATCGTTCCATATTGTAAATAGTTGGTATAAATCACTGACAATTGCTGTAGCTCCTGAATAAAATTCTCATATTTTTAATTTGAATACCATAAAAACCGTGACTTAACAACCACATAAGTAGTACTTCCTCACTTTTTCTAGACAGCTGCTAAATGCTTGCAAGATTCTATATACTAGTAGTAATAATTTCTATTAACGTATGAATCATGCAGCTTTCCTTCAACAGTTTTATTCCACTCAATATGCAGAGACACCCATGAGCATTAAAATCCCGAAAGAAGCTCAATAGGAAATAAGCTCGCGTGAGGCATTCAAAAAGGAAGAATGAAATTATATACCTTTACAGTTAACATAAAGTGCTAATTAGTGCTGAAACAACAGATTTGGTAGTTATTAATAATTCATGTTCATATATGTCTGTATGTATGTATGCAATTAAGTATACGTAAATATTATGTCTCTTCAGCAGCGTTATAAATAAACACGATGCCTTATCTATACTGGATGCATTAATTTTTCATTTCTCGTAATAACGACTCAGCGGCAATGCCATCACGGAAAAAATGTTGTTAGTCACGTGTCTAAAAGGTCAGCAGATAATTATTTATAGTATGTACATTTATTGCATAAAAGCTTTATCGGTATACTATTGGCCTTGCAAATTGGGTGCTAAAGATATTTGTTATACACTATAATATAATGTATGGAATATATTAGTACTATGTAAATGGCAACTTTCATAAATGCACCATTGCTTTACCTTAGTTTAGAAATATCTGTACTCCCAATATAACAATTTTTCTCGCCTGTTTGCTGACTGTTGCTTACATTTCTAAACCAAATGTTCTTTTTCTTAGAAATTATTATTTACTTTTTTACAATTAAAAAACACGCATTTACGATAGACATAGAGAAAAAAACTGTGCTTTTAGAAGTAAGAGTACATGTTACTTGACCGGCCTATATTCGAGAAAATTATTAACCAAATCATATATTAAGCAAACAATCAGAGAGAGATTAACTAGTCCAATCTGGACATTCTTTGTAAAACTGCAGCACATCTTTTGCGTTATATGTATAACTCGATCTAACTTATGTTGTGTACATTCCAAATTATGTTTAAAAATACCATACACCTCAGATTTTATTAGCGATTATGAAATCTTGACGTCTGTGCAAAACGTTTTGATATTATTGGCCCATTTTCAGAATGTTGCGCTAATCGAAGACAGCAGTATTATACAGGGTGTAACACCAACACTTTACACAGTACTAATGTTTGTCTACTTGATAATAAAATCCTATTTACTTGCTCTATATGCTGGGAAAATTTTGGCAGTCAAACTCCTTACACCCTGTATACATCAATTTAGTGAAATCTTCTCCAAAGCAAAGACCGTTGGATTTAGCTGAAACAGAAAACTGTATTTATAAATGTAAATTGCCAGCCATCGAGATCTTAAATAATGTTTTGTTTATCTGAAGCCACTGACAGCTACCAACCTACCAAAGAATAAAATTTATTAGCATGATTTTTAACGAATAATTTAGTTAATTGGTTCGCTTCGTTATTTGGCACTTGCAGTATCCGTATATACAGATAAAGTTATATGTCATGTTCTTTTCAATTCAACCACTAGATATCTTGTACGAGCAACCAAACGTATTTAAAGAGTTACTAAAAATAGATAACTTCTAAGATGCGTATTCTATAAGTAGACTTCTTAAGATATCTGGTTGTCGCACGAGCATTACTGAGTTAGCTACCGGTACTATCTTGGTCTCCCTAAGATATCTAGTTGTGAGCTTGAAGAAACACGTGCATTTATGTGTTTTTAACGAGTGTTAATACAAAAATGATGTCAAGGGGGAAGCAAATATTAGAAATTCTACAATTCTACAACTAGATATCTCAAGTTTTTTATCAAAATCTCCAAAGATACAAAACCCAAATTATCTACAAAATGAACAAATCATAACTTCATATGCAATATATTTTTATTGATATTCAATATTTTTGATATCCCAACAGCTGTAATTTTTTGGCAGTTTGAATCTTTAAAGTGAATTTTCTCAAAACTATTAATTTCAAGTTATCTAGTTGTTGCACTAAGGGGGCGATATATACTAACAATAACTATTCCAATTACGTTATCAACTTAGAGAAGATTGTATTTGTAACACGACAACGAATTTAGAATTTATTAATATAACTGGTTTCTTCAGGAACAAAAGTGGGTAGGTCACGATAACTTGACATATAAATCAGCGTAGTCTTTTGAAGACCCCTACCCACTTTAGCTCCCGAAGAAACCATTTACACTAGTACATTAGTGGCGAAACATCGGGTTTAGTAAGTTTTGTATATAAGTATACATTGTACTTTTATTTGATTTTATTTATTTCTTTTTTTTTGGATTATGTAACAAAAAAAAAAGTTAGTTTGTAGTGGCTACCGTATTTGGTATTGTGTATTTCACGCAAGCCACTGACACGTTGCATTTTAGTTCATGGCAAAACTGGTCAAGTTTAGCTATTAAATGTATTCTGATAAATCGCTAGGAAACACTGATAATTTCTAGTACTAAAGGCGACAATGTGGCGGTAAGCTGACACATACATATGTATATATGTACATACAGTCGAATTTTTGGGTCCCTTCCGTTACGTCATTAACAGCGTAATTAAACACAGATATATGTAAAATATTCATCACCGACATTGAACTATATACATTAGAGACAAATGTCAACATAACATATTAGTCGATGCGACATTACTCATGACGTAACGGACAAGATCCAAAAATTCGACTGTATGTATGCACATATGTTGACAAATTAAAACCGAAAGAAATTCGACACGTGATATACATTTTGGTGCGTAACTTTTAACTTTGATCGCTTCGATGGACATTTTATCATATTTACTCGAGTTTGCAATGAATAATTACCGAGAAGGAAGTAATTGTATGACTAATAATAATGATATAAAACGCATTATCGATGTAGCTGTTACTGTTTTGGTTACATGAGAACCTTGATATCTTTAGCTCACATTAAAAATATCGAATTTTACATCATCGCATATAATTACATATACATATAAATGTATTAAGGAAAATTATTACGAAGAAACTGAATACACATATCTGTAAATAAAGATATGTATTTCTTGTAACGGTCCTATTACCTTATTGTTAGTCATATTGTATTGTATCCGGAATGAGCTACAATAACCAAATTAATATTTTATGTTATATCATTCACCGTAATGTACTTTCAAGGATATTATTTTCTTTATTGGGTATCTATTAGCATTCTCTATTTTAGGAGTTTATGCTTGGTATATACGCTTACAAAGGTTACTACCATTCCTGTAAGAAATACAATACACCCATATATAAGTAAGAAATAAATTAGAGTGATGCTGTATTTCTATGTATTCCACGAGACATATGACTTGCAGTTATATTGTAAATGGGTTATCTCATACTTAATGCGATAATGCGATAAAAGGGGATGTTAGTTCATATTACATTAACTAAACTGTTTGAGTGGCAAATTTTGAAGAACAGTTAAACTTCCAATGTAACATACACAATACATTTGAATTGATTCCAAATTATTGATTGTAAATATAAATTAGCCACGGTTCCATCTTCTTTTGTAGTTGGTTCTTGTAGGTACAAATGCCTTAGCCATGATTCGTGAAGAGTAGCCCATTTTATCCAGTATGGTCTATAAATGGCCCCTTTATAGAAATTCTGTCAAGAAAATGTAAATATGGATTGCAGCATAATTCAATATCCCACTTCAAATTTACGCAGTCACAAGTTGTGATGTCAAAAGTTTTAAAACATGATCTCACATCGAAGAAATCTCATTCTACTGAAAGCAACTCGATAAGTTTTACTTACATACGCTATAATGTCTTGCCTTAATATGTTAATTTCGTAAAACCAAGCTTTTATCTAATTCAGATTTAGCATGTTAAATGTATATCTGTAGATAATATATTGAGTGAAATCATTCAATTATCATATCGGTAAATGTTACAAAACTCTCCTCACGGTACTGTACCTACCTAAAATCCGGTATTCTCTAACCATATTAGTTAGTCTATCACCAATCAAAGCGACTGAAAACTAAAGAAACAATTGAAACGCAACACGAACGTTTTAAATGTGATTCTTGCCTAAATCAATATACCCGCGACTGCTTGAATGTACGATAGTTTTTTTCGGTAAAGAGACATTTTATTTCTCAACAGAATTCTTCAACCTTAATACATTTCGTCCAATGGTTCTCCAGTTTTAATCATTTCTAGACAATAATACATATTTATTCAGGTTATCAAAATGGACATTTGTTTGTGCTGTAATTTTATTGTTGAAGCCAACACTGAACCATTTTCTCAGATTTGAAAATAGGAAATATTCAGTGGCGACTAAGACCCGAGGATATGACAGATAAAGGTGCTATAATCTGTAGCACAATTCATAAAATTCCGCCATAGCAATTTCACACGTGTGCACCCTACCGTTGTCTTGGCGGAAAAGCACTTTCTCCTTGGAGAAATGCAGTTATTTCTCTTCAACCGATGCAATAAGTAAGTAGAATATTGGCAAGAGATTATTTCCCCTTTTGAAGGTAATGGATGTGAATTATAGCTAGTGCATCCCAAAAAATTATCACTCATTATTATTATGACTTTGCTAACTAAAACACTGAGCTTGGGTCTTCTTCCGTGTCGGTGCGAAACCAGTGCACCATATGCTATGTCTACAATCTCGCGCACTTTTACTCCCGACTGACCAATATCCTTTGGTGCAGTTTTCAGTTATTTCTGGTGTTCTCTGCCGACGAAATTCAATAAAACAATTCAAAAAAAACTAAGCAAAATCAAAGTCATCATTGATTTTGAAGGTGCAGAGCCACCAGAGTATTGATTTCACTAAAATACAGGAGATTGTCTGCTTTCAGTGGCCACCGAAGTTTAACCAAGACGCAGAGTACAAGAATAATAATTTTTTTCAAAAGTTTGTTTCAAAAGACAATTACCGATAGTTTCTAAAGGTCACAACCAAATGGTCAAATGATATGTAATCATGTATATCCCAAATGTGCCCGGTGTATTTAAAATTCAATTTTTGTCATAAATCTGAAAAATTGCATTATTTTTGTGAAATGGGATGTTCTTCTGAAGTAGCAGTAGGTTAAAGTTTTTCAATTAATTATAATTTACATAGTTATTTTGAATAGTACTATAAAATTAAAATGGAACATCTACTAAAGATTAAATAAGTACGGTGCTAGTGACAGTAGGATTTCGTTTATACCTATAAGTATAAGTACCTAACCGTGGTGTGAAGTAGAGTAGTAGTTCATAGTATATCCATAAATCCAGTGCACACAATTTTATGAATATTTCAAACAGACACACAATAAAGAAAGCTATCGTTAATGTGCAAGTACTTTATTATTACCACACATGAGAGGCTCAGGACGTGCCGATCTTAGCCTTTAATAATAAAGTGCCCT
Source organism: Holotrichia oblita (assembly GCA_023690525.1). Lineage (NCBI taxonomy): Eukaryota > Metazoa > Arthropoda > Insecta > Coleoptera > Scarabaeidae > Holotrichia > Holotrichia oblita. The sequence goes on along the minus strand of CM043016.1, from coordinate 84,723,517 downwards.
CATGGAGGTATGTTAAAATTGTAAACACGGAGCTTAGCCGAGTAGTATATTTTTTAACTAATGTTATCGTGAACACCTCGAGTTTACTTAAAGTTGGAAAAGCAAATTCGAGTTAACTTCATCAATGCAAACTTGGAATAGCAATTTATGTAAAGACAACATTATATTTTGTAGAAATTTTTTGATGACAAGCGACTGAATCTTTAGTTTCGAATATGCTGAAGAGAATGTCTCATAGTGGAGCTCATATTGGTAGACCTCAGTATTTTGTATCACAATTTTACGTCTAAGCGGCACTAAATTAAGTGTTTGTCGTTGGTCTCTTTGCAATTGCCAAACGTTTTGTACCGGAATGTCGTTACAATGTACAAAAAATGACACCTACTTACTTAAAGTTGACACGCATACATATTAGTTTTCTGCTTTAGAATACTATTTATCCATCCAAATATGTTTACAAACACGATGGTTTAAAAATACATATTTGCCACTAATGTATTATGGCCATTTTTTCCCAGTACATTGACTTCCACTTCTAAAGTTATAGCCACAAAAGAAATAAACATAAATGTAAATGGTTTGGTGTAACTTTCGGTATCAACATTCCGATTTGTTTGAGCAGCTAGTAAATTTCGTAGGCATTGTGAAAACATTTTCATTTTCATATGCATTTTTAAGTCAGAGAGACAATAATTCAGTAGAACTTAAATTATTTGCGGTACATTTACATAGAAGGTTAGTCAGTTACCTATGCTTTTCTCCAAATTACTTTTTCTCTCTTTGCAGCTTTTAATATTCTTATATATCGCTTTAAGCAATTTCAGTGAAATGTCATCAAGACCATAGCTAAGTGGTGGATTAGTAAATTTGACTTACATTTCTGTTTCAGTCTGATTGTCACAAGTGTAGTTTGCTGACATTAAAATCTTAGTCTCATTATGTGGCATAGCATTATCTTTAGGAATATTTTCTTTTCCTGAATAATTAGCTTCTTCTGTTTCTATAGAAGGACGTTGAACATATTTAGGATAAGTAGTAAACATGTAGATAGTTTATTGGAATCTTTTATTTCACTTTAGTACATAAAACTATAAATTTCGATGGGACAATAGCAACAGATCAAAATTACATTTCAACTAGCCAAGATAAAAATAAAGTTTCCTCAATAGAAAGCGCATAACTGTGATTATCATTTTGATGTATACATCAAGCAAATGACTTATTTAAGAAAGCTAATATGTAGTAGGATTTGCGACATCTAAGACTGATTGCAACGCAGCGATTGTGTTATTTGGAACTTTTTTACCTGGAAGTCTAAATGTAAATACAAGTTCGTAGCAAATACAACAATTAGATGACTTGGATTGGGTAGTTCAAGTGAAAAATACTACTTTTGCTAACGCATCAGCAGATATTTTCCGAAGGCCTTTGATTGATAATGTTCTCAGAATAAACTTTCACGTCCATGCGATTAATGTACTCTGATCAAGCTACAGATAACGAGTGGTTGACCCGGAACGGTCGATTAGTTTTAACATCATGAACACATATACAAAGTAGTAATTCTTTATAATGTGAAGTTACAAACTTTAAAATAATAAAGAACGACATGTATACATAACGTTAAACAACGCCTAAAGAAATTCATAAGTTTCTCCGTCTCTTTCGATAAAAAAAAAACAAAAAGCAAAACGGTGGAAATTAAAGGAAATAAAAAGTCGTTCGTGATTTACCTTCAATTACGCTCGGCGACGACTGAGAAACGGAAAAAAGAGAACCGTGCAAGCGAGACCGGGACGGAGAACGAAAAAAGAGGTAAACAAACCCGCGACTGCAACATGTCTAAACGCAATTATACTTATTTTTATAGTTTTATTGATGTTTCAATGCCATGTATGATTGCAAAAGTCGAGTCAGTTCACTGACTGCATGCTAAAAAGCAAAATAACAACGAAAGCGCGACCATCCTATCGTCGGATAACATACGCTAGAAAAGGACGTAGCTATCCAGTGCAATAACTCAAAATATTCACTGCAATATTGACCATGAGACTGTTTGTACTCACGCACGCATACACATACATACATACAAGTGTATGTGAATACAGAACGGAACAAAAGTCTGGATGCGGTAGCCTACTCAGATTATTAATTACGTAAAGTATTTAAATAAAATTAGTTTAGCCATACAATTTATTTTATTAGACATTAACCCACATTGTCAGGATATCTATCTCATGTTTCGGTGTAATTATTAAAAGATATGCAACTGTAAAATTTAGTCGATAACGTTGTGCAGGTACTACAATAAAATAGTGAACTGTGCTTAAATAATCCTAAATAACAAGTAGAATACAAAAGCAAGGAGAATAAGCAAGAGAAGCAAGAAATGCAGAAAATTACTCCAAAGAAACCACAAAAATCCAACGATATTTGTGGCATATACTAGTGCCTAAAATTAATATGCATCTATTCATTACCGATACTACAGCTATACGGGAGGAGTTGCCTCTTGTAGTTACGCGATGCCGTTTATAAGTGATAACCTACTTGCAACATAATTACATATATTTTAACGGTGTCATAGTATTGTTCTTCAAAAGGAACGTAAAGTATGTGTTTCTTTTATGAACCCTCTTACTTCATTTCATTAGCGTAACTCAATTTTTTGAGAAATCTCAAATATGTGCTCCTTTATTTCTAAGGAAGGCTCTCGTTTCAACTGTATAGCATATCTAGCATTAACTGTTTTTGATATACATATATGTATCCCTTTGATATACCCTCTTATTCCCCCTTAATTGGATTTTTCAAAAATACCAGAATAATGTTTCTCTATTAAAAGAATTAAATTACCCATTTTCATATTAGACATAGGAGCATTTGTATGTGGAGCTCTTCCACCAAGGACTGTACAACACGTGTGACGTGTGGACGACCGTAGTCATGAATAGAGTGGACCAATTCGGAACGAAAGCAGAGGCGTGATTAACGAATCGGTCCCCGCGCGCCCCATCGGACATACGATTACTTAGTATGTTGTCCACGGTCATCGTGTGTGCACGTATAATAGTAGCAGGAAAGTGTATTCACGCCTCTGCTTTCCCTTCGAATTGGTCCACTCTAGTCATGAATATATAGCAGACGTGGGCGCCGCCGAGCGTAGGGAAGCACAACAGGTAGTAGCACTTCATCTGCATATCAGCGGCCCGTCGTGGTCTGCTGTATACGCAGCAAACGCGTACGTCCACCAGGTGTAATCAGTCGTGGTCGGATGCACTGCTCAAGTTTACGCTCACCACGTCTTCGATAAACCAAAATTCGCGCGTGATCGACACTCAATTCGAATCTGGATTTGTTGGAAAACAAAATGGCAACCCACCGATGTCTTGTCTCTATCCACTAGTGTTGTGTACGGCGGTGCTGACGCGTCAGTGAAATGCACTGCAACGCTTGGCGCGCTCGCAGTCTACTCTCTAGCAGACGGCCCCGTACAGTTCGCGTAGGGAGTAAGCCTTTTCTTCCTGCCAGCCAAGCAGCTCCAAGTTGCCGTTGGGAGGACATACGCAACGCTATAACGCTCAACAAAGGGGCGCAGTCCCCATGTTCTGTGGTCACGAAAGTCAGTCCCGTTCTACAACCACTCCTCGCTTAAACTCGCGCAGGTAACGCCAACAACTTTCCTTTACGCACAAAATACGACTATATAGGACTCCTTCGCACCACAGTATGAACGGCCGATGTCTCCTACTCGTGCCGGTTTTCATACCCGCAGAATGTTGCGCCTGTCAGTGCTACTCAGTGAAAAAGCACCTATAGAAAAATTAGAGACTCATTGCATCAACTTGTCTAGGGGAAATCTTTATGCACAACTACAATTGTGCATGTATTCTTATGCATTCAGATTATACAAAGGACACTCGTTATATTTTTTTAACAGTGTATACCCCACGCTCGTATATTTCCTAAAAACCTGTCAAATATGCCCGTCTCCTGTAATACCATAAAACATTTACATAAAAAATTAGAAATTTTCCCAAGACAAGCGTTAAATTGTTCGCAAGAATAAAAAAATAGGCAAATTCACAAACTTTCACACCAAAAAGACTCCAATACCTGCAAAATCGCGAATAAATCAGGCGAAATAAAGTAAACCGACTAGAGAAAAATAATTTCTTGGGCGTAGCCTTCATTGTATGGTGAAGTGCTAGGGCAAATCTGGCGGATCTAAAATAAGGTGTTTGAGATGTAGCCTGATCATAAATCAGTCAGTTAGAACAAAAGTTTATATATATACAGGGTGAGTCACGACTATTCCCTCGGTCCGATGTGTCTAAACGCTAAAAGTTATGAGTTTCAAATTTTAGTCAAATATGTAAGACGATAAGGAGTACATTTTAAAATTATTTTCAAGTATACAGGGTGATTCAAAAAAGTACAGCATATCAAAGTTAAGTTATTTTTAATGAAACACCCTGTAATGTATACCATTTTTGGATTCTACGTCATAAATCAGGATAACTTTGTTGACAGTTCCCTATACCTATCTATTGCCAATTTCGAGAAAATTTGATTTTTATCAAAATATCGGCTTTCGCCCCATATTATACACTGGAGAATTTTTTGGTATTTTGTCAAACAAGGGGAGGGGGACTTTGTTTTGCAGGAACGCTTATAACTCCGGTTATGTTGAATCGAATTTTGCAAACTTAGTCTCGTTGGAAACAATGTTACTCCTTCAATATAATGCTTAGAAAGTGTGTAGAAGTAAATTGAATATACAGAATAGAGTCGATAATGGTTAAGTATTCAGAAAAAAAGTAACAAAATAGTTGCTGGATATCTTCAAAATGGCATTGAAAACAAAAGAAATAGTAATAAAAAAGTAATAACAAATACTTATGTAGTATTGTTAATACATAGAAAAAGCAATTATAAAAATTGGATAATAATAGAACCATGAGAGCCCTTTGAAAACTATAAAGAGAAAGAATTTGGAAGTGAGGAAGACGAATTTGAAAAATTTGCTAGGGACCATAACTATGGAGGGAATTAGTCAAAACCTAAACAGCAAACACCTGCTACACTCCTCAGCATATGAGGATTTGAGTGAAGTATATTTAGCAAGATGCTGTCTAAATGTGATATTTCAATATTCTTTTGTATTCATCTTCTGTTAGATTTCCACCAAATTTTATACTACCAAAAGTATAAAATAGATTCCCAAACAAGCATTAATTACAACCTCCATGCATTACAGTACACTGTAATGAACGTTCTAAAACAAACTTGAAGCTGTTTCCATTACACTTAACATTCTTCATTATCGTTGTAAATATCATGCTATAAAGTCTATTTCAGCATTTCAGATGTATTGCTTCTTCTCGTGTAATTTTTTACCGCTCTCTGAAATTGCTATATAGTTAAATTGTTGCTAACTTTAAAAATCACAGAACGTCAATAATAGTAATGCCTTAATCACTTAGTTCGAATTGAGTTATTGCAGAAAATTAGTTTCTTGGAACGCTACAAATTCTTTATCAGAGTTTGGGAGTATTGTACTTACACTACCTTCTTTTCTTCTTTCATTAGATCAACTGGATACTAGTTTCAGTAGCACTTTTGAATGAATTAATGAAGTGCGATTCTGGCACAATAAATTCAAAAACATACAGTTCAATTGCTCTCCACAAATCACATGGAATATATTATGAACTCGGCAAAGTATAGCTCACCCATCATCTTTTCTATTTAACCAAGCTCTCCGGACGTATTACGGCGTCAGGCACAGACAATTTTCGTAGATAGAGATTTATCTTTTTTTCAGCTTTAACATCCTATGCGCTGTTTCGTTTTCAATATGGTAGTTAAGCTAACAGTTAATGTTGAGAAACACGACGAAATTATTTTTGTTAATAAATTAATAATTATGTACTTAATAGGGTAAATAAAGCTATTTAAATAATCCTCTAGTACATCTACATAACCGAATTTCTTAAATTCCGATTTTCTAAAATGTCTTAAAAGATGAGATGTAAAACAGACATTCTTCTTCTATTCCAACTCCAAGTAAAACGGCTAGTATGATATATCTGTCCCAATATGATACCAAGCTAATAAATACATAATAAATATATGATCATCAATGAAGATGTTACCAATAATTCTTAGAAGAAGGCATGAGTCTAATACAATCACGCATAAGTTGTTTCTATTCTATATATAGAATTAGTGAAATACTAAGAAGCAACAACCCCAGCTCTCTCTCTTCCAGTTCCTATCTATCATTAATGCTCGACCATGCGGCGACTGTGGAATATAAGGATTGTCTGAGGTCATAAAAACTGATTTAATGCGTTTTCTGATCCGATTTTAAATGGTGTTTATTAGAGTTTTACGGCATACCGTGCAAGCAAATTTAATGCTGCCATTTTTTTTGGTTTACCATAATTCGCATCGAGATCAACTTTGAATATAGAACGCCTTGATAATTGTCTATAAAATTTAATTTAAAAATATAAGATTTATACACGAGGCCAATTACAAAATTATTTTTAAATCGCGTAGGTAAGAATCCGAAAATGGAAAACAAAATCATGCTAACCTTCTACAATTATTAAATCATAAATCACCGAACTGTCCTCTATTTATGATATTGGCCTAACTTGCATAACACGTTATGCAGTAGATCCGATGCTATTGCTAGACTTCTCAGGTATCTTAGTATCTGCTTCTTAGAAATCTTCTTAGAAATATATACTAAAAATAAGTTATAAAAGATTACTTACAATGTGTTTCTGATTAACTAAAACAACACCTACTGCCGTGATACTAATCAAAGTTATTGCGCTTCACTTTGTTCTAGCGCACTTAGAGAGAATAGGTACTGCTCCAAAAGCAAATCAATATTTAACCAGAAGAAGAAAAACTAGTTAGCTTATATTCAAAGTATTTTTTTACATTTTATAACTAAGCAGTATCGCAATAAATATAGTTTGTGTGTCAGTTCGGATAAATATTTAATAAGATTACATTCTCAAAGTGCTCAACAGCTAGTGTATACTTATATGTAAAATGCAATCAAATAAAATTTTACAAGCAAATACAAAAATGAGTTTGAAATAAAAGATATTTGTGAATTTGTGTTTACAGCTTTTTTAGATAAACAAGAATTTTTTTCTAGATGTATTTATACATATGTACCAAAGAAGAATGAAGACCGTTATTTCGTACTCGCACGGTTTATATATCTAATGGTAGTCAATTGTCCACTTATCCTCTAAAATACGTTGATGATATTCATTTGTTAATAACCGTCTTTATTAACTTATACAGGCACTTCACAAATTCGCTCCATACAGCGATGTTCAAAAGTTGCAGTCCATGCAAACACCTATGCGAATTCTCGCTGAATGTGTGGGTGGACATCAGCAATAGTCTTATTTTTTTAACCAATTTTACCACCTCGCCTAAATGAACAAAATCATTTGGATGTTTTAAATAACAGTATACTCGAACTACCGCAAATGTCCCTCTGAATGTTAAGGTTGCGATGTAGTACCGCATGACGGTTAACCATTTTGTAACTGTAGTACGTGAACTATTAACTAATATGTTCCAAGATTGCCGGATCAGCCGTGGAGGCTTAGTACTCTGGTGCGCGAGTATTCGCCTTATCTGCAGGAATATCGAGCAGATCTTGTAGTACATACTATCCATTATGAAAAAGTTTTTTTTTAACAACAATGAAATCTAAATAACTAAGATAAGTATACATAGTTCTAATTAAACAATAAACGCAAGTAATACAATTAACTCAAAAATTAATAATTGAAGACTACGTTATTTCCGAAATAGTAATACACTGACTGAATTTTCTAGAATAAGCTAAAAATAAAGATTAAGAAAATCTTATCTGGACGAAATCAAAACTATCTGATTACTTTTCGAGATAAAAATAGATGAAAACGCTGTCGAACCATTTTAAACATAACAAAAATATAATGTTCTTATTTTTGTATATCTCTATATATAACGCGCCTAGTAGAAAAAGATCGATAGACCAAAACACGTATAATTAAATCAAAGGTAAACAGTCAAGGCGGAGTTTACGCCCAGTATTTGGCAAACAGATCTTTTAGAAGCCCTGTTCAAAGACAAACTAGAATAAATATTTTTATCTGGCTGGTTTTTTGCTACGTACGAGTGAAAAACTACATACACGTAACGTCAAAGTACTGTGTGTGTATGTAGATTATATGTAACTTGCGCCGATATGCATATACATATACATATGGTGTATGTATGTGTGTACAGTCGTTTCGCTTCGAGATGATTATCAACAGACTAATTTTTGTGTAAATATTTTCTCCTCTGAATAAATATTTTTTCTCGTGGTTCTGACCTACCTTCAACATCAACCAGTTGAGGTAAACTATTTAACATTGGAGTGGCGTACTTACGAAAAATATTTTAATAGTGTAAATAATGTTCTTTTCTCGATATATGATCATATGTATGTATATCGAACGCACCCGGTATGGGTAAACAATGTTACTATATTGCTTAAATAAGTATTGTGTACGCCTGCTGATTTCGTTAAGTAATTTAAACTGTAAAAACCATTCCTTTTTAGTCTACAATTGTTGCCTCTTATTCCTAAAGTTCATAGTTTCTCAAAAATGATTGGGATTTTTGTCAGGTTGAAGGGTACTCAAGCCTCTAAAAGCTATCACCACGCAACATTAAAATATCCAAATGTATTAGACCATTTACAGGTAACAAGGTGGCACAATGGGAATATGTTAGCTCACATTTGTATCCTGTAGTTTCCATATAGTAAAGTATACATTCATTTTTTCTTTAACAGATAACTGATTCCAAAATGTATAATAAGTTGCTTAACATTGATACCCGGTAAACAAATAAACGTCCGTCAAGTAACGCGTACAATTATTTTTAACTAAACAAACAACATTAATGAAAATTCCCGCAATGGATCGAATTTTCTACCTAAAGTTAGTAAAATATCTAGAAAGACGTAGTTTTTTTTTTAATTTATATAAAATCTATAGGCTGCAATATATTAGGAAGTTTTCAGTATCAAATATTTAAAAAAAAGAAGAGGTACTATCCTTATACAGTAAATGTTTTCACTATCCAAATACGGAGTTCTTCGGCATCTGGAATGTCTACGAACCTCCACTTCGGAGTGAATTGTTTGCGTCTGTTGCATAAACGGGTTAATTTACCTATTCCTCAAGAATTAATACAAAATAAGCAAACGAAATTAGCTTGATTTTACAAAGACATTTTAACAAAACCAAGACATAATTTTTGTAGTGTAGCTGCAGTAAAATATTTAAATCCAAAAGCCTGTAGATAACTGTTAGAAAAAGTGAGTTTCGCTAGTATACGATGACCCAAAATAAAGGAAATCTGGATCTCTGATAGTGTTGTATTTTCTAATGAAGTAAGGTTTTCTTTCAATGGTCACATAATAAACTGGCGAAGCGTTAGTTATTTGCTTAATGAAACTGTACGCTGAATGCAGGGTTACCATGTACAGACCTTAGCACGGTAACGTATAGTCCGTTGTTGTAAGAAATAGGTACAAGAATTGGTCCATAGTTCTTTGAACAAAATTTATCACAAACATTATTCAAAAGAAACAATAAATGATGATGATCAAGGAAACAACAAGCAGGCAAAATATTAAATTCGGCCTTAAAGGGCTTAAAAACTGATCACACAGGAATCATCGCAGCGATTTGATGGCGACAAATATTTAGATTTATTTCGAACGGTAATCTTTCAATATTAACGAGCCACATTAATCAATTCAAAGATTAAGAAGAAATGCTGAAAGAACGCTACTGTATTTACCTTAGTCGGTTTGAAGCATATAGGTAAGTCCAGAAGATGACTGAATCTTTAATAGAACTTATTCCACATTCGAAGAATATCTCGCTCATAAAATAACAAATGTGCTTGAAATGTATTCATCGAAAGACGGTAATGCTTGAATATCGATATATTTAATTCCACTAAAGAATTTCTGGTAACTAATCAATAACTAGACCATTTACAGGTAACAAGGTGGCACAATGGGAATATGTTAGCTCACATTTGTTTCCTGTAGTTTCCATATAGCAAAGTATACATTCATTTTTTCTTTAACAGATAACTGATTCCAAAATGTATAATAAGTTGCTTAACATTGATACCCGGTAAACAAATAAACGTCCGTCAAGTAACGCGTACAATTATTTTTAACTAAACAAACAACATTAATGAAAATTCCCGCAATGGATCGAATTTTCTACCTAAAGTTAGTAAAATATCTAGAAAGACGTAGTTTTTTTTTAATTTATATAAAATCTATAGGCTGCAATATATTAGGAAGTTTTCAGTATCAAATATTTAAAAAAAAGAAGAGGTACTATCCTTATACAGTAAATGCTTTCACTATCCAAATACGGAGTTCTTCGGCATCTGGAATGTCTACGAACCTCCACTTCGGAGTGAATTGTTTGCGTCTGTTGGTCTATGTATGTATATAATTTTTGCCTCATGACTACTGTAATCAGTGCAGATTTCTATCGTGCTATTAAATATGTATTGATATTTTCTTCATCGGCCACATTTTTTTTTTAATTTTAATTTTTCGAAATACAAAACCTTCTTCATCCATTTGTCGACTGTCAAATGAAACCTCCAAGAAAATTACCATAAACTTAATACAAAATAAAACAAAGAAACTTATGATTCAAATATCACTCATTTTCAATACATAAATAAATTCGTGGTTGAAATGTTTTCATATTGTCAGGTGTTATTTATGGTACATATGTTGTATACAATATTATTTGTTTCCTTTTGTATTAAGTTTATGAAGAAAATTTGTATTTAATAAGATATGTATTCGTTAATTTTTGTTTTGTTTCCAATAAATATCAAGCAACGTCTAATGCACCACTGGCTACTATTCAAGAATAAATTAGACAAAATTAATATCTGAAATTATTGTCATAATGTCAAAGCTACCTACCTAGATTTAACTAAATTTTTAGTACATAATCGCGATTTAATAAAATCAATCGAATGACGATGTTAGATACAGAATGTTCTATTTAAAATAAGCGAGATATTGAGCATTAATGGTAGCCACAGTTGTAGAAGATTTTAACCACCTGTATAATTTTTAGAAAACATCTTTATTTTAGCATTAGATATAATGGTTGCGCTAATGAAATAATACAATTTGAAACACATAACTTAAATACCTACGTACGCCAGGTACTCATTCTAAATATTGGTCTACATTTTCAAAAATGGTTAAATATCTCAGAAACTGTTGAACCTAGATATAGGGAATATAACAGTAACTTGCCTTTATTTAGTCATCGTCATCGAAATATTCAGTAATATATATGGTGTTCCATTTAAATGTTGATAACTTGGATGTGTAACTTTCTTTTGAGATACTCTGTATATTTCAAAATAATTTTAGGACGTGCTCCTAATGGACTTACACAAACTCCAGCAAAAAGATTTTAAATATGCGTTACCGTTTTTTGTATATCAATCGAGGCGAATGCGGTGCCCCACCCTGGAAGAGTATACATATATGTACCATCTTTGGCAAATTAAATGCGAATTTTTCAGCGAATAATTTCCATTTACTAAATGAAGGCTATACTTTGTAGCTTTAATTTCTCTAAAAGAGAGTACCGCTTTGATTAACTTCTTTAGAGTAATTAAATTCACTTTAAAGCAAAGCCTTTATTTACAAAATCAACATTTCTCGATAAAAAGATCGCATTTGGTACATATATGTAGATATGTATGTGTGATTGAATCAAATGGGCTAACTCAAACGGTACCGCTGCTACTGTTGTGCGGCGGACATGTGCATATATGAGCTACGAGCGTAGCACACATGTAAATGCGATAGTAGGGCCAAAAAGCCAGTATATTAAAAATTAATGGCCTAAACGCAAATCATTTATTCCTGAACAGAATTGCATGATCAAAAGTTTCAGGAACTACTGAAGAAAGCAGTTTGACGAGCATTCAAAAATGATACAGAATTTGGGGAATTGATAGGCAGTAAATTAACAAAACTCTCATAACATCGTATAAAAATTTGTGAGTGATAAACACGGGTAACACTTTCATCAGTAGATTTCAGCCATGTAGAAGAAATATCAAGGCAAATGGAATCCTATTTTATCTATACTTCCCAGTCCCAGAAGAATATTGCCCTATGCTATCAACGCAATGTTTTGTCTCCAGATTTTAGAGTTGGTTATTACTCAAGTACTGAAAACTTTTTGGGATCTGTTCAATTTTTAGGTGCATCAGCGCATTCAAATGTTAACAATTTCTTTACCTTTGCATGGCTCCTTTTATATGCTTTTGCATGCTGGTTTAATTACTTGTAATATCTATTTCTGTCCTCCTTCCTTTCTTCGTTCTTGCAAGATAACGATGATATGTTTCTTATCCAAGCTTCTCTGTATAGCTCTTTCGCATGTTCTGGTAACTATTTAAGAGCATCAAGAAACAATCAAAAACTTTGAAGATGAACTGTCTGGGAACTACATATGTCAAAGAAGGATAAATGTAGTCCAGTGAAGTATAAGGTGGACACGGTCTACTCACATATTTTAAAACGAAAAGTACTATATGTATATGTATATATAAATATATATGTATTTGTTTTTTAGTAGAGATCATTTTGAAAGACTAGGTATTTGATATTTTGCTTCTTTTTTTCTAAAGAACTGACAATCTTTATAAAAATTTTTCGTTATTGTTTCCGTTACTATTACTACTGTTGCCTTTACTATTAATGGAGGACACCAAATGTAAAATATGTATATAATTTTATAACACGCACTGTAATTGATCTTCAACTTTTTCTATTACGTGTGCTTTACTGTCAGAATATAAAGCTGTATTTCCTAAGAAAAACATAAATTAGTTTAACTAGTAAGATTAGTCAAAAATTATGTCCATCAAATTATGCTGAACACTTATGCCGTGACGAAACTTAAATTTCGTAGATAAAGCTAATGTTGTACAGCATATGTTTACTCACAAGCATCGTTCTACTATTTAATTACTAATTTGAACATAATTATAATTAACACCTAATGTGTCTTCTGGACACTATAATAATTATAATTAATTATAATATACATATACATATATAAGCACCTGTTTATCTATATAGATGTATTAGCCATCTGCACTTCGAAGTCAACAATTGCAAGTTTAGAGATCAATTGAAAAATAAAGCCGACATTAACAATATAATTACAATTGAATTTATATTCTACTGTGTAATGAGACGGAACGGAGCGAGCGACCGCAAGTGAGATGGAGAATGAGTGAAGCAGCGAAATAAAGATGCATTTAGCATCTAACTGACCTATCTTAACCTCTCCGTATAACTATATTTTGCGTAGTACTTTATGGTTGTATATCGCATAATGTTTTCAGCACGTTAAACGTCGTCGACCGAACTCGCTCATATCTTCGTTCAACGCATCAAAGCATGCGTGAGAACGACGTAACGTTAGCAGCAGAGCAAATTCGCAAACCCATTTATACTTAAGGTCACACGTCATTGTAAAATTTTATGATCTACACGACTGTGTTTTATAAATAATCATCTCGATAATGTTTTCTTCTTTTTCTCCTGAAAGTTCGAAGCACTTCTGCGTGTTCCTGTTTTCTCGTACTGACCGCTCTTATCAGTATCGTAACGTTTTAAGTAAAGGTCAGAAGAAGCAAAACGTACACAACTTCCAATAGACCGTATTATGAAAGCTATACAACGTACTCAAAAAGTAATGGTACTAGTGTTACTTGTACAGAGGAACCATTTTCTTCTTCTAGTTCATAAGTATGATATTACGAAATAAATGTATTAACGCTATCAATTTTGTTTAGCTAGTAGAAATTATGTAAACCACAGCTTGAAAACTTTTGTTCGTCGCTTCTCTAATCAGCAATCTCATCCAGTACAATTAAATATTTATTTTCCCATAATTATGCGTGTAAGTAGGAAATTACCACAAAATTTAATAATAATCGTTACAGATAATGTACTATTGTTGAAAATTTAATAAGAAAGCTCTAGCCCAAATCAACTCTAATAAAGCAGTAAGTTATAGGCAAAATTAATCCTACCAGTTTTATCAGTGGGTGTTTTTAAATTAATGTATTGTCTACGGACTGACATTAGTACACTCACTGAAATTTCTATAGTGCTGTATGAATTTTTGAATAGAATATTTGACTTTCTTAGTACCTCCGGTAAATTATGCATCGAAGTTAATGCTGAATTACAAAAAAACACAAATACAAGCAAAAATGTAATAATGTTAAAAAAATTATTTCAATATATAGAGACAACACTTATGATAATGGTAACTCAAATCACCGAAATTCCTATAGATCCATTGACATAAAATTAATAAACGTAATAAATACATAAAGACATTATAATTCTTTCTAAAGTTAGTAGTGAGCGTGAAATCCTATTATAAATAACTTTAAATATCATATGTCTATCAATTTAGTCAGTGCTAAAATAAGAATATCATCCCAATACCTCGTTATGGCAAATTTAGTTTTTAGACGTTATCGTATTGCTTATTATTGACATATACGTCTCTTGCCAATATTCCCCAAAGATTTTCGATGGGGTTGAGATCGGGCGGGCGAGCAGACCGTTCTAATAAATTAATTTCATTTTGATGAAACCACTTGTTTATTTGTCTGAAGTTGTGAATAGTTGCATTGTCTTACTGAAATGTCCAGTCTTGAGGCGGCAATTGTTCATCATAGTCTATCAGAACCATTTCAGAAGTTCTGTATAAGAATTAGAATTCATTCGAATAGAAATAAAACATATAGAAATGTTAATGTTATGGGTAAATCCCGCCCAAACAATATTATGGCCACTAAAATTTCTACTCATGGCAACTTCATTGTTGTGTAGTTGTTGTAGTTGTAGTGGTTACCTAGAATAATTTGAGAAGAAAGTGGACATATGTATCCACGTACTATTAATCAAAGATTAGTTGTTGCTGATTCATATGACTGAAGAACACACGCATTGGAAAAATGTGGTCTTTTGAGATGCAAAGATTTTCTATTCGACAAGGAAGTGTGCAACTGCGTCCATAGAGACACAAATATAGCAACGCTTCAAACGTCATTTGAACTTGGCCAACTGGGGGGGCCAACTGATACTGGGCTAGATATTGTGTAATGGAACAGGCGACTTAGCGGCAATAGATATTAGACCAACTATAAGACAGTATATACAGGGTGTAAAGAATTAGACAATCTTTGAAGGAAAGTGGTACGACTTTGAAAATATTTTAGAATGGAAGAGCAACTTGACTAACCCTTAAGTCCAAAAATTCAGAATTCTAAGTTTTTTCCAACGTCGAAAATTTCTAACGAACGCCTACCGTGAGAAACTCTATATACTGATATGATATATAAACAAAAAGTCTGAATCCGCTACTTATTCTTTACTTGTGTCGCAGTAACATACTTCGAGCTATTGCTTTTTTTTGAGCAAATAAAAAATATTAAGCTGATGTTTATATATGGTCAGCGTTTTTGTCAATGTAATGGAACATACTAAACAAATATAAAAAAATTGCTGAAAATTTACAAGAAATTGTCACTACAAATAATTAGCCAGCTATGCAAGAGTTAAATACAATTATCTGTTAAGTAAACTGTTTTTCTGCTTCTTAGAACAAATTCACATTGAAGTACTTTGCGTATGTTTATTCGAGAAATTATATTGTATTATATTTTGCGGTCGAAAAATAAGTTAAAAGAATAACTTATTGACATTTGCGAAACAATAAGATTTATCAAGTTCTGTTCAAATTTACAGTTGTCATAATATTCTCCAGCAAATCGTTGAAATTTTTTCAGCCTTCTAGTCATCACATGGTAATATCTTAATTTTTTACAAAACTTACTCTGCAGATATGATATTATCGTTTTCTAAAATTGCGAGCTGCTAACAATAACACTAATGTTAAGCTCTGTCATCAGCCTAATACGTGAAGTGAAATACCTAGACTGAAACTATTATTCGAAATGCGCGTGAATATTTTCTTTTCAATTTGAACAGTCGTTCTCATTTCTATTAAATTTTTTCTCTTGTACAGTAAAAGCTGTCATATGATTCAGTCTTGAAAGAAGTGTTTTATTGGTTTTCGCATGAATTCTGTTCAGTCGACTACAGTAAATGACATATTTACGTACTTACTGTCCGTATATAAACGCGAACTTCGAGATATGCTATCATTCAACATACGAATATGTCAGTTAAAAGTTGTATCTATAAGAACAAAAATATCTTTTATATTCAAATGAAACAATCCGCACTGGAATATAATTTTAAAGTAAAAAGTAATAAAAGAAATGAATTTTACTTTGTTTTTAATTAAAACGAGTGCCCTGAAACTGTATCTGGTAATAAGCACCATCTAGCTCAACTACTTTCTTAATAGCAGCAAGAAATTGAATTTGGAGAAAAGTATAGGTTCTTATTAGGATCTTTGATGATTAAATTATACCTTACAGACTAAGGACAAACATACACATTTGAATTATATATTATATATATTACTACCTTGGTTCAAAGAAGCATATACATATTTCACATTTACCTAAAGAAAAGTGATCGGTATATAATATGTTATATGGCTTATACTGAGGGTGGTGTCACTAATTCTACAGCTACAGCTAAAGGCAATAAATATGTATTTGCTGTCATTATAGAAATAAAAGTAGATAGCCAATTAACAATTTCGACATATGTACAAAAATCACAATACGTGTAACGTAATCAGTCATACGTAGCTGTAATGCAGTGTTCGGTATACATATGTAATATACCAGGCTTAATGATCTTAAATAGTGATGGGCAGAATCGAACACTTTTAAGAGTCGAATACTTTAGAATCGAGAACTTTTAAGAATCGAGACATTCATTCGAACACTTGAGTGCTCGAATACTGACGAAAAATGATTCCACATTGTTCTCGAGAACTTTAGTAAGATGGGAGTATTCGAATGCAAAACGGCAAAGTTCTCGATTCCGAACCGTTCTCAAGATCACTTAAGAACTTATGAAAGTATTCGAATACATATTCTCGGATGTCAAATCTGGGTTCTCGCAATTTCCAAAAATCTAATAAATTTTCTTTGTGTGTAGATTTGGGATTTCTAAGTAGCGCTGTAACATTAAATTTATCGTCTTGTGTACTGATGTAGTTTTCTGCAAGTGTGTTATTTTGGCATCAAAATGACACCATAGCGAATGGCTTACAGGAGCGTCTGAATCGTAGGAGTTTCTGCTAAGTTTTCAACGTCTTGATTATCACGCATAATCTCAAGAATTTTTTTCTTGATCTACCTCTGAGTGTTTTCAACATTTTCCTGTACACTGAATGCCAATGTTTTTGGGTGTGGATCTAAATATGTTGCTTTTACTGCTAATATATTTGTTTCAAATGATCCTAATCGACGAGTCACTGCGCTTAATAGATGCTTGTTTAGTAATTGGCTGACTCTGGTGTTTCCAATTCCATTTTATGGATCATTGCGTTGATAAGTGGAATTATCAGTGAAAGTGTGGGGTACTTATCACCTGATAATTCTACAGTCACTAATTCTGCGACTTATGAAACTTGAACTAATTTTACATACGTAATTTACATACGTAATATATATTATAAAATGGGAATGTATTCTTGCCTTGGTTAGATTCGCGACTGATAATGGATCTTTCAGTTGTCGCAAACCTTCCAACATAAGAAGAGTGGAATTCCACCAGGTCGGTACGTCTTGCTTCAGTTTTTGAACAGGAAGGTCCATCTGCTGTTGAACATCATTCAGCACTGTTGTAGCAACAACACTGTGGTTAAAATGTCCTACTAAGTTACGAGATTTCTTTGAGTTCTCGAGTAGTCCAAGAACAGTCGGGAATCGAGAAATTTGCCTTTTTGCATTTGAATACTCCCATCACTAATCTTTAAATGTCCCTATATGAAACGACAAGTATACGTTTATAACATTTCAATAGATGGCGTGACCGATTAGATATGAAACGTAAATATTTGTATAGTAATTATTACAAATTTAATTCTGTTGTGTAGTGATATATCTGAGATAGTATATTAAGTATGGAGAACGGTAAGGGAAGGTTACCGTTCGAAGACTATTGTTTAAAGGAGGAGCGAAGCGACGACACCAATTATTATCTGAAAACGGTTTTGTTAGCAATAGAATCGGCTACGTAGGTTTCCGAAATACTACTAGACTTCCAACCCCCGTCCCTTTTTAGTGTGAGAATTTCTACTCCAGTATTCGGTAATAATGCTGTTGACGTTCTTCTGAACGAATGACCTGTATAGACTTTGGGGTTGTCTAAATTCAGATATTTTACTATCTTACAAGGTATTTCCGCGATTGTATTTTTACCGACAGGTTGATTATAACATCTCCCTCCATGATAACGCATGAAAAAACGTACATTTGCAATTTTGGATCTAATGTTGATATACTTTTTCACAATTTGCAAATAGCAATACATATTTCCTTTAGAGGCTGTAATTGTAAATGTACGCGGCATTCCATTTTTCGAATCTGGTATTGTAACAACAATTATTTCATTTATTTCTTTCACATCTATCAATTTCATTTCGCATAACTCCTGGCCGCGACATGCTCCTGCAATTCCCATGATAATGGGAATTGCTGAAATGTTATACCTAAAATGTTCGAGAGGAGATTACAATTAAAAGTTTAGCATACCTTCATAAGTAAGTACATATCATCCGGAGCGCTTTCAAGAAATAAATTTATCTCTTACCTTGTGAACACACATCACTTTTAAGGCCTGTATCCATCATTTTTTCTTTTCAAAAACGCACGTAATTTGGGATACTTTGATGTGTCAATATTTTCATTTATAAATTTTTAGATTTCTCCAGAAAATACGCTAACAGCAGGGATTCCGAAACGATGGTGGTATCCTTAACTTGACACCATTTCTTGAACAATTTGTATGTTAACTCGTAGCGTTTCATCGACTTCTCCGGAAGCAAATCCAAACAAGCCTCTTTCGCTTCGTCTTCTACATTGGGAACACTCATTTTTAAACCATAATCAACACACAATTGTATGTAGGAACTGCCTAAATAAAATGCTTCTTCTATTATTAGTGAAGATATTATTTTCAGATTTATCACACCGTAATGCAGTTTAACAAATGTGCTGTAAGTGCTTATGAAAACAGGGATGAATGTAGGATCTGGTTTGCTCATTCTAAGAGGAATATGGATCGCTTCAGAACTTGCCAGAATACTGAATTATCTTCACTGGATCCCGAAAGCTGTAAAATACAAATTCCGTCTGCTATATACATTTTAGACAAGTCAGTTAAACTGTATTTGAGCAAAAATTCTATTTCAAAACTTAATTTTTCGGTTGAAAATACAGCATCCTCATCAGGCGCAACATCTCTAGATGAACTACAAGACCAGTAGCGGGAATGAGTCATTTTAAAGCTCTATTAATGAAACACTTCGTTAAATCACATTCTATGGAAAGTAATCGCGAAGAACAAAATAGTGTTAATAATATGATATTTTTAGAATGTTTGATTTCCATTAAGTACTAAACCCACAGACGTATTCAGAGGAGCCGCAATTGAGTATTGATTACAATGATGTTAGAACATTTGCGGACAAAATTCCTATGGCTACGTAACCGATTACATATCAAGCACTATCAAAATCCTTGGAAGTTGTGAAATACATATGTAAAAACAATTTAGTCAACGGCATCATTTAACTATTGAAAAAGAAAATTTATTTGCCAGATCTATCATATTAAGCGAACACATCTATTAATCTGTCATCTAAAATCCTCTTTTCCTATTTTAATCGATATTTTAAGACGTAATGTTAACTGTAATTTTAAGAATTTTAAATATTTAGCAACACAGTTTCACAACTATGTATTTTGTAATTGGTATATATTATACATTTGTAATATAATTATGAAGAAATTATTTGTTAGAACATAACTTGAAACGAAAACTACAATAAATTGAAGTACAAATGTCCTCCTGTACAGTTTTATATTTACCACGTTGTTTTCGAAAGTTTGATAATAATTTATTTGATTAGTGTTCTGTGATATATACAAAGTATCAATTTTAACTGTCCTGGGTTGGCAACAAAGAAGTCGCAGGATTATTAAAAACTAGGGCATATTTACTTCTGTGAATTATTCAGTCATACTAAATTTGTTGTTCTATAACCATAGTCACAGTGTAAACATCTGTCAACGCTCCTCAATAGATAAGCGTTGACAGATATCACAAACAGCTCATAACTGTGGACTGTGGCTAATAAGCTGTCATTGTGTGTACGTATTGTACCTATTGTTGTAGTGTCTTATGCTTTCGTATTTTATTGCTGATTTTCTATTTTCTTCAAGACGATATACCCGATATATCCGAGCCTTTTGCGATACAACAGGAGCCGTTTATTGTAATGGCGTAATTTCGCAATGTATTACAAGGGTAGTCATCATGGTAATATTACTAAGATCCTGTTCTCGCAATTTGTAATGGAATGTGCAATCTATTTATTATGCTTTATGAAAGTAGAAGAGAAAGAAAAGTAAGGTGCAATTATTAAATATACTTCTTTAACTTAAAAATAATCTTCATTGACATTTATCATAATTAAAATGTAAATAGTACACCTAACCACCAAAATACATAACTTCACTTTGTATATACTATGAGATTGAAAATGATTGTCAAATCCGTTTCTATAGATAGTGGCAGGGTGTAGGTATCAGGCGATCGAGCAAGATTGAAAAAAACTACTTTCCCAAGTCGATAAGTGTGTACTTATTTATATTTATGCGAATGAATTTAGCACTATACAAAAATTAGTGAACATATGTCATTTTTCATGTTTATTTATTCATTGGCATTGCTTTTCCATTGGCATTGCTTTTTCATTGTGTATTTTTTACATATTGTCGTAATTTATTTTCATCAAAAAGTCTCTTTAAAAGCTATTTAAGCTCATATTTAGCGACTGCGGTGCGTTAGCATTACTCATATTTTATAAAACATGTTACAAGTAAAACTTAGTTTTTAGGTTATAATGCCTCAGTTTGAACCAAGAGAAGTTTCTTTTGGAACTATATTTCCGAAGTGGAGAATGTGATCCAAATGGTCAATGGAAATATTCAACACGGTCATGTATTGACGATTAAAGCGCCGCATTTCCCGATATCGACCTGGATTATGAATCGCAATCACGACACGTTTTGAAAACAGTAGAGCGTTTTAGAAATACGGGCAGTGTTTCCAAAGGAAAAAGCACTGGTCGTAGGACGGTTCTTAATGAGGAAGTAGTGGAAGATATTCGAGCTCGTCTTGATCAGAGTCCACGAAAGCCATTACAACAATTGGCTTAACAAACAGGTATACATGATTATTTTGTCTAGTTGTTTTACATAATATATGTTGAAACTAATTAAAAACATTTATTTTTAGGTTTATCTTATGGTTCGTGTCACAAAGTAGTACAAACTAAATTACATTATCACCCATATAAAGTATTGGTTGTACCAAAACTATATGCACTAGATTATAATAAACGTATGGATTATTGTCAATGCTTCAATGCAAATTTAAGGGATGACGAGCTGCTAAATTTATCCTTCTTTTCCGATGAAGCATGGTTTCATTTATCGGGATACGTAAACTCACAAAACTATAGAATATCGTCAGCTGAAAATCCTCATGTCTACCATGATACAGCTACATCCTTTGAAAATTGGTGTTTAGGTTGGTATGTCATGAAGGAGAATTATCGAACCAATATTTTTTTAAGAAACAATTACAGCTGCAAATTATCGTGAAATTCTCAATACGTTTTAGAACAATTGCACGATGATGAGAGAACAACAGGTTTCTTTCAACAGGATAATACTACTGCCCACACTGCAAGACAGACTATTGATTATCTACAACAATTTTGTGACAATCGGCTTATTACCACTAACAGATTGGCTCCAAGATCTCCAGATCTTATCCCATTAGATTTTGTTCTGTTCAGTTATTTGACGAATAAAATATTTCGGAATTGGTTGCACACATTAGACGAACTGAAGGAAGCTGTCAGAATGGCAATAGGCGAAATTGGACCAGAAATGTTGCAGAATGTATTCGAAGATATGAAGAGAAGAATCGACAGATGTTTACTTAATAATGGTGGCCATATGGATCATAAATAATAATAAATAAATAAAATTTACTTTATTATTAACGTTACTATTACTATCTATTATATTCAAAAAAATAATTATAAAATATATCTCTACATTTGGTTTTTAAAATAAATAATTGTTTCTCTATAAATTACTTTTTTTCAAATTTAATCCTAATTATTTCAGATATTGACATGTAATATACCCGCTTGTTTATGCAATTTCGTTCATTACAATTGTTAAGTTATTACAATTAAACATTTCGCAACGTCAATGAAAGCAATTTCAGGTCAGCGGCAATGTGCAATGTTGTGTTCGAGTTTTATCATGGTAGCGGCACGGACAATCATTCTCGATCGCCCGATATATGCCCCGCGTTTGTTATGAATGTTTGAACTAAGTCAGTTGCGGAGCACAATTAAGTGAAAGGACCTGTCATTAATAAGAAAAACATAACCTATATATCATTGAATTCGGATTGGTGATTTTTCTTGTAAAAATAAAATGTAATCAGTATAATTAATATCTCTATTACATTATATAATATTTTTATTGGTAATACAAGATTAAAACGGTTTGAAAAAATAATAAGACAAATAAATGAACAGCCCTAACGCCAATGTCAAGAAATGTCAAGAAAATTGATTAAATGTATGAAATTTGTATGTAGATAACTTCACTCTCGTACTTTTAAATCTCAATGAAACATTAATAAATGTCAATAAAAATCTATTCGAAAGACATATTTACAGTAGCCAATGGTTTGTGTCCGAAATTCCATGCTCCTAACTGTAAATGTATTATCTATAGCATTGATAGATAATGCTAAATTGATGCGTTAATTTTGTATAATTTTACACTTTACTTCGAAATTAGTGCCTTTTCCATTACTAAAACACACACCAAAACTACATTCCCTGCAATATATCAGAAATTTTAGTTAAGAAACACTAATATTGCTACTACTTTCTGAAACAAAAGTCTACTAATAAAAATGAACCAATCTTGCATAAGCACTAGGTAGGAGCACGTGGTAGGACAAACTTTACTTTTGAAGAAGTCAGTACACATGTCCAGACTACTAAGATTATTTTTAATTTAATTGTTGTTCTACTCATATTTGCATTTAGAATGTTAGAATAGTATGTATCTTTTTTAGCATAATTATGTTTTCATGGCCACGTCCGATATACATCATTTTTAAATTACTAGAATATTTGCATCAAAATATTAATAGCCACCATGAACTATAACTGTATTTATACATAAAAGTTTAATAACATCATTAATTAGTACTAATTAAAATATATATACATATGGTTCCTATTTTCACAAAACAGCATCTTATTTAAATACGTAAAATTACACATGTACGAGTGTACATAGAGCAGCGTATCGTATTACTCTGAAGCACAATATTAGACAGATACAGTTACGTTAAACATTCTCCTGGATGTAAAATGAAAAAAAAGTGAACGAAAACTACTACTTGTACCAATTTAATTGGAGCTGAATAGGTCGAACGTGCGTGCTGTCGCCACACCGTCGGTCGCCAGTTTCTCTGGGCGATGGTTGAGTCTCTCTCGCAGCCCAGGACAGTGTATCTGAACGCACACCGTAAATACTACCGTTACTGGCGACGTTTGTATAAATCTTCATCTTCCCCGCTAATTAATATCTGCGATGCTGTAGCGGGAGTGTGCGTTCCACGATGTTTTATTTCTTTTTCACTTTGGTTGTTTTATGTTTCAATCTCGTTTTTCTCTTAAACTCGCTTAACCATGCAGATCTCGGTAAATTGTAAACTTAACGTTAGTGCTGGATCCGATTTGAAAGAGAGATATGTAAGAACTGTGAATTGCATTATCTTTTTATAGAAAATCTTCCCATATAAGTGACTGCGTTCTATGGATTGATGCTTCATGTGGTACATGTATAAAATGCACATTGTTGTTTACTCATGTACATATCGTTAATTTTAGTTATTTACTATAAGTCAGAGATGCTGTGATACTCAAAGTGACTTAAAATGATTCAATCTAATAAAAAAACTGACTAGACGAAAGTGACTAAGCAAAACCGATACAGTATAGTAATACTCTTAATTGTAATCATATAATTATACCCACCTTTCAGGTCGTAAGACTATTTTTTTAGACAAACACATATATTTCCACATCATAATCTGTAATTTTACATTATATCCTTCAGATCGTTGTAAGTGAAAACTGTAATTTAAAGTCAAATAAACACCTTCGTATTAGAGAATGATGATGTCAAACATGTCAGTTTTCTTAGAGCTTTAGAAATATTTAGAAAACGGAATCGTGCTCAAATTCATGTCTTGTGGCTCTTGTATTTTAATATACTAATGTATATTAGTTACATTAGGGTTCTTTTTTCATCGTACATAGGTAAAAATTTGTCGGAGTGCAAAGTGAGCCTCCATTTTGGAGAATTTTCACTACAGAAGGCTATCTAAAATTGAAGAAAATTTTTCGCTATCCTATTGGGTTATAATTTCATCCAAAATGGAGTGTCTAAATTCTCTATGTCAATTTTATTAATAAGCAAGGACCCCCTTTATTTTAAGTGCGAAGTCCTTTTTTTTAGTTAACTCCATAATTAGAATAACAAGTACAGAGTACGCTTTTAGCGAAATAGAGCATGCGACAACCACATACATATTTACACCATTATTATTATTTAGGATGCAGACTAGTTACTTTGTGTTGATAAAAATTATGGTGGGAATGGGAACGGCAATTCATTTGTAACTTGTTACCGGTTCAGAAAAGTGTATTGTATTAGCTAAAGGGCCGGTAGTAGTAGAGGATTGGCCAAAACGCAAAACAAGTTAATTTTATTAAAAATAAATCAAGTTATTGGCAAAGAAATATAGAGAATATAATAGAACAACTTCTCGAAAGTATTTAAAGAATAATTTGCTGGCGAAAAATATAAAAATTGCTTTAGATAAAACAAAAACTTCGATTTATTTTGCGTGAATTTGATAATAGGAAAACAAAATACGCATTTTGATCAAACAGTAGCCTTACATATGATGTAACAAACTCAATTAGGTGCTTTATACATACACATACAAGATAATGAAAACTCCATATATCCAATTTTCTAATATTAAATGGTTTAAACTGTGAAAATGTTAGCTAGCCATACTTCGAAACTAGCAAGTAAGTTGTAAGTTATTAAAAAAACTGGTGATTGTCTTATCCTCAACATTATTCTCAATGAGAAAAATATTTTTTGAATTTGATGCAAATGAATTAGAAAATTACTCAGTAATAAGTACAAACTGCTCTGAGGTAATGTAAGCCGCAAATTGTGCAGCATTTAACCGCTAATTATTCCAACTCAAGGACAAGATGTTGAAAACTATTTACAAAATCCTCTTATTGAAAATTATGCCAAAATGGCAACAGGAACGAAAATAGTAACCGTAAAGCGAAAATAAAGACAACATGACTTGCTCTTATGAAGTAGAAAAGTATATACAATACAAGTACTCATCTCAACGATACTAGATAACTAAACAATAAAATTTATCACCTTGCGAAGAAACGATGTAGCAATTGTTGCAAACTTGAACCATAATATAAAAGAAATTCTCCCCAAAACGCAACCGTTCTGTATCTCACAATGATTCAAGTACGAATGAATTGGCTACATATCCGCTAAAATTAATTAGAAGTCTACGAAATACTCAAAGCAGAAATATGAAAAAGAAATTTATTGACGCGATGTATGAAATACAGGACATACCCGGGGAAAAATGAAAACAAAAGGTTGGCAGTTAGTAATTCTAACAAACAGAACCTACAACAAAGCCGGATAGAAGTATAAACTGTATACGGCGTTATTGTAGGTGTAAGCAAGAACCAAAGATCCAAAATCAAGCAAAACAAAGGATAATTTAAAGAATATTATATGTTCTATAACAGAAAAAAAAACACTACGATAAGGCCAGTACCAAAGAAATCGAGGAAGTTTGAAATTTCAGAGGGAAATGAAGTATCACCGCTAACCGCGAGATCAGTCAAAGGAAAAAAAAAACGGCTAAGCTGAGAGTAATCAAGAGGAGACAAAATCATATTGACCAGAAGACAGCGAGAAGTGTACACTAGATATAATACTAAAAACTAACATACTAATTTATGATATAAGTAACCAAAACAAAAAGAAATACCGGGATAACGGAGTAAGTTTCGTCTATATTAAATAAGCAAGCAATCTCCACTTAACGAAGTAAAATTCTAAAACAAGAGAATATTATTCAAAATACTGAATAATATCAATATTATGCTTTACTGGATGTGATATGCGTTGTTTATCGTTTCGTAAATTTTGGAAAAACATGGTAATTGTGATTGCACAAACAATAAATGTTTACTTTTCAAATGATTGGCCATTAGTTCATTGTATATCCATCGCAGTTTATCTAATACGTGAGTAAGATAATTCGCAAACTTAGTTGACTCGCAAAAGCTATGGCATCTAATATTAATTTCATTTAACACAATACTATCTTTAACAGAAACAATCTCATCCGTTAGACTTAAACTTATATAGGTATAAAGCCTCAGCTTCGTGCTTCATATGTAAATAGTTCACAGATAGAATTTTGTAGTTGTACAATTCAAAGGCACAGATTATTCATTAAGTCCATAATCATCAAATATCTGCAAAATATTCATAGCTACGAGAACAAAGTTTGCGCAGCGAAAATTACTTTTAAGTCAATTGAGACAAAACTTCTTCATAGGTTTTGGAACGCAAGTTCGAGTACACAAGTGCATTCACCGGTTATTGTTAGATCGTCAAGGTGGTCTGAACGCTGTTTAGCCGGAGTACCTATTCGTAAAAAATATTTATTCAAACTTACCTCGCAGGTGAAACCTCGTTGCACATAGCTGAAACAATATTTACTTACAACATATACAAGCTCCCTCGCAAAAATAAAACGAGAAAGTATATACATATTTACAAGACTTATTTTTTAATTGAATGTCGTCGTTGACTTTTGACCATGGTGTGTAACAGTGTAAAAATGGGACGTTATTTATTGCACGCAAAGATCATATATCTGCTCGCACATGCAGAATAAAAGAAAACGTGAAACTACCCTGACAGTTCTGAGCGAGAGATTAAAATAGCCGGGCGATTGTTTGCGACGGTTCAGGTAATAAATATCTCCACGTGCAATATGAGATAGGGCAACATACATATAAGATATATGCATTTGCATATCATCGTTCTACTACTGTTAAATTCGTGCGTGTTTTGGTTATCTTTAAAACGATGCGCATCTAACGATTATAATGAAATTGGTTCAAGAAACTAATTGTGCATTACATTATTGTCATACCACTACAATAAACTCTGAAATCGTATAGAGCAAATTCATGTTTTGTAAAACTGTATAATTTATTTTTATAAAGATACAATCACAAACCAAGTTTCACTACGTTACTTAGTATGTATGTATATAAATTAATCCTGTCTCTCTGTCATGGCCAGTATTGATTAAGTAAGAAGGTCAATGAAGTAAAATATTTTTCAAACATTTAGAGAAAAATCTGAGTCTGAATTGTTGACTAGCAGCTATTCTGCTATTCACAACTCTGTGGATTAATATAAACGGATCTTACTTGAAAGAGCTATAACTCTCCTTCTTTTCTTTTTTCCACCGGCATGAGGAACCTGTTGAACATATTAGCACTATCATTTACTATTAAACATCACCGAAACCAAAATAGGATCTTCTAAATTGAAAACAGTTTAGGTCACCTTAGTTTGCCAATAACTGCAAAGCATAATTTGCCAGATGTTATTACGATATTGTAAATCATAACAATTTATACACAAATAAAAAGTATTGGCACATCAAAATAAACAAAAAATTTCAAGTAAGTTCTCAGGTTTATTGATGTAAAGCTTTATAGGCAAAACCATCGCCAAGAATTCACTTTAATGCTCTAGGTCTGAAATTAGCAACGAGAATACATCTTCCACTGCACTATTCAAGTGCAGAGCAACCAAAATTTTATGGAAAGTATATTACATGTACATATATAAATACAATTTTAGCACCCCGAGGGACCAAAAAGCGTGCGCTGTAATTATAGTGGTATTCACGAAGTATATAAACACTGTAGTTTAAAATATGTATTGTATGGTAATCAATATTATTCGTTGAATATCTGTATACGTCTTTATTTCTTCGTGAAAAAGTGTAATGCCATAAAAAAATAGTGCAAATTAGAGTTTTTGCAATCGTAAGCAGTTTGTAAATAAATTCCATATTATAAACTTATCATACATTAGCTATCTTTCCAGGAAGGAGAATTGTGCGAAAAAAGATTACTTAACGTATATACACTTTATTTAGAATATAATGGGATTATATCGTGCTATATCAGTTTGTTATTTATTTCGCAATCGCACACCTGATTCAAATGCCATCAAAGAAAAAAGGAGGAATTATTTCTATTACTCGACTTCCTGATTAGGTCAGAAAAGTCGTAAACAAGTATTAGCGAATAAAAATCTTTGTATTGCCTTTTATCTCAACTGCTGCAGCAAAACGAAATACGCATTAGTATAATCCTTTGTTTCGTACATGTTAAAGTATTTAGCCGTTTATGTGTCATTAAGTACATTCAAGCTGCACTGATTAATGTTGCGTAATAACCCGTGAACTTTTCTCCCTCTCGACTATGTCACAATCATGTCTTTATTTCTTCTTTGTGTTTAATACCATTTCGTAATAAAGTACAGCTTACAAACGTTTATCATATTGTCAATGCAAAATGATCTATATTGTACTTTCTTGTAAAATTTTGTGTACTTTTTTTCTCTATCGTTAATTGTACACGTGTGGGGTTACGTTAAGCAATAATCTGTTTGTTTTAGTATTACACTGATATAGCACGTCTCAGAGAAGTGCCTATACTTCGATTGTTATAACTTATATACATGCACGTACTAAATACACGGTTATCTAATTCCAACTCAATAATATTATGGTGCAATTAATACGTAGATTTAATAACCTGAATTCTAGCTTTCCCCTTAAGTTGACAATACCGACTGTGCATATGAGGCATCAAATAACGTATTTAGTGTTAATTATTTTCCTGTAAGGCAACCTCTATTAGAAATCTTACTCAAAAATTTCATATTCAACGAAAATTAAAACTCGCACCACTAAAATTGGTGAAAAGAATCACGTTGCTGAGCATGTTCTTGTCGCATTTTACTCTATAATTAATTGAGAGTATGTGAAACAAATGTGTAAATAAGTATCAATTATTGAAGTTGCCTTCGTTTTAGTGTATTTTCTTTCAAATATTTTCTCATTTCGATTATATTGTCTACTTTATCACGACATAAAGCTTTGCCAGGTATCAAAGTCTAAAGAATGCATACAGTATACAATAATTACTCATATAAGCATTTATATCCCATGTATAAGTGCGTGTCTGCGGTATTTATCCCTTCACCACTTAATGAATTCTCTTACACATGTAAGTACATACATACCAAGAGCTAACTTTTAATGTGATGATCCTCCTTATATGAATGAAAGAAGGATGAAAATATGATTTCTATGAGTTAACAAAGTCAAGAAATACGCATGCTATTGTGCTGGACAATTGTGTGTTTTATGCTATCGCTGTCTAACGGCAAGTACCCACCACTGCTCTTTACCCTTGTCTAACTACTAGAAAATGCTATCCTCACATCGATCTTTTCAATTTCAATCAATTCAACGAAGCCCTCATTCATACAACTGCCAGGTGAGGGGGACGAATCATGCGCCTGTATGCTTACAGCTGAAGTCCATCCATTTCTAGTCGCCCAGAATGCAATCCACAGATTGCGAATAATATCCCGCTATATAGAGTCTTTATATAACTCAAACTTGTGCCGTACAAAAGTATTATACGTCATCTATATATTTTTTCATGCAAGTTAACTTGAGAAAATTTGAGTAGCTTTCTTTGAGATAGACACACTCAAACGTACTTCTTCATGGTATGGGGTGAAAAGAAAAGGAAAGAAGTATTTGTAGACTAAAATTACTGTAAAGCTACTGTACAATCAATCATTAAAAAATACATAACTCAACAACATATTGTCGTTCATAAACCTGGCATAGGACAACCTAAAATTTTGACATCTAGAGAATAAAACACGTTAGTAGTTTAGTAAAGTTAAAAATAACTTACCACTTAGTGCTCCCAAGGTGAGACAAATCATTAGTTAGTAACTATGTTCAACACTTTATTATAGAAACTACTGTAACGATATGATTTGATACTAACTGCGAGCAGAGGTGTGTCGCACTCTTTTCTATTTCAGGTATTTTATCGATGTGGGAATTATTCTTACGTTTGTTTATTTTAGGCATAGCTGACTATATTTTATGCGACCGAGCTCATTGTTAAAGGCCTTATCCTTCTACATTCCATTCCTCCTCGTAATTAAATCTTGCTTGTGCTGTGTGTGACCTACGATAAGTGTTAAATTCTTACAGTTACTGTTCTTTTAAGGTGGTTTAGAACGAATACTCACTTCTAGATTGTAATTCATCGTCCTAGATTTCTTTTGTGGTTTCATATCTTTATTACGAACTATATTTTTCATTCTTATTCAGCTTTGTTTGTTTGTTTATGTCTTAGTAAGGTTAGTTGTCAAACGATAGGCTATCATAGTGCCAACTGTTGTAAATGTCACTAGTTCCAGTTTTAGTTCCTTAGTTAGCGGTTAAAATTTAAATTCTCTTAAGATTCTTTCTTCTTTCACGTGAACCGTCTGCAAGGAAGGAGCGTTGTAGCTCGTGTGTGCAATTAGTGCCTTTGAGTAGCCATTTTGATATGGAGTTGGTGAATTTTGAGTAATAGTCGATTTATGGCTTGTTGAGGTTTATTTTCACGACTCCGACGTATATGTTTCGGATGTTAAGCTACCGAGGTATGTGATTTCCACATTTGGGATACCGTTTCGTCGGGATGTATAATTGTACCACGTGTTGAAGCAACAATAGGTTAACGTGCTTTCTTTTGTCACCATTAAGGTATTTGCTTGACTTCTTCTTTTTATATCATTAGATTCTAGTGTGAGTGTTTTTATATTTCATTAGGTGGATCAGTCTAGGGCCTAATTTTCCTCCGAAGCAAGTTTACTAATTAGACGAGGTAGTTCGAGTAACCCCCAATCACCTCGTATGCAAGTATCAAGTAACTCGTTCCTGCGATTACAAGTAGGCCAAGTGTACGACAGACTGTAAGTTTTCTTTACACATTATTTAACCACGGATGGTATCTACAACTTGCGGTTCATCTGAGATAAGGGTATACACCTGATATAATTAATCGTTGTTAATAGATATCTTAACGTAGAGTATCACACAGTGTTAATCCTCATTTATGTATTTAAATTATTCTGGTAACTTTCTGAAGTTTATAATATTTAATAATTTTAACGTTCACAAATTTGACATTTAAGGTAAATTTCTATACCTATTGGTTACACTAGTTGATAATAGATGTCATTGATATTTAATAATTGAGGGTCAAATTTATAATTTAATTAAATACAAATGTAATTTTCGTAAATAATAAATATTATCATAATAAGTATTTTCGTTTGGTAACTTTTTAACGATTTTGGATATGTATTTATTAAGGTATTTTGTATACGCATTGTAAAACTTTAAACATACGTATGATTTGAGTTACTAATTTAACAGGTGTATTAAGTTTAACGTATTTAGTATCTCTGATGGAGATTTTTGGTAGATTTAATATGTGAAATTATTTTGAGCCAATTCAGATATTTGGGTTTGTGAATTTATTATATCCAACTTCTCTACTTTTTATTTTTATATCAATATATATTTGTTATATGTTAAACTATTGCATTTTCTTATCCAGTTAAATATTTGTCGTATGAATTTTTGCGGAGCGTTTAAACCCTACGACGAACTAGTGCGTCCAACGGTTTCGTTATTTACCGAAATCTCCGGGTAATTAAATAACGTGGCGCCATATTTGTTGAGATCCTATTTTTCCCCACCCCACTCTCCGATAGGTCCTGAGTTAGGTCGCTTGGGTAATCCCGAAGATAAAAACGAATGGATGCAGGTAGGAGTTTAAGTAGCTCTCGTGGATAATATTTTTTTGCATTATTATAGTCATACCAGGTCCGGGCTTTTTGTTCAAAATTTGCGTCACAAATTGGCGCCCAACGTGGTTGTTGTTTATCATTTCCGATTTTTTTTTTCTTTCCCTTCTTTTTCTTCAGGTTGATACTTGCCATACATTTGGTAATAAATTGAGTCTATTTTCCTACGAATTTATTTTTTTGTATCGATATGTCTAAGCTAACTCCAAATCTGTGCTCTAAAGAAGAGCTAGAATATGAACTTACAGTTCGAGGTATAGCTACTGGTACCGTGGATGAAATGCGGAAGTCATTAGCAAGTACGTTACGGTTGGAACGACAGATAGAACGTGGAGAAACTAGTTTTAAGTTTGCGATTACTGAACACCCTTACGACAAGGATCAAGATGAAAAAGCATGTAAAGACAAAATAGAGGAGGTCGAAAATTTATTAACAGAGTTTGAAGAGAAGAAAGTGCCTAAACTTAGAAATAAGATATTTCATTTACTGCAGCGGGTGAACAGAATGACTCAGTGTACAGAACGTAATACTCTCTTGGCAAAGACGTTGCAATTGAGTGAGACGATTGAAGACCGAATCAGGACTTTGGCTACAGCAACTTATATAACTATGTTCGAATCAACCCGATTGGAAACTGACGATAATGCAGATGAGGAGGGTGCTCACAGTCTGCCACAGAATCAGTTAATTGGTAATCCTGGGCAATTTGTTAAACCTGTGCCTGTTTGGCGTTGGAATTTAAAGTTTTCAGGTGGTAAAGGTTCACTCTCTGTAGGTGCTTTTTTACAGCGGGTCGAGGAATTGTCTGGCGCGCGAAATGTATCCAAAGATCAACTTTTCGCTTCTGCTTTGGATTTGTTTGAAGGAAATGCTCTCAAGTGGTTCAGAGGTATCAAGAACACTGTACACTCTTGGGATGAATTAGCAGCTAAGCTGGAGACAGATTTTTTGCCTGGTAATTACTATGACAAGCTGTTTGATGAAGTTCGACGTCGCACTCAAGGCCCTGATGAGAATATTAGCGTGTATCTTTCAATCATGTCAGAATATTTTTCTAGATTTCGTTCACCAGTCCCGGAACAGGTACAATTAAAAATCCTACTACAAAATATTTCTCCATATTATCAGTCCCATTTAGGTTTACAGGAAATATCGTCTGTGGATGAACTTAAAAAGGTCTGTCAGAAATTGGAAGCACGAAGGGAGTCGATTGCAGCATTTGCTTCCCCTAATAAGAACACTAAGACCTTAGAACCGGACTTAGCATATGTCATGGGAGATGAAGCATCTACGCCTAAGGTTGCCACTGTGGATACAAGGAAATGTTTTCGATGCGGTAAGGTGGGTCATTTGGCTAAGGTCTGTCGCGAAAGTCGTGAAAAGAAATGTTTTCGGTGCGGCAAGGTTGGTTTTACGGTTCGCACATGCCCTGATTGTTCGGGAAACGGTACGGGACGGACGTAGGTCGGTGTGTTCGTCCATATTCTGCAAACCCGACATCCAGTGTCTCAGTACGTCAGCAGGCTGTTCTTGATTATATTTTAGATAATGCAGCGGGAGATGAACGCCCACACCTACGAGTTACTCTTTATGGTAGAGAAATTTTAGGACTTCTTGATAGTGGTGCTTCACAAACTTGTATAGGTCGCCCCGGTATGGACTTGATTACCCTTTTGGGAATTCCTATACGATCTAGTACGACCAAGAATTGCAGATTAGCAAATGACGATGCTTGTTCCGTAATTGGTGTATGTAGCTTGCCTATTCAATTGCGAGATAAGACCAAGATTTTCGATGTGCTCGTGCTCCCCGATCTTCCTCGTACACTTATTTTAGGTACCGACTTCTGGAAGGAAATGGCGATTATTCCTGATTTACGGAGCGGCGAATGGTTTTTTCGAAATGAACCGGAGATCAGTTGCGTTGACCAAGAGCGAATCTTGAGTGAGTCTGAAGAATTTCGTTTACAGACTATGCTACGTGAACAATTTGATAAGATGAAGTCTGGTCTAGGTTGCACTACTCTGGTGGAGCATAAAATAGTCACAAATGCGGAACCCATCAAGAGTCGTTATTATCCTGTATCCCCGGTTGTTCAGAAACAGATTCACCTTGAATTAGACAATATGCTTGGTTTGGGAGTAGTTGAGCGATCCAATAGTCCATGGAGTAGTCCGATACTTCTAGTTAAGAA
The DNA here is from genome assembly GCA_023690525.1 of Holotrichia oblita. Taxonomy (NCBI): domain Eukaryota; kingdom Metazoa; phylum Arthropoda; class Insecta; order Coleoptera; family Scarabaeidae; genus Holotrichia; species Holotrichia oblita. The sequence continues at coordinate 84,688,760 of CM043016.1, read as the reverse complement.
GAAGGACGGTGGTTATCGTTTTTGCGTAGATTATAGAAAATTGAATGCAGTAACGGTGAAAGACAGTTATCCTCTCCCATATGTGTCCAGTATTTTGGATCGTCTGAAAGATGCAAAGTACTTAAGCTCGCTCGACATAAAAAGTGCGTATTGGCAAATACCGGTTTCGGAAGAGTCACGGAAATATACCGCTTTCACTATTCCAGGCCGAGGATTGTTCCAGTTTACCAGGATGCCGTTTGGACTGCATAATGCGCCAGCCACATGGCAGCGTTTTATTGATTCAGTTATAGGTTATGACATTGAGGGTGTATTTCAATATTTAGACGATATTATTGTGGTTTCTAGTACTTTTGAAGAACATTTGACAGTATTGCAAACCGTACTTACTCGGTTGGGAGAAGCTGGTTTATCACTGGGTCGAGACAAATGCCATTTTTGTCGACCTACTTTGCATTATTTGGGATATATAGTTGATAGACATGGTCTACATGTGGATCCCGCAAAAGTCGAAGCTATAGTCAATATTCCCCCACCTAAAAACGTTTCAGAGATCCGTAGGTTTGTTGGTATGGCGTCCTATTATAGACGTTTTGTTCCAAATTTTTCTTCTATTTTAGCACCTATAACTGCCTTGTTGAAGAAAGGAGCGAAATTTGCATGGACGGAAGAATGCCAGTTTGCGTGTAAGACTTTGAAAGAGAAATTAATTACTGCACCGGTTATGAGGTGTCCTGATTTTGAGTTGCCATTCATCATACAGACAGATGCCAGTTCTTTCGGTATAGGGTGTGTACTTACACAAGAGCATCCGGTCGAGGGTGAGAGAGTTATCGCTTACGGTAGTCGTTCTTTAAATAGGAGGGAGAGAAATTTCACAACGACGGAACGTGAATTATTAGCGGTAATTTGGGCAATCGAAAAATTTAGGCCATACGTCGAGGGTTCACAATTCACGGTGATCACGGACCATCATAGTTTAGTTTGGTTGCAGAGTCTAAGAGAACCAAGTGGAAGATTATGCCGATGGGCTGTACAACTTCAACAGCATGATTTCAAAATTGTTCATAGGAAGGGTAAAGACCACGTAGTGCCCGATACGTTGTCCAGAGCTGTACCTATGCTGGATAGCATACAGACTGATACCAGGGTTATCGGTGATGCATGGATTGAAGGTCTGATGAACAAAGTCTCTCTAAGGCCGGAAAAGTATCCCTTATTTCGTATCCAGGACAATAAGCTTTTTAAACATGTTCCTTCTAGATATCCTAAGCTTTCACCGGAATCGGATAATTGGAAATTGGTTGTGCCAAAGGGCGATAGACCTCGTATACTAGAGGCTGCACATGATCATCCTACTGCCGGTCATGGAGGAATTTACAAAACTGTCAACCGTATAGCCGATAGGTATTACTGGCCGAGACTGCGTGCGGATGTGAAGCGTTATGTGGGTAATTGCAGAGTTTGCTTGTCACATAAGGTGGAACAGCGGAAACCCGCTGGGCTTATGGCCGCGCGTACAGTTCCCTTGGGACCGTGGCAGGTGGTTTGTACTGATCTGATTGGACCGTTACCGAGATCTACAAGTGGGTTTAGTTTTGTACTCGTAGTCGTTGATGTCTTTAGCAAATATACCCTGCTTTTTAAGTTGCGTAAGGCGACTGCTTCTGCAGTTACGTCGATGATAGAAGATGGTGTCTTTCTGGTTTATGGTGTACCTCAGCGAATTTTGTGTGATAATGGTGTGCAATATCGTAGTAGAGAATTTACGGGATTATTGCGACGGTATGGAGTTAAAGTGACATACAACGCCCTTTATCATCCACAAGCTAACCCGGCAGAGCGCACTAACAGAGTGATTAAAACAATGATTTCGGCGTATACCGCTGATGATCATCGTCGTTGGGATACGAATTTGTCTAAGATCGCTTGTGCTATACGTACTGCGAAACACGAGGTAACTGGGTGCACGCCTTATTTTATTAATCATGGTAGAGAAATTGTGCTATATGGCGAGGATCACGAACATCGCTATAATGAAACTTCCCAGGATATTGACTACAGATCAAGGCCGGAACATTTTAAGAAACTATACGTAGATGTTCAGAATCGGATTCGTAACGCGTCGGAACGCAATAGACATAGCTATAATCTTCGGCATAGACCTATAGAATATTTGGTCGGACAGACAGTATATAGGAGAAACCATGTGTTATCGGATGCATCAAAGAATTTTAGTGCGAAGTTAGCGGCTAAATTTATAGGACCATTTTATGTACAACGTAAGATATCTCCTTGGACGTACGAGCTTCGTGATGGAAAAGGAGTTCAGAGAGGCATATGGCATGCGTCAGATTTAAAACCAGTGCCAGATGATGGAGATTTTGCGGCAGCGTAGGTCTTTGGAATATTGCTTAGTTGAATAGGTTGGTGTTCGTTTAAGTATGTGTCTATGGTTTGCAGGTGGGCTGACGAATACTCCTGCCGGTGTTGTGTCCGAGGCGTAAGAGGCGTCCTAAAATCACTCAGCATCCCCATTGCACTTTAGCGGTGTCAGCGTTGAGAATCCTGTTCCAGTGTATTTTAGACGTGTGGTGTTAAGTCTTGAAGATGATCTGGAGTTGTAATTTTTTTTTTTGGAGGGATTATTCGACCGTTTGGCTCCGTTTGGGCGATTAAACCACTTACCGATTTTGACGTTTTTTTATTTTCTCCTGGATTTGACTTTTATTCGGAAACGGTTGGGATGTCCAATAAAGATCGTTCACCCCATCCGTATGGCTGAGTTCCGGCAGTCTGCTATCTCGTTTTGTACTCGCGGTTAATTATTTTTGTTTCGGAATATGGATTGGATTCTTTTGTTATAGTTTGTTTACTCGGCATTTGCTGTTTTTGTCTGGGTTGGGCCTCCCGTGACATTAAACCTCCCCATATTATTGCTTGCATATTTAGAGTCGTCCCTTGTTTTGTTTGGCCAGAATTTTTTTGAGATGGCCGTATCTCTTTTTGTTTGTGTTCGCCTTTAGCGTTTTAGTCTCTACGAGGCTGGTAGCTGACTTTAAACTTTTGGATTGTAGGATCGTTTTTGTTTAGCCTTCGATGAACCTTTTTGTTGGTTTCAACGAACCTTAGCTCGTTGCGAGTGTAGTGTATGTATGGTGTGTGAATGTGGAGACAACTTTTATTTAGCCCTTTCACTTTCCGAAATCCTTAATCCAATTGGTATCCTATAACTAGTAGTAATAAACCCGTTTTTAGTTATCCCGTTTTTTTTCTTGATCATTGTTCCGCTTCACGGACAGTGTATCTTTTACGCTGGCTATTGTCGCTCGTTGCTTCGTGTGTGGGTCAGCGGGAACTCAGTTCTTGTCAACAGTACAGCTTCTTCTTCTTTCCGCCGCTGGAAGTAATGATCCCCTTCCAGTCTGAGCTTTTTTCCATGCTACATGCATCTTTGCTACGCCTTCTCAAGGATTTCTTTGGGGTACTGTTGCAGGAGCTTGGGAACTTGGCTGTTTCTCATGCGGTGCGGGGTGTGGCTCTAGTCAGATTGCGCTTTTTTAGTTTTGATTTTTTTCCCTCAGGTATTCCGGCCGATTTGCCGAAGAGCCGCGTGGTAGTTAGGCTTTAGGGTTGTTTCTGGTGTGGATGGGTCGAATGGAGCTTTGGGAAGTTGTTTAGTTATTAGTTGTTTAGGTATTACCCTGGATTTTTTGGGAACCTAGTTTATTTTGAGGAGTTGAATTTATCCGTTTAGGGTTACGTTTATATCGGAAATTTTCAGAGTAAATTTCCTTTGGAAGAAGAGGTGGAGTTGTAACGATATGATTTGATACTAACTGCGAGCAGAGGTGTGTCGCACTCTTTTCTATTTCAGGTATTTTATCGATGTGGGAATTATTCTTACGTTTGTTTATTTTAGGCATAGCTGACTATATTTTATGCGACCGAGCTCATTGTTAAAGGCCTTATCCTTCTACATTCCATTCCTCCTCGTAATTAAATCTTGCTTGTGCTGTGTGTGACCTACGATAAGTGTTAAATTCTTACAGTTACTGTTCTTTTAAGGTGGTTTAGAACGAATACTCACTTCTAGATTGTAATTCATCGTCCTAGATTTCTTTTGTGGTTTCATATCTTTATTACGAACTATATTTTTCATTCTTATTCAGCTTTGTTTGTTTGTTTATGTCTTAGTAAGGTTAGTTGTCAAACGATAGGCTATCATAGTGCCAACTGTTGTAAATGTCACTAGTTCCAGTTTTAGTTCCTTAGTTAGCGGTTAAAATTTAAATTCTCTTAAGATTCTTTCTTCTTTCACGTGAACCGTCTGCAAGGAAGGAGCGTTGTAGCTCGTGTGTGCAATTAGTGCCTTTGAGTAGCCATTTTGATATGGAGTTGGTGAATTTTGAGTAATAGTCGATTTATGGCTTGTTGAGGTTTATTTTCACGACTCCGACGTATATGTTTCGGATGTTAAGCTACCGAGGTATGTGATTTCCACATTTGGGATACCGTTTCGTCGGGATGTATAATTGTACCACGTGTTGAAGCAACAATAGGTTAACGTGCTTTCTTTTGTCACCATTAAGGTATTTGCTTGACTTCTTCTTTTTATATCATTAGATTCTAGTGTGAGTGTTTTTATATTTCATTAGGTGGATCAGTCTAGGGCCTAATTTTCCTCCGAAGCAAGTTTATCAATTAGACGAGGTAGTTCGAGTAACCCCCAATCACCTCGTATGCAAGTATCAAGTAAAACTCGTTCCTGCGATTACAAGTAGGCCAAGTGTACGACAGACTGTAAGTTCTTTACACATTATTTAACCACGGATGGTATCTACAACTTGCGGTTCATCTGAGATAAGGGTATACACCTGATATAATTAATCGTTGTTAATAGATATCTTAACGTAGAGTATCACACAGTGTTAATCCTCATTTATGTATTTAAATTATTCTGGTAACTTTCTGAAGTTTATAATATTTAATAATTTTAACGTTCACAAATTTGACATTTAAGGTAAATTTCTATACCTATTGGTTACACTAGTTGATAATAGATGTCATTGATATTTAATAATTGAGGGTCAAATTTATAATTTAATTAAATACAAATGTAATTTTCGTAAATAATAAATATTATCATAATAAGTATTTTCGTTTGGTAACTTTTTAACGATTTTGGATATGTATTTATTAAGGTATTTTGTATACGCATTGTAAAACTTTAAACATACGTATGATTTGAGTTACTAATTTAACAGGTGTATTAAGTTTAACGTATTTAGTATCTCTGATGGAGATTTTTGGTAGATTTAATATGTGAAATTATTTTGAGCCAATTCAGATATTTGGGTTTGTGAATTTATTATATCCAACTTCTCTACTTTTTATTTTTATATCAATATATATTTGTTATATGTTAAACTATTGCATTTTCTTATCCAGTTAAATATTTGTCGTATGAATTTTTGCGGAGCGTTTAAACCCTACGACGAACTAGTGCGTCCAACGGTTTCGTTATTTACCGAAATCTCCGGGTAATTAAATAACGTGGCGCCATATTTGTTGAGATCCTATTTTTCCCCACCCCACTCTCCGATAGGTCCTGAGTTAGGTCGCTTGGGTAATCCCGAAGATAAAAACGAATGGATGCAGGTAGGAGTTTAAGTAGCTCTCGTGGATAATATTTTTTTGCATTATTATAGTCATACCAGGTCCGGGCTTTTTGTTCAAAATTTGCGTCACACTACTATAGAAAATGTAGAAAAAATCACAGATTCCAAGGCCGAGTAGCTAGTAGTAAACTGTGGGTTAATAACAAGGACCTACAGAGAGGACTATATTTTGAGAACAAAACGTTTTGGGAACATGTTATGTTCGCGAACGAGAGTAAATACAGTATTTTCCAATTCGATGATAGAAGTAATGCATGGTGACAAATAAATACAGAGTTCCATTCAAAAAAAAACCTGCAAACCATGGAAGCGGCTTGATAGCAGTATGGGACTGCATAGCAGTTGGTTTAGTGCGTAATTTAGTTTTCATAGACTCAGTAATGGATAAATTGAAATATCTGATTATTTTCAAAGAAAATCTGCTTCAAAGCGTAACAAATTCAGATCTCACATAGAATCTAAAAATGCAACAATACGCATATTTCAGGTATACCACGGAGTGCCGCTATCTTGAAAATATTTTAGGCGAATGGCCCTCATCGACTTTAGTATAATACCAAAATTTCAGACCATTGCTAGTTACAGTTTTTCTGCAATCCATACATGCAGTTCCCGGTGAACCATCCTATAGGTATATGTGGAAAGACGTGCTAGAAGCTGCCCTTTGTTCAAAACTGGTTCCCTATTTAGCGATTGACAACAAAAGCATACTTGCTGTTTTTCAGCGTTATTTACCACAAACTACAGTTTCCTTTTCGTGGGCTGTAATTCTGTAATCCTATAATTTCTTATTATATGTACTAGAATGTCATTTCCTTTTTGCAACTCATGGTACTGATGGTTTTATCACTTTAATGTATTTTGTTCTTATAATGGTGATAATAGCTATGAAAGATATTATTCTTGAGTAGTATGTCTCCTGCGCAAAGTCAAGTAAAGAAATTCATTAGTCTCTTGCGTCATAAAAACCAATAACTACTTAATCTTAGCGCACCCAAGTTACGCATTTTTACTGGCCCTAAAACTGGTCATCATGTTCTTAGATACTAACTAAAGAAGGTGATAGAAACTAATCAAAGCAAATGTCGAACGAATAGGAAAGCTAAAAGGATGGACAACTACCTTGGATTGGAACATCTGAGGAGACTAAAACTTCTTTAAAAGGTTTCTTAAAACTATTTTAGATTGGAAAGGTTGAATATTAACATAGTATACGGCAAGCTAACACTATTTTTACTTAGATTAGGAATAATTTAACGTTATCTTTTGTGTATGTATATACATACAATACTTTACCATGTCGTTTGTAAAGGTAAACTCGCGTATAATCTTAATTAAACTTGTTAGGCATGAAAATAAGAATGTTTTTGTAAACAGTTCTAGCCGTAGATAGGTGTTTGACCGCATTATATAAATAGCTGGCATGTGTATGCTAATACAAAATCAAATCTGAAATAAAAATATTTATTTTGCGCTATGTGGGAGATATTTTTTTCTGAATTTTACGCCGTTACTTTTAACCCTGAACTGAATTGACGAATGTCCAAAAATAACTAAACTAAATATAATATCAAACCATGATTTAACCTAATGGATATAATAAGTATATACCACCTGTTTCGAAAATGGTTAGAAATCTATCCACTACCTTATTCCTATTTTGCTATTATTTACTTTTAACTAGAACAAAATTACTGAACGACAATAATTAATTCAGGATTAAATTCGAGCTAAATATCCAGATGTCCTTAGCTATACACATAAATTTAGTAAGCACAGAACCCCGGCCTGTAATTATTAAATGAGATGGAAATTAGTGTAACGTGAGCATCCTTGCTGTTCATTTTATTATGTAGATTGATGCAAACATCGCATGTAAGCGTATACGCTAAAAACCTGCTACCACCGTCATAATGAATTAGTTGACGTCGGTTGAGATGATTGAATAAATATGGCATTAATAGAAATAATTTCTGATTGAATTATCGCCCCATCACTTTCTCTAGTAAACATACATTCGTTAATTGATTAATGAAAGTAACATATGGTGCAAAAACTCTACATATTGAATATATAGAATGAAAAGGGTAGATAATACGTTTAGTGCTGGCTAGACTTCCATATGCAATATATGCATCTCAATTCTAGAATCGAGTCTTGAGGTCGTTTTCTTTGAAAAAGAGTTCATATTACAGCTGGAGAGTTTTATATTTGGTCATATCTGGTCAGGATACTTCTTACCCTGACCCTCAGAAACATTTGTCTAAATTGACAGAAAGAATGAGAGACTTCAGTCATGTGACTAACACGGCAAGGGTACTGAATCTTTCAGTACTATAGAGGGTCTTTACAAGTGCGTAAGAAACGCACTGAATCGGAAAACCTTTTGCAAGATGAATGTTACGATCAAATTTTGAAACTCATGAATGTTTCTTCGGTATCTTGTTGGAAATTCACTCAGGTATCTTCTATCACGCACAAATATAGAAATAATACAGTCCAAATGTAACGGAGTCCTTACTCTATTCACGTATGTCACAGAGAAGCGTATTTGTTGATGCTTGTTTCAACTAAGGCCTAATTTGTAAATGACATTGGCGTACATAACATAAAAACTTTAGGCAAATCGAATATGAAACCAAAAATATGTCCGGAGGTAACAATAACTCTTGAGAAACATCAACTCCTATTGATCGATCTAAGAAAAACAGGTTAATCTCACAGACAAAAAATACTTTGCACACTAATAACTTTGGAAATGAAACCATGTTACCATACGGTCAGGTGCCAGTGTTATGAAGAACCTTTCAAGTTGTTACAGATTATGAGAAATTGTATCAAAACGAAATATAGCAATTGTGAATTTGTATAAAAGATACACAAAACACTCGAAGCTAGGGTCATTACGCATTGACAAAACTTAATTTTTTAATTATAGTACTGAAATATATGATTTCTTACTATATGAAACTGTTTCTTTTTCCCATTCTGTCAGTTAGGTGAGCAAAAATATAATGGGTAAAAATATTTTCAACCGGCTCGTATTCTCAATCTAAGATTACATTAAGAGTAACCAACCTGCAACCAATTCAGGAGTGTTTTGATATCTGTAATTTATATTTGAGGGAACCATACAATTCAGGATGGAGCATGACGATAAATGAAGAATTACTTTTCGAGGACGTTGTCCATTTCGACAATATATTCCCTCAAAGCCAGGACGTTATGGCAAGGTAGTTCCACTGTTGAGTACAATGCACCATCAACGAAGAAACGATGAAACCAATGAAAAGCTAAAACCTGAAATAATATTGTCATATAATGGAACCAAAGCTGGAGTAGATACAGTGGACCAGATGACGAGATGTTATACCGTAAAAAGGATGACAAGAAGGTGGCCACTGATTGTTTTTTATAATACGATCGACGTGAGCGTTTTAAATTATTTTATATTGTGGAAAGCCGTTACATCCAATAACATGCAACGTCGTCAGTCGTCAGTATTATAAATTTAGGTAAAGCGCTAGCTAAAGTTGTCGATGACACCAACTCCGCCGAAGACTACCTGCCTGAAATGCTACAGCAAGTAAATGAGTAACTTAACCATACTATACTATTATAACAATGTAATAGCTCATATCTTATGAATAACTTACGGTTTTGTTTAATAATAAAAATTTTAAGTTTCATTGTTAATACATACTTATATATGTATCCTAACCCCTAATCCTCCATTCGGTTCAATCAGTGCCAAATGCTAAAAACAGACACAATTATCAAACTAACTACGGGCTTCTTAGGTCCGGTCGGTAGTTGGCAGGTTACAAAAGTATTGGTATATTGAGAGTTAAACAAAACTGGTAAAGTGAGTAATTCTATCAGTTATGTAAATTTGGACATTGGCACTTCGTGAAGAAAATTATTAGTTTCTTTTCTTGCGCTTTAATATACGACTGAATAACTATAAAACCTTGAACACGTATTGTATACCTCTATGTAGTCCTAAACTAGTCATAATTTCGATTGTGTATAGAGTCTTATGAACTTTACGCGAAGCAAACTTGACAAGAATTAATCACTGTCATAATTTTCTATTCGATCATGAAAGATCTGTAGGATAATATTTCAACTCAATACAAAATTAAGAGAATGTAAAATCACAAGATTTTAAGAAAATTTACAGATACAGAAACAGGTAGTTAATTACGGAAAATAATGCCAATTTTTAGACACGTATTTTCCAAAATCTATTAACCTAATCTGATGTACTAGCAAGCCTCATGTTATCACAAACGTTTTGTAACGGAATTTATATTCTTGAAAACTAAATGAAAGCTGCATAGCTAGAATAGCAATTATATTTACTATAAATCTAGTAGTAGGTATAGCTAGACCAAAATCCCGTGGCAGTTGCGCTTAAGTCAGAGATGTGCCGAGAGCAGTCATTCACCCCTGTTATTATCGTGTACGCTCCTCCTATATCCGCAGAACGCGTCATCACTGCCACGGCATTTTGGTCGACCTATAGTTATTAATTTGCAAGCGTCAGAAAGTAATATGTAATTGTGCAGTAGCCGTACGGCCACATTACCGATGCGCTTAATTTTCGGCCATTGTACACTATGAACGAACAAACATTTTACGAACAAACTTTGTATGTATTGCTAAAACCGGTTACGAGAGATGCCAGTTTTGGGTTCGCAGCAGCATTCGCCGCTTCATAGTAATTCAAGCAGATTTATTGTGTATGTATGTAAATGAAGCTTAAAGCTTCATAGCTGTCTTCATTTACATAGAGGGTAGTGGGAGTTGTAGTGTAAGAGTAGTGGAGTGCCGAAGTTAGTTTTCATGTATTTAAACGAGAGCATTTACATAAACAGTGCGACAGTAACGGTAGTGGAGAAGTAGTGCCAAAGTTCGCAAACTCCAAACATTCCCACTACACTACCGATACTTATACCAACGCATCTGCGCAGAACAATCTAGCGATAACAGCTGTTTTGTTGTGTTTACATTTGACTATACATCCATTACCAACTATCGTCGTTACGCATGCGCAACAAAGCAGTCGCATCGCCACTACTTTTCTTATGTAAATGCATTTCTGCACTACAATACACCTTCCACTACTCTTACACTACAATTGCCACTACCCTCTATGTAAATGAAGCTTAAGTATCCGCAGAGATAAGTCAAGGATACTATGATACCGTCCATAAAATTCTTGCGTAATATTGGGGATCATTTGAAGCACTGCCGTAGTACCTGCTATGAATGTATTTATGCCTATATAGCATTACGCAACAAACTACTACCTATGCTTTAAAAAAACTGCAAAATAGATCCCAGTACTACAAGTTCTTTCTTAATCATTATGATACAACTGAAACGAAGTACTTTGAGAGCGGCACATGCCTCGAGTTTTATCCGTATTCTCAGCTTTAGTTTCATTGTTAGTTGCATTCAGAACGTAAGCAACATATTAACTTATCAACTGAAGCAAATTGTAATGCGGGGATTCATTTCTAGCGCAAGTAGTCGTGCATTTTATTAAACGAAAAGCATTGGTAGGCATTATATTTTTTACAACACAATTTAGAAACAATTTTATGTGTATTACCAGAAGGTATTAGAAACTATAAAAAATATAACTGAGTCAAAGTTTTTTGGCGCATTACATACACTGTATAATATCTAAATTAAGATTCCACATTGCAATGCTTCTTTTGACACTTTCATACTACGGCTATAAATTCTACTGCGAAATTCGAGCCCATTCCATATCAAATGCATTGAAAACTAGAGAACCTTTCTATATTAAACGGCTTGTCATATTATTGTATTTGTTCGGAGGATGACCTAGAAAAAACACCGGAATCATAAAACCAATTTTAATATGTCACACTACAGGATGTTTTGCAATTTCATAAGTAAACTATGCATAGTAGTAGACATGTTGTCATTAGTCAGATTCTATTTTCGAACGTCTGAAATTTTATCAATCCAGTACTTCCTCCCAAATTCAAAATATTTAAAAACCTTGCCTTGTCATCGTGTTTATTTCAAAAGTGACCTAGAAAAATACAGGTATCACAAAGGAAATCTTAGTATGAAACTAGAACAGGAACAAAGAAAATGTCACTTCATAGTATGTTTTGTAATTTCATAAGCCAATTACTACGCATAATAATGTTAGTGATATCATCATCCACAGGTTCCCTTTTCGAACCTCTGAATTTTTATCTATGCAATATATCGTAAAATAGAACGAATAACAAACAATACGCACACCAAGTACAATAATTCACGCACCCATATTATGATTTCATTAATTTTAATGATTAGATAACATCCCCGACCTCGAATAAATAGCATATTCAGGACGTCTAAAGAATTAAGTTTGGCGATAGCAACTATCAGCATTGCATAGAAATTTAATTAATATATTGACTAGGGCTATTATATTTCTTAATTCAGGCTTTTAATACACTCAAGATTCGATTTGAGAAATAGAGTCGCCAAAACAACTAAATTTTAAAATAGTGTTAAGAATTAAGTCTCTACCTAACTGAAAATCTAACTTATGTAATGTTTAAAAACATAGTAAAATTCACTCAAAGTTTTGACACCTATATATAAATTGCATATTTTTTGTATTAGATATTAATTACAAAGTTGTAATCGTTGATAACGAAGTCAGTTAGTAAGTTAGTAAGTTATTAAGGGGTGTTACAGTTAGTTATGAAAGAATTTTTTGATAGCCATTCTACTAGAACCTTTTTAAAAATGAAAACAATGGACGCAAATAAATTACCAAGTTGAGAGTACATCTTCTCGTTCCACGCTTCTAGATCGAAAATTTTGTAAATATTCTATTTATGTATGTAGTTTAAGACGTGTGATCTTTAATCTTATACAGAAGTAAATTGCGGATACAGTTTGCTACACATAAAGTACCTATTAACCTTTTAAATATTACACCATTTACGAATATTCTGGAGTACGCCTGATAGTAACTCAGAAATTTCGAGAAAAGATATTTTGTACATTAATACCGAATTAGCTAATGAGTTTTATAAATTAGTTTAATTACATGTAGTGCAGTAATACGATTTAATTTTGGCATACAATACTTGAATTAAATGCACATTGCTCCATTCAAGGTCGCAGATTATGGCTTCCTTGATTAGATAAATCAGTACAATAAGTAAACTGATAAGAAATTAATCGCAAATACTACGTATGAATTGTTTTCCTTCCAATTACTCAATTGTAAAACAAATTATAGAACCTAATGGTTATATGTAGTTCTGTCTACTAGCAGTCTTATTATGTTCAATTTATTTAGAAAAATTATGCAACTTAATGTATCTCGAAAATGGTGGTAAAAATCTTACGCAGTTTTAATTGAAAAACTAAAATTATTTACCTACTACTCAAAACCTGGAAACGTTTTGCCACTATGTGATAACATTTTCAATGCGTTGATAAATAGTTCCTGAACTCAAACTTGAGCACTTCTTCACATTTTCTCAGTTTTGTTTTCTATTTTTTTTAATAAAAATTGTTATTTTGAAAAATAAAAAGTAATCCCGTAATATAGAAGAGTATTTAGTGACATCATTATCAAAATTACCCTTAGATCTTCTGTCAACACCATTTTCAAAAGCACGTTTTCTAATTCAAAAAAAAACGCACCTTATGAACTAACATAACACCATGTTTTAATATATTAATGCATAGCTTGATGGTAGGTTGGAGCTTCGCGTTTTTCACATTCCCTAGTTTATTTGCCCATTTTTTATTGTTGCTTCACGAATAACCCTCATAAATCTTTAATAAGAGAAAGAGCAAAAAATTATCGTCTGCGCTTGCGAGCGATAAAGTTAGAAGAAGCAATAATACGTGAGGTAGCAGGATAGAGTGTTACATTAAAATCTATTAAATATTCAAATGCCGAGAAATGCGCACAACTTCCCTCAGACAAAGGCAAAAATAGTAATGTAAATGCATGAAATATTTTATTAACGGCCGTTTTGTTTTAATGACCGTTTTTCATTATTAAAACTGGCAAACAAATTAAATTAATTGAATTGAAAAGACTCTCTTATCGTGGAAATAAGCTGTAGCTTGCACAAAAAATGTAAAAATTCTTGTTTCACCATAGGATCGTAGCTAGAAATTTCATAAAGTAGTTTCAGCACTTTTCCATATTATACAACACGCGACAGTATACGAGCTTACCTTCTCCTATATTGTTTCCAGAATTACTAGATAACTTAGTATGTAGTAGTAAGTACCTGGTATATATATTATTATTTTAATATTGTTCGAAAAAAAGATATATTAGATATATACACACATTAGATAGGTAATAATATTAATTTAATAACATCCTTCCATATTAGGTTTAACATAAGGCGTACATGACGGTTTCTGTAGTTAAAAACACTAAAATTAGCAACATTTTGACAAACGTGTACTTCGCTTTATGATCTATGTTGTTTTTAAATTATTTTATTTCGATTTACTATTGTAGTTTTATTGCTGTGATTATATATAATTATAATATTGTTTAATTATTTGGATTCACCTATTTTAATTATTTCTATCACTAGAAAAATGTTAATTTTGCATTTTAGAGTGACAGATTCGTAAGCGATACTCTCATATGCAATAGCCGATGCTAAAAAATTGTGCTCAGTAGTCTGCATTCGTATTTAGCTAGAGGGAAGCATAAAGCAACAGATATTTTCAAAAATGATTAGAGTGTACTAAGATAAGGGATAACAGTTTCATACTTTACACACATATACACCTTTAGAAAAAAATTTAGACAATAACACTAAAGCATAAAAATGAGGTGCATTTAGGGATACTTTATTCAGAAATGAATAGGTGTTAGCGTGGATGTTGACTTTTGTACATCCCTGTATATGGATAGTTCTGGACAAACATCCATGTGTAAGTATATTTATAAATCCATAAGGTCGTTATTAACAACTGACATCAGTAACGTGTTTTTATGGATTATCAGACAATTGATAATCAACTAATATGTACATGAAGGCAGATGGTAACGCTCCTTTTGCTTGAATTCTGACTTCCTAAGGAGAGCATCATAAATTACAAACTTTCTTAAAACTACATTAACATCTACCAAGCCAACGGTGGCAAATAAAAAGAAGAATAGGAGACTGTTCAATATTCCAGCATTTTAACACCATCACTTAATAGTAGATGAAAAAGAAACCGGCTACCAAACAACTGTTTCCAGCTTACACCGCTTTAGCTGGAGAAGGAGAAAAATCTACATATAGACTCACGTTGAAATTTTCAATTTAAATTGTCTTGGAATACTTCTTTTCCAGTAAAATTGATATTTCATCTATTTCAATTAAATAAATTCAATGTAGTGCTATCTCTGCATAACTAAATTAAGCGTTAGGAAAAAAAAGTAACTGTAATGTCTAGATCTGATATTTTGCTACAGTTTACTTAAATTAGTATTATGCGTATAATTGTATAAAGGGTTTGTATGATTTGTGAAATTAATATACCTATGTTATGACCTTTATGTACTTATCTTTCAGTTCCTGAAGTATTTCCACTGGTAAGCCAATGAAATTAATTTACTGTTTCATTGACCTACAAGTAGAAATACTTCAGGATTTGCAAGATGATTTGTCAATGTATTTTAATGTAATATGGCTCTTAATTTATTTTGAAAGTACAGAAGTATCCTATTGAGATTGTTTATTTCTTTTATAGTTTTTAAAAAAGGACAAGTAGCCAATTTTCGTTAGTGTTATAAACATAAGAGAAAAGAAGAGTTGAGTTAGCTATTTCGCTGAATGTTAACACACCCTGTATTTTTTTTGTCAAATTGTGATCCGCTTTGTCTCCTAGAATGGGGAAAAGAGGATCGGTCTCATAGTTTTTGCCTAACACCCTTAGTATTAATACGATTATAATGGACCATTTTAGAATTGAAACAATATTCCAACTCAATAAATTTGTTGAAAAACTAACTAAAGGCAAAATTCTACCAAAGAAGGGAGTTTTCAAATAATTTAAGAGGATAAACAACAATCTTTTATAAAAGCGTATAAAAATAGAAACAAAAATATATAAATATGAGGTATTAACAATAAAAGAAAATATTCTAGAAATACAAATATCACTTCTGGTAAATTATGTGGTCGCGTTACTCTTGAAAAAAGTTATAAATATTGCTAGAAATTTGTTTCCTTCTGCCAAGATGTCCGAATACTTTTTGGATTATTTGGCACTTTTTAACAACCAATATTTGGAACATTTAAGCAGATACGTATTTACCATATTTCTTCCTCGAGACATTTAGTGAATATTCATAGTCTTTCTTAAACACAATTATAGCAGTATACAACCTGTGTGTTTCACTTGTCTCGAATTTGGCTATAACAAACCTACACGAGGTTGAAATTTCTTCGGATATTTACGAGGAATTCTGTTACGACTGAAATTAAGAAATGACATATTACCTATTATTCTGATTCACTTTATAGCGAACATTTGTCTGAAATGAAATTTGAAGTTATACCTGTATTACACAATATCTATTACACAATTACATGTATATGAGATATCCAGTGTTTTTTTTGCTTTTAGAATGCAACAGTTTAGTTATCACACAATTTAAGCAGCTGCAATATTTATTTACAAGGTTCTAACCCGGTCTACAATTCTTCAACTACAGACAAAGCAATGCGTAAGGTCTTAACTGTTGACCAGCTACCAACTAACTTGTCTATAAGGAACGTGCAGTCATGTCACTATACTATTGATATGCAAATACATATCTGATCTACTTTACCTCGTACGATCTGCTTTACCTTACCCCTCAGATTTAACGTTAGTAAGCACAGAATAAGTAGTAAGTATAGGTATAGTAAGAATAGTTTTCGATATTTAGTTTTAATCGGTAACTACAAAGGAGGAGTTAAATTGACCCTGCCTGGGTAGTAAAATCCTGCCATCAATGTTAGATAAACGCGTCTGAGTATTTTTTTTGGATTTGGTATAAAGTTCTTTACCAAAATGTTGTGCAACTCTTATGGCTAGTTACATATATATCTGTTTATTAGGTGTGAAAAAAATGTACAAGTGATTTTCATGTTTTATCTAGAAACGTTCAAATAAGGTAATAAGTTTTGAAGATAAAGAGTTTGAAGAAACGTTACTGAATTGGGTGGAAGAGGTTCGTTACGTGATATCGAGTGCTTCCACGGTTCGAGTCTCAATTATGGGGAGTTCTAGGTTTTGCCCGCGTCATAGTATTGTAATATACGAGTAAACGAAGAAAGACGTTTACTTTTTGCATTATATGTAAAATTCCAGTTTGTATAGGGCGCACAAAGAGAGTATATATAGACTTTACTACTAGTAACATGTCAAAAAACCAGTTCTAGTTTTCTATGTTGTAAGCCATTTTTATGCCCATTATGTTTCGAAATAAGGATACTATGCCAAAAATCGTGTAAGATAGGTATATTCCAAATAAATTTAGTAGCAAGTATTTACTGTTTTTGTATAAATCGGTTAAAACGTACATACATACATATACTAAGCAATTCACCATTCTAGAGCAATGCCCCAAAAAGATAAGCACCGCTGCCGATATCGAGCTTTTAGCCGACGGCGTGTGGGCTGCTATAAAAACTTCTTACGATGAAAGCTGCCCCACTAAAGTCAAAACAACAAACAGGGATACACCATGGTGGACCAGGGAGTTGTCTGACTTAAGGGCGGCCACCAGAAGACTTTACAATAAGGCGAAAAGATCTGGATCGTGGAACGAATATAAAGTGTCCCTGACCAGTTACAATTGCGCTCTGAGAAAACCGAAACGGGAATCGTGGAAAAAATTCTGCCAGGAGCTAGAGGGAGTCCCCGAATGCTCCAGAATTCGTAAAGTCCTCGCCAAAGAAGGACCCTGCAGAATAGGGACACTGAACAAGCCAAACGGCGATAAGGCCGAAACAGAAGAGCAGGTTCTCAAACACCTCTTAGAGGTGCACTTTCCCGGCTCCAAGACCATTCACACCCAGACTGGGGGAGAATGTGTGGAACTGAGCTATGCTCAGATACCTAACTTAAGAGCGCGGAAGTTTCAATGGGCCATCGAATCTTTCAAACCCTTTAAATCGGCGGGCACGGACGGCATTTTCCCGGCACTGTTACAACAGGGCCTGGAGCCACTGTCGCCAATTTTATGTACCCTACTAAGGGCTACCTTAGCTACGGGTTACATACCAAATAGCTGGAGAGAGGCTCGGGTGGTCTTCATTCCTAAACAGGGCAAGGCGTCCTACAGGGAAGCGAAGTCATACCGGCCCATCAGCCTTACCTCTTTTCTTCTCAAAACTTTAGAGAAGATAATTGACAGACATTTGAGGGACTCCGTATTGGCAAAGCTGCCTCTAAACGAGAACCAAAATGCCTATCAACCTGAAAAATCTTGTGAGCAAGCTATTCATGAGCTTGCCCGACGAGCGGAAATTGCCTTAAGCAACAAAGAAGTCGCGCTGGCTACCTTCCTTGATATAGAGGGCGCCTTTGACAGGGCGTCCTTCCTGTCGATGGGTAGGGAACTTCAAAGACGTGGAGTCGAGCCAACGGTGACAAGGTGGATCGACGCCATGATAAGAAACAGGATGGTTCATGTGTCACAGAACCTCTGCACCATAAAGGCGACCGTGGCAGCTGGCTGCCCACAGGGCGGAGTGCTGTCACTCTTGCTGTGGTGCCTGGTGGTGGATGGCCTTCTCTCCGATCTTCGGACGGCGGGCTTCCACGCACAGGGCTATGCCGATGATATCACCATCATGATCTGCGGCAAGTTCGAGGGCGTGATATCCGAGAGGATGCAAGTCGCACTCGGACTCGTGGAAAGGTGGTGCAAAAGAGAAGGGTTAACTGTTAACCCTAGAAAAACGACCATGGTCGCGTTCACTCGAAGAAGGAAGCTTTCCAGACTTCAGTGTCCGACCATCTTTGGCTCAAAGATACCCTTATCCTCTGAGGTCAAATACCTGGGGGTGACTCTGGACGCCAAATTGACGTACAAACCACACCTGGAACAGGTAACAAACAAAGCCACGAGGGCCTTTTGGGCCTGCAGAGGAATGTTTGGCAAAACGTGGGGGCTAAAACCTATGATGGTACACTGGCTGTACACGAAAGTTATAGTACCCTCTATAACTTACGCAGCGTTGGTCTGGTGGCACAAAGCTAGTTTGGGCTATGCGGCCAACGCACTCAGTAAAGTCCAGAGAATTGCCTGTTTAGGCATCACTGGAGCCATGTCTTCGACGCCGACTGCGGCGATGGAGGTGATCCTTGGGCTTCCTCCGCTGCAGCTTGTTTTGTGGTCGGAGGCAGTCTTGGGGGCTTACAGAGCAAAATGTAGTGGATGCAGTGGCTTCTCCGGTAGAACGGGGGATCACATCGGCATCTTCACCTACATAGAGCAGACAGTACCACTGTGCATGAGGGCGGACAAGATCCCGCCGACTTTCAGTTTCAGTGGGGGATACAACGTAAACATCTCCGTTAGAGAGATTGCCGAAACTCTCGCCCACAAACCGAGACGGGAGGTATCTTGCTGGTTTGTGGACGCCTCTAAAACGCCTAACGGCACGGGAATTGGAATTTGGAAAGATGGTGAAACCGAGGGTGAAGCCCTCAGCCTAGGGAGCTTTCAAGCCGAAGTGATCGCAATCCAGACCTGCGCGGAAGGCATTTTAAACTGCCCGCAGGTTAATGGAGCAGTGGAAATTCTCTCTGACAGTCAGGCTGCCCTTAGGGCACTACAGGCTGTCAGGTTCGATTCTGAGGCAGTGCTACACTGCCATAAGACTCTCGCAAAACTGGCGGAACGTCTCAATACAACACTGAGATGGGTGCCAGGTCACTCTAGAATCAGAGGTAACGAAATGGCTGACATATTAGCTAGAGGCGCCAGTGAGAGACCACTCGTGGGTCCAGAACCTACATGTGGGAACTCCTATGGCAGCATCAAAGCCTTTGTCAGATCTGAACTCGCTGTTAGGCATTGCTCCTACTGGAATGCACTTGCCGGCATGAGACACTGCAAAATTTTCGGGATTCGCCCGTATGATGAAAAACTGCGCAAGGCAGTTTCCATGAGCAGGGTCAGGTTGAGGTTACTCACAGGAATCTTCACCGGACACTGCGCACTGAACAAACACCTGCATCGCATGGGCATAGTAAACTCTCCCCTATGCAGAAACTGTGGGAATGCGGAGGAAACTCTAATCCATCTTCTTGCCGACTGCTCGACAGTGGACAGGGAGAGGCGGAGTTACTTCGGGGTCGGGCGTCTGGACGATCCTGGACTAAGAAAACTAACTCTCGACCAGGTTGCGGACTTTTTCGTCCGAGTGCAACCTGGCTAAGAGGAGTAAAACAGCACGGGGCACAATAGGTCTTTCTTATGGCCGAGTTTGCCTTTACGGCTCGTCCGCCCGTGCAGTCCCCAAAAAAAAAAGCAATTCACCATCAAATAATATTTCTATGTAGTCCTGCAAATATTTTGATTTTGTAGTCTGCAGTAGTGTAGTAGATAAAAATTAGCATATAATAATAACCGAACTCTACCGATTCAAAGAAACTGTGTACAATTTCCAGGTTAGGTTATGTTTAATTTTCGAAGCATGGAAATACACTTGCAAATGCTTTAAAAATACATGAGTCATGTAGGTAACAAGTTAAGATACCGCCCCGTAATTGCTACATTCGTTAACAATTTGTCTAATAATAAGCATCAATTATTGTAAAATAAGGAGTTGTACCAGTACATTTCCATGCAGAGGTCATTATATTCTTAGTCACTGAAAATATTATATATGATATTTCAATGTTGCACGTGAGATAAATGTTACGCTTGCTTAAATTTTCACATAGATTTATTCTTATCCAAATAAAATTTATTATTAAAAACACGAGGAAATAACAGAGTTATGTTATATCATCTAGTAGTTCTTGTTTTCATATGGTAATTGTTATATATTTATCTAGTAGAATATTTACATTATTTAAATCAAAGACGAATTATTTCCGCTTTCGAAGATACATAACAATTACGCCTATAAAATATAAACTTTACTAGTTCGTATTACATCCACTGTATTTACTCGGTAGCAACATCGAAAGAATTAGCTATTAGTGCTATAAAATTATTTACTGCGATTATGATAGCACCAGCGGTTTTTCCACTAATAACATTACAAACTTAATTAAGAAATTTTAATTATTAATTATATGAAATTATCATAAACGTGTTTGTGTATATACTGGTCGTGTAATACGTATGTCTATTTATAATCTATTATTGCCTACACATAATGACCAATATGTGAAATTAATTCTGATTATTTGCCATCTTTATAATTTGCAGTAGTAAATATTAATTCTTCATTTGTTGATTTTTTGCAACTGTTGCACACACGTGTAAGTTTACGTTGTATGTATCTATATATGTATTTAAAATTGATATAGGTATTAGAGGTATAAGCAACTTATATCAAATACATTGTCTTCAACGATAACTGTCGGAAAATCAGATAAACACTAAGAGAGATACCAATTTTACTAGTTGTATCAGATAACGATTAATTTAATAATTTTTTCAACTGATCACATCCGATTTTTAATTTTTTTTATTACGCGTGCCTGCATTGTATTTATAGTAGATTTAGATTCTACGAGATATGTAATACTTTCTATAACATTTCTTTTGTTTGAATACGTCTCTATAGTCTAGCCATATGCGTACACATTGTATGCTGTTGTGCAAATTTGTTCAGTGAACTAACCAAAGCAAATATTAAGATAACATTTTATTTTGAGTTATTATCGCAGGGTAAATAGTATGGAGGCTAGGAGAGCTAAATGTAAAGCAATAATAATCATAGTTTCGTCTGCAATTTTCGTGTCAAATATACAACCACTATTTTACCCTTTTGTTAAAACAAACGCCAACATAGGCAAATGCTTCATAACGCTGCTACACAGCTTCGTTAATTCAATAAAAAGACGATTAAATGTAGTAACAACAAGTTAGTATATTCTCGTAATGAAAACTAAATAACAAAATTGGAAATAATAACAATAATAATACGTTTATTTGCCCAACAGTTATACCATTTACAGGACAAAATTGAAAATATAAACAATACAATAGATAGAACAGATAAATTACAAAAACAAGACGAGGTACTTATATCAATACACCCGCGAAGGTATCGCTGTAGAACCGCTCCGCATTGCGCATCATATGGTGCAAAAAAGATTTTACAAGTAGATTGGACCTAGCTGTTGACAAATTGAACGATGCTGCATGTCGAGCAGAGTAATGTGGAACGTTAAACGGTACGGAAGCAAGTAGTTGCGGACAGTCAATTTCACTGTTTACCAGCTTATATAAAAATCTCGCGCTATGTATGGAAAGGCGATCCACCAATGACTGCAGCTGATGTATGTACCTCTAAGAGATGGTTATAGGAGATGCTCCAATCAGGGTATGATTCAGTACACTTGAAGGTCAAGAATCGAAGAAGTCTGCGCTGGACTCTATCTATAGGAAGCTGCTGGGAGGCATAGTGCGGGTACCATATTATTGAAGCAAACTCGAGCTTACTGACAACTAGCACAAAATATAAGCATTTAAGAAGGCAGACACTAAACTAAAAAACTAAAAAAATTAGTTATCCTCATCACAAATCCCAACATTTTAGATGCAGCTGTGCACATAGCGGTTACATGTTGATTAAAGGATAAGGTGGAGTCAAAAACGACACCCAGATCTTTAACTGAATCAACTTTGGGTAGCATATGTTCATTCATCGAATAATTTGTAATATACGGGACAGACTTTCGAGTAAAAGTCATAGCGTAGCACTTATCTATGTTCAAAGATAATTTATTGAACACAGACCAAGCCATAAGAACGCCAATATTCCGCTGTAGGAGAGCGGAATCCTTATCACCAGCAACAGAGGTATAAATTTTGAGGTGGTCCGCATACACTAACGCTTCACATGTTAACAACGGATAAAGATCGTTTATGTACAGACTAAATAACATAGGACAAAGATTGGAGCCCTGGGGTACCCCACTAGTTGCATAGGATTTGTAGCCGTTATAGAAAACATAGTTAGTACGGTTTAAGAGATATGATTGTATCAAGCAGAAGGTGCAAATCCATAGCAGGCCAGCTTACATAGAACGAGATTGTGATCAATTCTGTCGAACGCACGAGAAAAGTCCATGTAAACAACATCAACCTGACTCCTATTGTCGAGTGCTTCACTTACAGATTGGGGAAAAGTGGCTAGGTTAGTTACAACTGATCTACCAGACATGAAGCCATGTTGAAGAGTAGACATCTCTGAGGAAGTATTGAAGGAAATGGTACTATACAATTGTTTTGTTCTAGAATTTTTGAGAAATTGGATAAAATGGAGATGAGCCGGTAATTAGAAATCTGTGACTTGTCATCCTTCTAAAATCAGGAATCTGGCACGTTTCCATCGAAATTTGAAGTGTGTTTTTATTGACAGATTGATTATTGAGCTTAAGGGTTCAGCAAGATAAGATCGCAATCTTTAAACCAAGAAGCTTGGGATTAGATCATCACCAGCAGAGGAGGTAGAACTGAAACCAGCCATAATTTCTATGAGAGACTTCACGGAGACAGGTTGAACGGAGAAGGAAGGAAACTGAGTGATTATTTGAGGCATATCTACAGTATTAGAAAGACAAAATGATGTTCGAAAGGCAGAAGCAAAGGCATTCACAATATCCTCCAGCTTATCCATTCAGATCCCATCATAGAACATTCTTCCAGATATGCGTCTTGTGCCCTGTTTGCTATGGACAAAGGACCATATTTTCTTCGGATTTTCTTTAAGAACGGATTCGCTATGGCGGACATACTTCTCATACTCTACTACTCATAATATTGTACTACCGCTTGACTTCCATTTGCGATGATAGTAATCTTTTGTCTTCAGTTTTGTTTGATGACATTCGTGAACCAGACTGGATAGCGTGAGGTTGAAGGAAAATATTTTGGGATAGATAGGTCAAAGGCATCATAGAGCTTAGTATACAATAGGGCAAGGGCAAGGTTGACATCAGTATGAGATTCCAGTACAGACCAATTGTACCAAAAATTGGTACAGATCGATAAGGCCAGATGATGTAAGTCCTCCGGCACAAATGGATTGTGATCATGTAGGATCTCCAAAGGAGTAGTCAGGTTAGTGAGAACGAGACCCAAGATTCGATCATGAGTATTTCTTACCCAGTTGATTTGTCTTAATTCTAGCGAGTTACAAAAATCAGACAAAATTAGACTTGAAGGGGAAACGACGTTCGTATCATGATGACAAAACTCGCAGAAGATTTTAATTTATTTGAAATATTCTAATGTACACTCCGTCGTACAACAATTTTTTTATGGTAGCTAGAACTATTTCTTGTTCTTTCAATTTATGTTTCTGGATATTAAATATAATAATGCCACTGCCTAAAATTTAGCTTTTTCAGCAGAACTTACACAAAAGAGAACTAGATTTAGACATTTCACTTGTACAATCATTTGTTACTTATAAAGATATCATTGGAACGTAAAATAGTAACAAACATTAATATTTTGTATCATTTCTTGCTTTGATAACGACAGCAATTCTTTTAGGTATACTTCTTATGCAGCCAAAGCGATATCTCTAAGTTGAACATCATTTTTTTCAGTTTCTGTGGTATTTAGTGGAGTAGAAACACATTTCAAGCAGTTCCAGATATTTTCTATCGGGTGTAGATCCGGCGAATTGCCTGGCCGTGGCACTACCCTAGTATTTTCAATTTCCATAAGATTATCAATGGTTTTGTCCCTGTGCCATGGTGCACCATCGTGCATAAATATCTACGAATCATTATCTGTTCGTAAAGTATGCATGTATGGCCTAACATACTGCTCTACAACTTGTTGATACTAAATCTGGTTTATACTTCCATTAACGAAATAGGGAGGTCCAAAGCCTTTTGCTGACGACCATATCATTACAGTAGGCGGGTGCTTCACAGTCTTGAGCCGTTTCTAAAAATCGTTCAGACGATCTTTTCCTAGCGGAACGAACATTTTCAGTGCTTCTACGTGACATTCCTCGCTGAACACGACCTTTAAAAAATAAATATTTCAAATATCTTATTATGAACGCGCTCGTAAATGAATTGTGTTTGTGATCATTACAACTTCGTCACTAAACTCTTCACAACTGCCTTCAGCTGGATGATGAGCGATGTATGATTTTCCAAATTGTCAACATTTTCAGGTAATACTGCGCGGTCCTTTCCATCATAATTTAATTAAGAAATGCAGACAATTAAGTACATTCCTATTAATACTAGCAGTTGTATAGAGTTGACCACCTTTGCATTAAGCTGTATTTGCTGTATTACGAAATTCCGCACTATTCATTTTATATACGTTTATATATTATATATATATATGTACTATTTGCATGAGAATCTTTAAGTTGATAATATCTATTCTGTTTCAAAAATTAAATTCTACTATTGCTTTAAATTTATAGCAATTATACACGGTAAATTGTTTTGCAAATAACATTTTCGTAGTCACAAGATATAACCTACTTTTGTTTGTTTTGACCAACCGTACTTAATCTCAAGGGTAATACATACATATATTTTTAAAGTTGATTTGATTAGCTTATTGACGTATGATAAACGCTAATTATTTTTATTTGTAAGTCAATGAACCTACAAAAATGTTTATTTTGTTTACGTATAAATAGATTATGTAAGTATACGTGACGCAATAAAGCGCTATCGTAATTAATTCTGGAATCGAATGTATTCTTTAGTAAATTCCTAAGAAACTTTACCACTTCTTATTTCTCGTTTAAATCTCAATCTGCTCTGTGATAATATTCACCTAATGTATATCTAGGCGATTATAACCACCGATTTTAGATCAGTAAGATTTTTTCATGGCTTATCAAAGAAATATTTAAATAAAGTGCTAAAACAATAGTTTACTGAAGTTATTATCTTCCTAGAAGTAAATTTAGCAAGGAGTATTTGTTAACCGTGTCTGATGTTTAAATACTGTAAGTCTTGTGTTTTAATTGTACAGGGTGGACCACTTAAAATGATGCATTGAAATTATGGCAAAACTATATAAGAAATTTAAAATCGGACCAGGTAAAGTTATAGAGTTCTAAGGGAAGCATATTTTAATAAAAATGTACATTTTATACCACTCATCATAACGTCATACCGAAATCAATTTGCATTTTTTTAAATGGGATGTGGTATTTTTATTGTAAAATTCGTAATCAGCTAATTTTTTAACATATAATTGTACAAAATATGACCAATTTTAATAAGAAATGAAATAAACAACTTCTTGAAATTGCCGCCAATATTTCAAATTTTGAAGCGCGTTATTTACGTGATGCATATTTGCATAAAACGCAAAATTTGAATTGGGCTCTAGATATACTTATGTCATTAAATATTACTTGGTAACTGACACACGTTCAAAATTAATTATTTTAATGTTTAACTTATGTAGACACAATAATTTGGTGTTGAGTGTTTGACTATTGACGAACTTGCATTAAATCTGCATCGGCAAGTACAAAAACATTAGCCGCTGGCGGTATGAGCTTGTATACTGCGCGATTCAACTTCTCTTACTTTTATAAACACAATAATTGAGTCATTTTGTTGCTCAAATAGTACTTGTATGGGAAATATGTTCAAATAGTTATTATTAGATAAGCAAATGACAGAATATGTAGTGATTTAAGTCAAATCTGTCAAATGTCATACACATTAATATGCGTCACGTAAACTTTCGGTAGACTAACCTCGAAACTTCAAACCCGCGAAATTTAAATAATCAAATTTCATTCTTTGTTATTGTAAACACAATTGGATAAAATATTTAATAAGTGATTGTGATGTGTTAGATATACCATCTTCTTACAATAGAAACAGAAAACATAAATGTGCTATTTAATAAAATGCAAATTGATTTTGGCGTGACGTCATCGTGAATATTATAAAATTTACATTGTTATTAATATGTGCTCCTCATGGACCACTTATTAACTTATTTAACTTGGCCGTATTTCTAGTGCATCATTTTAAGTGGCCCACTCTGTATATGTACAGGATGTCACATATCGGGTGGGATTGCATGAGCATCTTCCTTATTACTAAATATAGAGATTAGTTTACATGGGCAATGTTTTGCAGTTTTATGCGCTGATTTAGAATCTGTTTGAAAAAATTCAAAATATCGAACTATTCAGAAGTTATGTCAAAAAAATCAAAATTCACCATTTTCTTCTAAGTCGAATATCTCCGTAAGTATAAAAGTTACGAAAAAAAGTTTCATATGAAAAGCAATATGCTCGATACAGGCAATTCAACATCAATGTCAAACAGAAAGTCAAGATGGCGGCTTTCGAGATAACCATAACAACTTTCTTAAGTTAAATAGGCGCCATATTAAATTTTTATACCACTAAATAAAGTGTTTTATTCTCTTTTCATTCATGTAACATAACCTATAATTAAATAACCAAATACTACTTTAATCAACAATTTTATATTTTAATCACAACGTTTGATAATACTTCCAGTAATTTTCCGCAACGTATTTCGATTAATACATCCGCATGCCATTAGCACTACATTGTTGATATTGCAGTGAGTATAGACAATTTTTTTTTTTTTTGTTTTAAGTTAGGAAAAATGCCTAAACGCACCATCAGGGACGAGACCCGTCCTCGGTGTGTGGGGCTCGCACCCACTAAAAAACCTCACTTTGTCAGGTGTAGAATCCATCCCGGAACCGCTGGTCGCATTACTTCAGGATGGCACCTCGTAGTTAGCCTCGATCGGCTGCCTCCATTGCTTGGGTCTCTTCCTTCTTCTCTTTCAGCACCTTCTCGACGAACGTGGCGATCTTCTGCCAGCGGTCGTGTCCGGACAGCATCGTTTGCACGACGTTATCCGGCGTTAGAGGTCCTAGTTCGTGTTGTAGCGCGGCTCTGTAGTCACTCCACCTCTCGCATTCGAAGAAGGTGTGGTGAGCATCATCATCCGCAGCGTCCTCTCGTGTCATTCTGCCAGCGCTCTTGCCAACGTTGTCGTGTGAGCGCTTTAGCGTCCGCTCTCGCTTGTCGCGCACCGACGTCTCGTCGTGTCTCGTAGACTCTCTTCTTTTCTTGAGCCAGTAAGTCTATCGGGGTTACTCCTGTGATCACGAGCACCGCCGGTTCGGAAACCGTACGGTATGCGCTGGCGATCCTGAGTGCTCCCCGTCGCTGTACTGTAGCCATCCGCTTTCTGTACTTGTCCTGCCGTAAGGCGTCAGCCCAGATCTCGCTTCCATACAACAGTATGGAATGGGTGACGGTCATTAACAGCCGGCGTTTACTCGCCGTCGGTCCTCCTACGTTAGCCATTAGTCGGCTCAGCGTCGTCGTTACTTTAGCGGCCTTATCGCTTGACGACTGGATCTGTTGCCAGAAAGTCATCTTGCTGTCGAGCCGCAGTCCAAGGTACTTCACGGAAGTTGTAGTGGTTATGACTTCCGTATCCACCGTCATCTCGATCTCCTTAGGTATTCTTCTCCTGGTCAGTAGAACGACCTCGGTCTTCTCCGTTGCCAGGGTCAGGCCGTGTTCGTCCATCCATGTGGTGACTCTTCTCATTACCTGGTTGAGCCTTCTCTGGGCATCCGCCTCGTCACGCGCTAGGATGACTGCCGCTACGTCGTCTGCGTATCCTATCAGATACGCATCTTGCGGCAGCTCCATTCGGAGGATCCTGTCGTAGGACACATTCCATAAGTCGGGGCCCAGTATGGAACCCTGCGCCGCTCCCGCTATTATCTTCTTCGTGCACGGCCCACCTGCTGTGTCGTAGATCAGCTTCCTGTCGCTAAGGTAGCTGCGTATCATCCTAAGTAAATAGGATGGCGTGTCGAACGTGTTCTGCAAGGAGTCAAGAATGACGTCCCATCTCGCCGAGTTGAAGGCGTTTCTTACGTCCAATGTGACGAGCATCACCAGGGGTCTCGAGTAATGATTTCCCCGTTGAGCGGCTTCGAAGGTTTCCACTACCTGCGCTACGGCGCCGACGGTGGAGTGTCCCTTCCTGAAGCCATGCTGTCTCTCGGACAGGCCTCCCGCGTCGTCTATGCTGCTCTCCAGTCGTGTTTTCAGCAGTCTTTCTAGTAGCTTTCCAGCCGTGTCCAGCATACATAGCGGTCTATATGCCGATGCCGTGGTCGGATCGCCCTTGCCTTTGCTTATCAGCACTAGTCGCTGTACCTTCCATCTCTTGCAGAACGCTCCTTCTGTCAAACAGCGGTTGTACATGTTCAGAAGCAGATCTGGGCAGACGCGCGCCACAATCTTCAGGGCTTCCGTCGGAATTCCGTCGGGTCCAGGTGCCTTGCGGTTTTGCAGGGAGTTCGCCGCTGTTGAAAGTTCATCTCCGCTAAAAAGCGGGATGTCGTTCAGTAGCTCGTCCTCCATTTCCGCAGTTCTCTCCGGATGAGTAGGGAACAACGTGTCAACGATGTTCCGCATCCGATCTCCTTCGAGAACTGGATTCGCCGTCTTCGTCGTAAGCTTCTGCATGACGATCTTGTACCCAAGGCCCCATGGGTCGTTGTCAACGTCCTGCCGCAGCTCCTCCCACTTAAGTTTCTTGCTCCTGTAGATGGCATTCTTGAGATCTCTCTTGGCGTTCCTAAACTCCTCGAACTCTAGTTCTGCCGCGTTCGGATCTCGTCGTCTCACTCTGGTTATTCTCCGCCTAAGCTGTAAGCATCGTTTCCGGAGGGTTGCAATCTCGTCGTTCCACCAATACGCAGATCTTCTATTGTATTTCCTTCTCCGCGGCATGGAGGCGTCGCAGGCGCGACGTATAAGGGCCACGGTAGCGTCCGCAATAGTCTCCGCTGAACCGGTACATTCCATGACGGCATCCTTTCCTCGAGCGATTGCATGAGCCAGGGCGTCTTCATCCAGCTTCGCTACGTTCCATCGAGGACCGGGCGGAGCAGGATTTCGCCTGATCGGCTGCTGCCTCGTCACGTTGTAGCTTATGTACTGGTGGTCACTTCCGGTGTAGTCCTCCATGACTCGCCAGTCCACGATGTCCCGCACAATGTCCTCCGAGGCCAATGTGATGTCCGGTATCGTCTCTCCGTAGCCTGGTCTTCTGAACGTGGTGGTGTCTCCGACATTTACCACGCTGAGTCCGAGTCTGGCCGCCATGTCCAGTATACGCCTCCCTCGCGAATCGGTGTATTCCATACCCCACTCCACGGCTTTGGCGTTCACGTCTCCTCCTAGAATAATGGACCCTGCCATTTCTCGAAGGTCGTCTTCCAGGTTGTCGAGCTTGCCCTGAAAGTCCGCTATCGGCTCGTTGAGTGTGAGATAGCAGCTCACGTAGGTGATGGTGCCGCTCTTTACCCACACGTATCCGTTTCGTGCTCCGTGGTTGTCGACGATGACGCTGTTCGTGTCCGGGATCCATATAGGTGCATTCCTTATCCCGGTATTGTTCACTGATAAGCAGCAGATCTACTCCGGTGTCCAGTTGTAGTTGGATGAGTAGATCGTTCGCTGTTCTGCTTCGGTGCATGTTGCCTTGTAGGATTCTGATCATTGGCTCTTCTTTGCCTGATCTAATGCCTTTCTGAAGGAGGGACATGCGCCGGAACCAGGGACATGGCTGCGTGTCGCGGTGTCTCCCGTGCAGAGGAAGCATTTAGCTTTGTTCTTGCAGTCCTTGCAGTGAGTATAGACAAATAGCTACCATGAAAAGTAAGACAATAGAATACCGCTTTGTGTCACCATCTGTTAGAAAGAAAGTTCTTGCGAAATATTATTTAAGTAATATAGTTCTTCTAAACAATAATTTATGTACTTATGCTCTACGAAATAAAATGTTAACAAATATCGAGGTGAGGCTGTGACACCTTTTGGTACTAAGGGGGGTGTGATTTTTTAATGTAATTATTTGGTGCATATTTTAGAAATGCCACGGAAATATAAGGGGCTACCGGAGAGTCGCCTCTATAAAAACTATACATCGGAATCATTAGAAAAAGCTTTAAGTGCAGTTAGAAAAAAAGTAATCCTCCGAGAAACGCAAGAATAGGAAGATACTTAGATGTAATAAAGATCTGTCCTATGTGCTTCATAATTTTGATTTTGCTACGTCGCAATACTTTGTATTTAAAACTTAATTTACGTTGATTTCTTACATTTTCTATAAATAAATGGTGCCAAAACGATCAATTTTGTTATTTGGGTTGACTTTGTGACATATTTATGATTCAGTTAGGAGATGATTTTGTGACAAATTTGGAGCTTGGTATATATTTACGTGGTTACAATCTTCCAAAATCTCCTCGCAGAAAGGTGACATTGTGTTCTAGTGAAAGCCCAGTGCTATCATCCCGAGCGATGGTGTGAATGTGTAACATGTGTATACATCAAAATTCTGGCTAAATTACTATTGTTTTTTGTTTCACATCGTTATTGTTTAGTAGCTAAATGATGTGACTACTTCATATTATTTACTCGACCTTCCAGCTATAAATCTAGAACTGAAAAAATGAAAGTGCCAAATCTGTCATAAAGTCACCTCGTTTTACGATATAGAATAAGAAGCAGCTGCAGGCTGCATTTGTGTTTCTACTGGTGAAGTGTGCGGTTGCCCATAAAACAATTTTTTTTTAATGTTGTTCAACACAATTAATCATACATAAATATATTTTGTTTGATGTTGTTTAAAATAATTAATCATACACGAGAATATGTAAATTCGAATGAAATGGAAAATCTGTAAAAATCATATTATAGTCTACGCGAGCAAAGACGCAGGCAGCAAAGCTAGTAAGGACTAAATATAGAAGTGAAAATAATAAGCAGACAATTCACTATATGTTAAGATTGACTAAAATAGCTTTCCTTCAATAGAATCGCCGTTTTCCCGTGCTAACAAAATATTCTTTTTCATGTATAGTTTTCCTTAAATATAAATTCTGCTATAGCTTTCAATTTTTTAATTCAATGTCCACGAGTACCTATTGGATTATTTTTTGTATCTGGGCCAGGTGTAGCTGCAGTGGCTTCTAAGCTGTCGTGTTTGTTGGACTAGAACTGCAGTTGTTCCTGTTTATTTTTGTATATGTAAATGTGCTTTTTAGGCTTTGTTAGAATATTACCTCACCGTAAATAAAATGACACTGTTGATTGTTTCTCAACAACAAACAACGCGCCACAACGCCACGGCCAGGATCCGCAACTCAGATCTGGTACAGTCTCTTTCAAAAGTAATGTCTCCCCCAGCCATCGGGTTCATATCAATAATACCTTCCACTTAGCGTATTGTACTCATCGGATATCTTCGGCTAAGAAAGAGGCCACAGAGGATACGATACAGGTCGAACATGTATATAACCTGTGTAATTATAATTTTAAATCTCGATATGCGTATTTACCTGCCAGCGGTAAAATATAGGACTTTATTAAACCCTACTTTTATACCTGTGATGGTCAGTTTTCCTAAATATGTAATATATAACGTATGCTTTTAGTTATTGTTAGTTTTTCAGACTTTTATTAGAGACAAATTTTAATGTATATTACAACAACATACCTACGTATTAGAATATTAAAATAATATTCATTTTATTGAGGTATACACCTTTATTGATAAATCTTACAAGAAATCCGTGCAACAAAGATCTTTTTTTATAGAAAACAAATAACTGACATATTGAAATCCATTATTATCCCTTTAATAGTGCCGTTTCGAAGAGTCTGGTATATCGTTAATCTATTTCTAATTACAAAATGCAATATTTTGTAATTATGGTTTTAAATAGAGTAGATAGATGATAACGCAGTTAGACAATAAACCTGCTTACATTAATGCCTAGTTGTGTAGTTGTCATTATAAAATATGATTTTATAACATAATAGTGCTTAATCTTTAAAATTATTGAATATTTACCTAAATATTAGATTTACATATTGGTTAATTTAAATTTTCAAACATTTTCTGTGTTTAATTATAAGTGGAGTAAATAAAACGGATCACATCGGTTTCTTCTCTGTTTGAGATGGTGGAACCAAATGTGAGATTTTAATAAACAATTGAATTTACTGTGTGTAAAGCCACGACGCGAAGCGGAATGGCTTTAACGTTACGAGTGCTTTAAAAGCTAATTATGCACGAGTGTCATACGATATTTTTTAGTATAAATGCAACAATAATTGTAATTAGAAGAAATCAAATCAATAATTTCAACACTTTCTTTAATAGATATACATATGTTAATTACATATTAGAAAAATCTTGTAGACTCGGCAAATGTATGAGCGTCACCAATCTTCAAGAGGGTGTTCATAATGTTTGGGAAAATCTTCGTGGGCAAAATTATTGCAAAAATATCGTGAACTTCGTATATTGATATTTGATTATTAATTTTTGGTGAAAATTCTTAGATAATCTAAATTTTTTACACTGAGAGAAACGTATTGTACAGAAGCTACAACAATATGTATGTTATCACACGTAAAATAAAAATTACAAGAAATATTATGACACTAGTGCATAATCAAGCTTTTAAAGCACGAGTAACGAGTTCAAAGCCACGACGTGAAGCGGAATGGCTTTAACGTTACGAGTGCTTTAAAAGCTAATTATGCACGAGTGTCATACGATATTTTTTAGTATAAATGCAACAATAATTGTAATTAGAAGAAATCAAATCAATAATTTCAATACATGACATGTACCTATATGTCATTTGACATTTCCTGACATTTCACTGGACTATTAAACGCTTGCGATTGGCTGTTACCAAGCAACCTTTTTACGCACGCCGTGCGATAAAGGCCCGATTATGCACGCTTATGAGTGTGTTTTAATTGGTTTATGATGCATGCATACTAAAATAGTTATTTACGAACCAAGTGCGTGAAATCATATTTCGCGAATGAGTGGAGTTTAAAGCGCGAGCCGGAGGCGAGTTATGGACACGAATTCGCGAAATGTTTCACGCACGAAGTTTGTACAATATTTTTTGTACGAGAACTATAATAATAATACATATTGTTAAATACGTGATCGTTTATGACCATATATTATTAAGGTTAGGGATTTATGATGTTAAAATGTCACTAAATTAATCAAGTTACAGTAAGTACCAACTTTACTTTTACGCACTCGTGCTTAAAGTGACTTTTTACGCACGCAAATCGAATCGTGATATGACAGGTTTTGATAGGCGAGTACAAAAAGTATGTTTTGTAACAAATACAATAATTTTTTCTATTGGTAAACCATTTTGCTTGTTTAAAACATGCAAACGCGTGCGTAAATCGATCATTAAAACACGCGCGTGTTTTAAAGTTACTAGGGACAACGCCAACAATTCAAAAATAAGTGAAGTATAAATGTCAACTAATTGATCTGCCAAAACAACCTTTTACAAATAAAAACTTATCAATAAATGTGTCAAAAACTGTAATGAGATATTTTATAATAATTTTAACGAAAAAACTCTTACTTTAAAGGAACGTGAAATGTGCAATTGATATTATATGAAAGAGTAAATCCTGCACTTGCTATATTTAAAGCACTCCGGCTTCACTGTCGTGCTTGAAAAATCGGGCGTGTTTTAATGACCCTATTGTCCACTCATACTTTAATATACTATTCTTATTGTTGTAAACTACATTCTCGTATTTGGCATGATAATTATTATACGGGTGCAGATATATTTCTCTGCTATACGAGAACGACTAACCAAAATGACAGACGACAAAATAAGTAGTAAGTAAGTATGTAAAACAAATAAGTTAAGCACCCTTGCTTCCGTAAATTTACGTAACTGAGCATTTTAGATACGGAGGGTAATTAAATCGTTAGAACTTATTCACCTTCCATTTTAGATATAGGAACACCTAATATAGATCAAAAGTAATCTTTTGTAAAATCAGAATATCTAAGGAAATATATACCGTTGCATTAAAAAAAAGCGACTTTCCGAATTTTGAAGGTTTTTGTAAGCAACTGTTTTTAAACACTCTGTATAATATTGCAGAGAAGAACTTCAAACTCTGTATAACTACACGATATCAGCTGTGTGTATGCAAAATTTCATTGGTCTCTTCTGCTCCTACGTGACGTAATATCATTATAAAGTAAGATCGGTATCTGTCACTTTTTTCTTTAATTGCGAATAACTCAGAAAGAATGGTATCATATTTAGGTATAGCGTATGATACATGAAATATGTGTAAAATGTATCTTAGAAGCTGAATTTGTAATTAAATTTATAGCATTCTGTTTAAAATATCGAAGTTGATGCCCACTTCCGGTTAACCGGAATTCAAATTCAATATTTTTATTCAAAAATATTTTCACGTAATAGTTCATATTCAACCATATCCGACCACAAAATTTGGTTTTTTCGTTTGTATAATACTTTTAATAGGACGTTCTTACCAATAACTGTGTATATCAGTTATTTGTTTTTACTATAAAAAAGATCCTTGCTGGGACGAATTACTTGTGAGATTTGTCCATCAGTAAACGTGTATGCCTCAATAAAATAAGTATTATTTTAATATTCAAATAAGTATGTTGTTATAATATGCATTAAAAATTGTCTCTAATAACAGTCTGGAAGACTAACAATAACAGAAAGTATATACACGCATATATTATATATTTAGGAAAACTGACCATCACAGGTACAAAAGTAGGGTTTAATGAAGTCGTATATTCTACCGCTAGCAAGTAAATGCACATATCGAGATTTAAAATAATACGCTAAGCGGAAAGTATTATTGATATCAATCCATCAGCAGGGGGAGACATTACTTTAGAAAGAGACTGTACTACCAGAGGACGATCCTTCCACGTTTGCGACCACTGAACCGCTTTAATAGTGTTAACGTATGCCCAAATGACGCCCTTTTAATCGTGTTTTAGTAAATATTTCAGTAACTCTAATTTGAAAGAGTACCTATTATGAATGAAACCTAATTCAAGTTTTGCATCATTTAATGAAGCAGGAAATAAATTAATTTAAAACTATCAGTTAATTCTTAGAACTTGTATATTACAGTTCACCGAAACTAAGACTATATTCCCAACTTCGACGAGATTCTGTCAAATTCTTCATAACTTTGACTGCAATTCCTAACATTACTGGATTTGCGTTACCTCAGTGAAGTGCATGGTATAGTAAAGTATAGTTTTGTGTGTTGTCTGGTCTTTGTAATTAAGTTTAATGAAACACAATTTATATGAATTTTATATAGTAAAATGATGGGACCTTCCTACAATTTTATTTTACCTTACGTTTTACCACTCTATGAAACCACAAATATTTTCGTTCAAGAAATAGGTATTTCAAAGAACATCTAATTGCATTGCTACAAATCGTAGACACTTACATACCATTCTTAATGCAGCATAGGAAATTATTAATGCTTTGAAATTGTTTGCAATGAAACATCATACAATAATAACCTACTCGTAGATTCAAATACAAACTAGTGGTAATAACAAACAAATTTATAACGTGATGTGCAGATACTAACATATGAAAAGTAGATATTACGTTAATAGCAACTAACATAATAATAAATAAATAAAATATTGTAATCGCTTTAAATACATAAGCTATGCGGATTGAAATGAGACATCGTAAGACATTTGTTTAGAGGTGTGTAAACTTTATTTTGAGCACACGTTCTAAGATTATCGGACTTTTTCTCAAGGTCTCAAGATCAATTATGATAAGTATTTAGTACGTATACGTATCACGTAAACAGTTTCATTACTAGTATGCCACACACATTTACCTCTATCATATGAAAGTATTTGTTATTAATACTCGTTCATCATTTTGCGTTTCAAAGTTAGCATCTTAAAAAGTGATAGGGAAATTACGCATATGTATCTAAATGTACATGAGTTCAAACATCTACATACATACGTGAGGATCAGATATAAGGCGTTTGTGCAATAAATAAATAACAATTTCCGACTCTAGATAAGATTACTCCCCAGACTTGTTGACGCATACTATCATATGATCACGAAATAATTTTAGAAATTATAATCGTTTCTTGTTGTGACATTTCGACGTCTATAATAATTTAGTAATTGATATACATAATTAAATTACTATATTGTACATTAAACTATTAAAACTAAGTTAAAATTAACAGGCACAGATTTTAACAAAGACTATCCATATTTCGCGAGCCTAAGACACCATACATTATTTTCCTGATTAAAATACAGCGATAATCATTGGGGCGAACGAAAGACAAAGAACATATAAACGTATTTTTGTTTTGAAAAGTATATTTCTGCCTTCATCACATACACACACAGACACAAACACAAATTATATCAAGTACAGTTTTGTTTATTAATCTTGAGACGAAATACATGAGGCCAAAAAGGGTTATGGAAAACTTTTATCTACAGTTTACAACAACAAGAGGCTCCCTTAGCTCAGTTTCTGCTGAAAGAGGTGAATGCCTTAAGATGCGTAAATGATAAGAGAAAACAACAATGATAAAGTATTACCTTTGTTTCACCGTTCTTTTTTTTTTCATTGTTATTGATATTTATATGATATATCATTTGAATATAGGTTAAATCCATTTTGTTTTTAATTTAACAATTTAACTAATACTGGTACATAGGTGGAGACTCGAGTTATGAGATCACTACCTTGCAAAAAATTACCTAGGTTATATTGTTCTTTATTTTTTTTTTCTTCAACGGTTATTCAATTATATTAATTAATAACTGTTGGTATCTCAGAAGTTTTTATACCAGTTTTTTACAACCTTCAAAATATTACCTGAAATTGTTTATTGTTTGCTTTTAGTTGTGACAGAAATATTGTCAAATTTTATTTACTGTTTTCGTTTATTATTGTGGGCCTATATTTTTGTATGGGGACTGTAGTACACCCTAATAATTTGTGCAATGACACTCTAAAAATTTAATTGCTGAAACGCTGCGCGGGTACACCGAGAAAAGTGTTTTCTTTGGCCAAGAAAGTTGACTTTCTTACTTTTATTTTCTTCGGAGAAGTAAATTCTTTCTTGGAACAAGAATGCTTATTTGACACAAGACGATGACTTTTCTTCGCAACAATAAATGTTTTTCTTAAAAAATCTCTAAGGTCAAGCAAAAAATGTCTTGATTTTAAACTTTTAATCATGCACCGCATAGTGCTACCTATATTGACGCGGTGCGATTGAATGGAGAGTTATTTGGTTAAGAAAATATATCTTTGGATTTCCAAGAAAGTGAAATATTCCACAGAAAACAACACTTTCTTGTTTATCTAGGGGAATGAGAATTACTTAAATTAACTAAGCCCCCACCACATTAAAAAAAAAAGTAAGTCTTACTTGCTCTTAGTAAATACGTTTCTCTGTGTACGTATAATACTAACTAAACCTTTCAGCTGTTTGCTTTGCACAAAGGTAATAGCTTTCAAAATTACGGAAAATTGCTGAATTTAACTTTAACATTTAATCATGTTCTTGAAAATGCTTTTATATGGTTAGGAACAACTTTAGACAGTGCTTCTGTCATTAGCGATAGTTATATCTTGTTTCACCAAATCGCCACACATGATAAAGGATTAGGCCTTTCCTTTTTTTCGTGCATCTACATATATTCAGTACATATTAGTAACATGCCATCTCAACGTCAATATCATATACAACCCACAAGAAATCTGTACTTCCTTTCTAGTACTTATTATACACATAAAAAGTTATTAAATGTTCCTTAGGAACATTTAAGTGCTGCATCTTAAGCATTAAGCAAGGTATTATACAAGATTCATGCATGTACGAGTACGCATATGCATTGTTATATTAAACGATTATCGAGCTATGTAAGTGTACACAATTTATGATTTTGAAAACTTTTTGTTATTAGCCTAATTTTGAACCGACTTTAATCGACTATATAGCGTGACATACACAATGACATTGTTTGTGTACGGGGGCTTAATTCCATTAATTTCATTACAGTTATGCGTTTTTAAGGACATTTACATACATGTCTCTAGTGGTGTCACTGGCGTACATACTAGCCGGAGAGCAGAGCTTGCAGTTTCAATTCTAGCTACTTTTCTAATTAGCATTTACAAATATTGGCGCAAAGTAGAAAGGGTTTATATATTAAGCCGGTACGTAACTTGAGCGAGCACATATAGCAACGCAGGTATCTGGAATTAATGCATACGTTTCTTCGAGTATATCAATAAATATTTGGCTTATGATCGTATTCACTATTCTCAAATTAGCAAATAATTAAGTCGCTAGCAGTTAGCGCAGAAAATTACCCACCGGACATGACAGTTATCTACATATTTATAACAAGCACATTAAATTCTATAATGAATATGGCAGATATTTATTTCATGTAATAATAATATACTGCATTAGATTACTTTGCACAAAGTTAGCTGTATATGTATATATTCCCCAGAGTGACAAAGTATCTAGAGTAAGATCTACAACAGACACAACT
Organism: Holotrichia oblita; assembly: GCA_023690525.1. Taxonomy (NCBI): domain Eukaryota; kingdom Metazoa; phylum Arthropoda; class Insecta; order Coleoptera; family Scarabaeidae; genus Holotrichia; species Holotrichia oblita. Next base: position 84,649,350 of record CM043016.1, on the reverse strand, counting down.
TTCTGTAGACTGTAGTAATAGCTATACATACATATGTGTTGTTAAACACATTGAGAATGACCTAGCTGAAAATAAAATATAAGTATGTAATATTTGCTCATAGAAAATCTTCATGCAGTATACCATACGGTATAACAAATATTATATATCGTCCCTTTAGCTCTTTAGACCTCTCATCGATACTTTATTATATGTATCTGCGTAGCTATTTGTTTTAGTAATATTAATTTTTAACTTAGTTGTAAGCTTATCGTCAAATTATACTTATTGTATTTTTTCCGAATATTTACATCTTTGCTATAATACATGGATACATAATATTTCAACGCAGTCTACTTTTCAGTGCTCTATTTACAATGATAAAGTATCTCATTTTCCACTAATCAATTATAATACAAGGACTATTATATTTACAAGCCGATTTGGTTTGATATTTGTGTTATATATAGTATATGTATCTACATCATTATAGGGTCCTAGTTTACATGCTAAAGGTTATTGCATGCAATATCCCAATTTTCGTCGTAATTTGACGAAGAATGCGTCAAGCTGTATTGCGTTGCATCTTCTTAACTTATCTGAAAGTAATAAACTTTTATCATCGTTGGCCTATAAATGATTTAAGTTTCCTAATACTGTGAAAACATTGATAAAAAAGCAATATTTGATTCCTAAACTATCAAAATTGTTATCATTTTCGCAAGGCTTATATATTTATTCATATTTATAATCAAAGAAAAATTGATTAAATTTGCAGACACGCTTCAATAAAACATGTGTATGAACACATATGAAAGGACACCAGTTATCAATGTTTATAAAATTTAATACTGCTGCATTTCAAGTATTGCTACAATTGACGTATCAAAGTTTAAAACATTCCGCATGAATTCCAACTTTTAACACATATGATATAGTACTTTCATAAAATAGGTTAATTTATAAAAATTCAGTAAATAACTCGCATTTTATTTTTTTGTGCTTTTTTTGTATAACTGCTATTTACAGGATGATTCTTATAAGAGATATGTTGCATTCAATATTATTTTAATGCAATTCCATGTTGTGAAAAGACACATTCTTATATACCTTGACTTCTAAATGAAAACAAAAAAAAATAAGAAAAATAGAAAATGCGCAGTTGTCTACTTAATAGTAACGAAAACTGTATATGAGTTCTTTTTGTACATTCTCAATAACGTCAGAAAATGTATCTCGTCACGAATTCCTACGTTTAGATCTGTTAAAGTCCCTCCTCTATTAACGTACACTTTACTTTTCCAGCATCTTTACAGAAATATTTTATCGAATATGCCGCATCAATATTCACGTTTGGGATAGTTTGATCTCGAAAGTAGAAACCAGTTCGTCAAGTGTTAAAATATGATTTTCCTACACAGACAACGAAACAGTAAGCCGATCGTCTTCTGATGTTGAGGGCCGACCAGATTTAGGAAGATAATGAACATCTCCAAAGTTACGATATTTAGAGTGATCTTTACATAGTATACTTGGACTAATACGTTACCGATTAAACTTTTGCTATCTGAATAATAAGATTATTTTCATTTGTTTTAATTAGTATAAATTTCGGTCTCATTCACTATATTTTTTACGATATTTTTTGGAGATCAGTTCATTGTTATACAAGCATTATAGTTATGTTTAGCTATTGTTAATTAAACATCTTGTATTGCGGAATTTATGTTACACAGATTTTTTACTGTCTTTAGCTATTTGCGGGGCAGCCGCCGACTGCTGATTTAATTTCCTGCCTTTCTTTCTCGAACAGTTTGAGCTTTGAATAATTATTCTTTTATTACCACAATCATTTTTTATTTTTATTTTTGAGTGGTTATTAACGGCTTGTGCACCTCGTTCTTTTTTGCACTATAAATATTATTCACTCTTTACTCTAGTTTACTAGATTTTTGTTAGTTACTGATTATTTTTTCTTGTATTTTTACTTAAGTATTTTGTTTGCAATATACATTTATCTTATTTACTCTTTATTGAAATAATTATGCTTTACTATGTCTATTGATTCTAGTACTAAGGTGGCTTGCATCAACGTGCGTTCCCTATCTCCTAAAATTGATGAAGTGAGAGTGTTTTTTCAGGTTAACTCTATCGATATCTTATTTTTAACTGAAACTTGGTTAAACTCACATATTTCTGATAATTCCATCTACATACGCAATTTTACTCTGATTAGACAAGATAAAGACACACGGGGTGGTGGAATAGGTGTTTATTTGAAGTCTTATATTAAACACCACGTTATCGAAACATCTAGAAATATTGAGCACCTATTTCTTTTGCTTTATAACGCCAGCACGACGTTTATTATTGGAGCAGTCTACAGACCTCCAATTTTCAATTACAAAACTTTTCTAGATGATCTTGAAAATACTATTACTGAGATTTTACCTTTGAGCGAACACATAGTGTGTTGTGGTAATTTTAAAATAGACTAAATCGAAGATACTGATGTAAAAACAATGTATCTGGTTGATTTCTTGGATTCATTGGGCTTTGATCAACTTATCGATTTACCAACAAGACTTTCTTCTAATTACTGCTCTCTAATTGAGCTGTTATTTGTATCCAACCAAAATTTTATTTCAGATAGTGGAGTACTTAATTGTAATTTCTTTGACCATGATTTTATGTATTTTAATATTAAATTCACTAAAGAAAAAAATACTCCACGCTTTCACACTTGTAGAAATTTCGCTTCCATCAACAATAATGATTTCAAGACGGATTTACTTAACATTCCTTTCCATGTAATTTTTCGTCTTCGTAACATTGATGATAAAGTTGGATTTTTAACTAATAGCATATTGGAGCTATTTAATAGACATACTTCACTAATTGTTCGACGGTTGACTAAGCCCCACATCTCATGGCTGACCGACAATCTAAAACTTTTAATGAATCTTAGGGACAAGGCTAAGGCTAAACATCGTGTCACTCGAGACGCACAGGATTGCAATCTAACCACCAATACCTTTAACATTGAAAAAAAGACATACTATGATTTTGCTGTTCGTTCAAAAAGTGGAACCACCTTTTGGAAGCATCTCAACCGTTTGGAAGTGGGAGGAAAGGATACTGTGACTACCATCACAATTCAATAATCCGAATACAATCAATGACTACTTCCTTGATTCTTGTGATGTCTCTTCTACTGTAAACATTGGCGAGACTGTTATGTGGTTCTATTATTATTCCTTGCATTACTCATTTAGTTAGTACTTGTTTGGTAGAGGGTGTGTTCCCAGATATATGGAAAAGCGCTATTGTCTATCCGTTATCCAAACTTAAGAATCCTCAAGAGTTGCGTGACTTAAGACCAATAAGCCTGCTACCTGTTTTATCCAAAGTTATCGAAAAAGTAATTACTGTTCAATTGAGGGGGTACCTATCCGCATATAATATCCTTCCACCTACTCAGTCGGGTTTTTGAGCTAACTTTAGTTGTGAGACTGCTCTTCTCAAGGTTACTGATGATGTTTTGGATGCGACTGATAGGGGTATGATTAGGTACATATTTGCTTTCGCTCGATTACACCGAAGCTTTTGATACTATTAACCTTGCCGTTCTTTTATCTATTCCGGGCTACATTGGGTTTGATGACACTTCTAACGCTCTATTTCGCAGTTATTTGAGTAATCGCACACAGTCAGTTTGAATGGAAAATCAATTTTCGGTAATGCGCGATTTGCGCAATGGTGTGCCGCAAGGTTCCATATTAGGTCCTCTCTTATTTACAATATATACTTCCAATCTTCTCTCTAATTTAAAGCACTGCAATTTTCATACATACGCCGACGATACACAACTTACTACAGTTTTGCTCCAGCTGACTGGAGACAAGCTTGTTATAATATCAACGCCGACTTGGCTATTTTGCATGAAAATTCTTTACATTACAACCTTATCTTAAATCCAGTAAAATCAAAACTAATCCTCTTCGGAGGCAGGAAAACGTGTCGAAATTCATCTAATGTATTTCGCGTTCAAATTAATAACGTTAATATCCCAATAGTTAAGAAGGTTAAATGCTTTGATTTAGTTATTGATAATGCATTTAAATATCAGGACCACATTTCTAGCATGATTCGCAATGCGTATGCTAATCTTAAAAGATTGCTTCCACACCGTCATGTCTTTAGCGAACAGGTTAAGAAAAGTATGTGAGATGTTTGTCTTATCTCAATTCACCTATTGCACTTTAGTTTTTCTGTTTTCAGTTCTTTTCTAGATTACGTGACTAAAAATCGCATTCAAAAAGTGCAGAATGTATTGTTTAAGGTATATATGTATATGGTTTACGGAAGTTCGACCATATTTCTCATAAATTGAAAAGTGCCTCTTGGCTTAATATGTACTATCGATGACGTCTTCAAACCCTGACTCTATATCATAAAATACTTTAATTGAAAACACCTCCATATCTTTATTGCAAGATTTGTTATAGAATTGATGTTCACAATTTGCTAACCAGGTTTCGGAGCAAATTATCTCCGCCACCCCACAAGTCAAGCTTATACCAGTCCTCGTTTACTTACCAAATATATGCTTGCTATAACAGCTTACCTGAACATGTTGTATCAGGATCTTTGCATTTGTTTAAAAGTAATTTGCGAAAACTTCTTTTTGCTGAGCAGGGGCGTAGTTGATGCGTGCCTACCGGATTTTTGTTTTTTTTTGTTTTTTTTTACGTGTGTATTTAAATTTTCATTTAAATGTGCATAATATTTGAAGTTATTGAAGAAAACCAACTTAGCAGTAGTGTATGGTAACGTATGAAGGTTAAGTTGAAAAGCAGCCTGGCTGAAATTCGCTTTCAGGTTACGCTAATATTTTGTTTTCTGTTTTGTTTTATATTTATTTATATGTATATGTGTTCTAACGTAATAAAGGCTATTATTATTATTATTTTAATATACGCTTTGTATTATATATATTTGTATATTGAATGTATGGTGGCTTCTAAATTTTAATATGCCGCAACATAATCCGATCGCAACAGTTCACTTATAACATCAAAGCATCGTGCTATTATTTCCTATACATGCGTGTATGTAAAAAATGTTTAGGTTTACAAATAATACTTGTAGTTCGAAATACTCGGAATGTTATAAAGACAAAACATATATTGTAATGACAAAACAAAAATTCATGTGCTGGTATTTGATATTTTCAGGCTTTTGTATTGTAATTTCTCTTTTATCTTCAAATTATCGCCCAAAATCACACGAAAATTTAAAATATGTCGATATACCTACGCTACACACGGGGTTTCTCATTTCTTATTTCAATTCGTTTTAATCGGTTACCTGTGTATATTCGAATGGATACTCACTCAAAGGGATAATATTTAACCATATCGTCCAATGACGAGAAACGATAGAAGGGTAATTTATTCAATTAATAACAAAACTCATGCTCTATTACAAGAAGTAAAATACTTCTACATCATGCTTTTGTGGTGTGAAATGTTATTGAAGACGATACGAGAAAAGGTGTTAGAGATTTTGGAAGAAGTCTTTGTTTGTGGCAACAAACTGGTAGTATAGATCGTTGACTTATAATTTCAGATAGCTTCTTCTACTTTATATAGGTTATTCGTATGTTATTATCGCTGTTTTTGCTCTTATCAACGTTATACCAGTAAATTAAAGTAAAATGATTTCGAAATTCAAAAATTCTACATTTAGCAGCAAGATGAGGAAACATTAAATCTAATGTTGGAATTGTGCACCACTGATACCCTGTCCGTTCTTGTTGTCAATTATAATAGTTTGGAATCATAATTTATTAGATAGTGTATTTATTTAAATAGCAAATATTAGTTTTGTTTACCAAAATTAGTGTATATTTAAATTAATCGAACCAGAAGGAATTACAATTGTTTTCATGATCCGATTTGAAGACAGCTTATCCTGCTTCTTAATCGTTCAGTGCAATTTATTTTAAGGAAATAGTGATACAAGTGCAAACAAAACATATGCGAGAAAATGTATATTTTAATTCCTCTCGACTTTGGACTATTCTTCAGAACACTTTGTTTAGTATCGGGTATATGAATCCAGCCTGACAGTAATTGGGCGCTGGTTACCACTCGACGATCCTGGACGATGACATCTGTCTATATTATTAGCCGAAATTGTTATACCGAGCTGATTACGACATAATTGCAGTACTTTTTCCATCACAATCGTGTCTTTCTCTTCTGGAATGCCAAAAATTCGAATATTATTTCGACGTGTGTCGTTCGAAGTCGCTAAGTTTGTTTATCAATGATTTGTTTTTTTTTCTCTAGGCGATCACATTTTTCTGCGTATGTTTTTATCACAAGTTCAAGTTTTTCGGTGATTGTTTTTGCCATCTCACTTACCATGCGTTTAGAACGACTCATTAACAAGATTCCTAATATCAAGCACTTGATCTCTAGTTAAAGGCATTTTAATTAACTGCTGCACGTACAAAAAGATACAGTACAGATTATCTACCAAAAATAACCGAGAAAACAGTAAAAAGTTGCGGGGCAGACAGCAACACATTATCCTCTCGACATTGCGCACAAGGAAAAAATGAATATAGTAATATAATAAATAATACAGAAAAAATCTTCGAGGTAGAAAACTTTTCTTGACAAGTATAACCGATACTTGCTAAATAATTAATAAACTACAAGCTTCAACTGTATTTTATTATACGACTATGATACCCATGCGCTGCATGCAATAACAGTACCATCCCTAGGGTATTCATATCATAAAAATGATACATGATCCTTTAAAATAGGGACCCTGCTCCAGCAAAATTTGTTTTATTAAAGAACAACATCGCAATAGCGGTTAATCTTTTAATCTTTTAATGTGACATTCACGGTTGTATTTATTGTACTGTCGGCAACGTTTCGTTTATTGCAGTCGTCATCTTCTTGACGTATTGCCTCTAAAGAATACAATGCACCTCGTGAACTCATTGTGCTTTCGTAAGATTTTATTACAAGCGGTCTGGCGATCCGTAATTCATGTATTGTGTTGTATTCTGTAAAATTAATATAAATTATATGGTCCCGACGGTCTAATTTTCATCTTTGCAATTTTTCTCCAATCCACGCTTTATCGGTCTGGTTTAGGATAGTTGGAGCGTACTAATGGTAGCATTCGTAGCCGTAATAATGTTAGTATGCTATTACTTTTTACATGTCATGATGGTTACTGTAACAAACAACTCGATTTTATGTTTCTTTGATAGTACACGGTACGTACATATATATCCCCAGAATGAGTTCCATTCCAAGTCTGGCATCTTGAAGGATTGTTATACTTTAAGTACAATTGGTTTGCTTTCATATATGAATTTTAGGACAGAAACCATAACAAAGCTTATTACTCTATAGCATCCACTGTAGACGTTGCGTTATTCATGTGATGGAATTTTTGTCTGACACTAAATTGTAGGTCGTCTAGGAAGTTGAATCAGATAACAGCAATAATCGAAACTTTAAACGCCAGTTCACAAAAATATAGAATTGAATGAATTAAAAAGTTTGATACAAAAATCGTTTAATAATAAGCTTTAAAGTATTCGAATTAACGTTATTTGCCTTAAATTATGCAAATTCTGTTATGCCTTTTAATGCCTTATACCTGCAACTTATCTTAACCCCACACAAGAGGCACCAAAAACTGCGAATTTCAGAGTTGAATCAGATTTTACAAATAAAAAATACCTGCAACGAGAACAATTTAACAACAATCTTAACCGTATATATTTCTTGATATCTGGATACAGCGACTTTTAAAAATTTGCACCAAATAACGTTTCAGTTCTGTTTTACACAAGCCATATGTGGTTGTGCATGGTCTAGTATGTAAAAATCAGACTTACGCGGCGTTGCTTCTAAACGCAACACTCAATATGCCTAAAGGCAATCCATCAGTATCTGATTTTCATGCACTAACGTGTACGTCTACCATTAGCAATAGCACTCCGTGCCATTATCCTCCATTGCCGATGGCCACGGAGTGTTGAATGTATGCATCGATTAAGCACTCACCAAATCTTCAACGAACCAGGATTTGCCCATATTCTAATTTCAAACTGAATCGTGATTCGTTAAAAACAAAATACGTCATTTTGCTTGGCATTCCAGAATTCATTCTGCATATGAGGATGTTACGGTATTAATGAAGTATGTTACAACGCACAGCGCGCTCGCATTTCGCTTAGTTAAGTATGACTCATAGGCCGCACTTGGGTCAGTACTGTGAAGACGAAGTATCTGACGCTCTCGTAGCATTAACCAACGTTCGATCTTTAAAACATGTAACGTAGACAACAACACAACTTATGAAACTTCTACAACAGCCTATTACATGTTAAGGAAGTCTCCAGAAAGTTTTGGCATCTGAAAAAATTAATACAACTCGTACATTGTCTATAGTATGCATATAAATAATATACATTCTCCAAAGAGTGTCCCTTTTGTAAGAAAAAGGAACTGTTCTGGAGGCTACTGTCGTCCCTCACATTTTTAAGATAATTTTAACCTCTGTTTAGAAAAACAAACCTGCAAAAAGGAGATAAAATTAAACAAATTGTGATAATTACAATATATCTTTTTACATCTTGGATTGAGTCGGTCTTTACTTGATGTAAATCCATTTTCAATGTGAAATAAAACAAACAAATGTTTCAGATTTACACTGTAATACAGTGTTGAAGTTACAGCGTTAACCTATTGATCTATTGTGCCTCCTTGCATAAGCTGCAAGCTGCTGCGGTTTTCCTGCACGCAGAGCTTCTCATCCAGTCTAAAAGCTTTCATAATGTGTAATAACGGTGATGGTTTCATAGAAGGTATTTCGTCTGCATCTATGACGTCTTTGCCGACACAATTGCCGCGGATTTCGGTGATAGCAGTGCAGTTAGATAGATAGATTCCGGACTTTGTAAAAAACCCTGTAAAAGAATCTGGGAGGATTCGTAGTCTGTTTCTGCTTAGCTCTAGCAAGGATTTTCCTCTATGCTTGTTGTATACAAGGATACTTTCGGTTCCGATCCCACAATCTAAGTTGTTGCAGCCTTCCTTGCTAATATATGTATTAGGTTTTTCGTTGCCACTAATTCTAGTATATCCTGGTACTCAGCACAATGCAACTCTGTTTTCTTTGCCTAGGTTATTTAATCCACTAAGAAACTCCAGCTAGTGATAGTTTTGAGTACCTATTTATAAGTTTAAAATTGTGATCGGTAACATCAGCATAATGATTGCGGAAAGTATACAGTATACAGAATCACCATTCGGATGAGAATGTTATCAATAATCACTTCTACTCCAATTCCACTGTCCGGCATCAATGCAGATCTCAGCACACTTAATTTCTATAAAAGCAACTTGTACAACAATTCCACATCTTCCTTTACAACATCTCTATTGACGATGTTGGAGCATTTCTTAATAATATCATATCCCAATCGGTGGGAGTTGACGGATGTTACTCCTGTGATGTCCTCATATACTACCTGTCATCACACATCTTAGTAATACATGCTTGTTTTCTCAGATTGCTGGAAAAGAAGTAACATTTTACCTCTACCTAAGTCGTCAACAGCAATGGATTATGCTAACTTGAGAGCCATATCTATCCTTCCAGTTCTTTCTAAACTGCTGCAGAAAGCTGCGAATCATCAGATTCATGACATTTTGAAAATTAACAATATCTTACCGAGTAACCAATCTAGTTTTCGCATGAATTGTAGCTGCGAGTCTGAAATGACTCACATTGTTGATAATTTGTTACGAGGCATTGATGATAATGAGATTACTATCTTTTTTTTTAATGTGTGGTGGGTGCTTAGTTGCAGTGCAGTCACCGTCCCTCCAGAGAATTGAACCCCGGCACCTATCGTCCTCTCACAACAATAGTCAGTCGCCTAACCACTGCGGCCATCGACCCGTTAAATCTTAGTTTTGTTAATCAAAGGCTTTTGAGAAAAGAGAATGATGAATAATTCTGATGATTCTGTGCGGTTCTTTTCTATTTATGTGGTAAAACTCAGCAGCACTCAAGTAATTGGAGTACTCTCTACTCCGCTTCCCGTTGCATCTGTAATGCCTCAGGATAGTATATTGGGCCTTATGCTGGATATTATTTTCTCAACTAACATAATCAATTTTTAAAACTCTGCAAATACCATTTATATGCGGACGATACCTAAGTATATTATACCTTAAATATCGAACAGTTGCATGTAATTATGTCTAAATTCAACAGCGACCTTCAGTCTCTAGTCGATGAATCTTCCAAACATTGTCTGCGCATTAATGCTAAAAGAAACTACCGTCTTGGACGGAAGTTAGAGTGATGGATGGTATCAGTGTTAGAATTGGTGAAGGGTTGTTTCTGTTTCAAATTGCAACCGAGATTTAGGTGTTCAACTGGATACTGATCTTCCACTTAATCTACTCAGATCGGGTTATTCTAATTTGAAGGTTTTATATGGCAATAAAGATTGTTTGGATATAAGTCTGAGAAAAGCATTGTGTGAGTCTTTGGTTTTATCAAGATTTAATTTTTGTATCAGTGTATAATTATTATATAGACACATCGACAAAAATCATAATTAGAGTAGGCTATGTGAATGGATTGTTACTTTAGCCCTTTCACATAATCACATTTATTCCTTGACATTCAATTTGAGGTTTATAAACTTTAGTTACAATAAAATGTCAAATAATAAATGTCATTATGTGGTAGTGGCTAAAGCAACGATCAAAAACATTTATATAGCCTACACCAATTATGTTTTAGAATTCAACATCTGCAAAATTCTTGCCTTCGTTCAATTATGGAATACGAAAATTCGATAGATCAGAAATGGGCGGGCGGGTTTAAAATGTCAAATAGAGCTGAATTTCATTCGATTATTTTTTATCACAAGATAGTTTTTAATGTGCTCAGTTACTTATATCAAAAAGTTTTGTTTCGAACTGATGTTCGCACTATTAATGTTCGGTATATGGGTTCATGTATTTTCCAGCTCATCACCTAGAGATATTTAAAAAATCATTTTCATGCAACATTCTAAATCATTGAATTATATTTCTCTTGTTATGCGTTCTTTAATTCGTTCTGCGTTTGTGCGTCAGCTACATAAACAGTATTTACTTGGGCATAGTTTCTTACCCAGTTTGTTTAAATTTATTGATGTATTCTTTTCATATTTAATTTACAAGCTTCATTATCTACATAAGTATGCGCACTAAGTATTGCTTTACTTTCAAAATTTATTTGTTTCTGCATATACATATATACAGTAAATAATATAATTTAGTTAGGATTGCAGTCTCAATAAAATTCGAAGAGTGAACTAATTTTATTGAGACCGCAATCCCAATTAAATTATATTATTTACTATCTATATACAGTAGTTAACTTCTTTTTACTATATATATGCATATATAATTAATTTAATTTCTTTTGATTGGCAGGAGCTGTAGCAAGAAGTAACGTTTTGCATTCGCAATAGGATAAAATATTGTACAAGCCCCGAAAGAACAGAAGTAGAGCGCTCCTCTGTATCATCATGATATTTGGTATTAAACGTAATGTAATATTAGCCCACTTGTATTTACGGTTTATAATCCTAATTTACAAACGCTGATATCATTATAGTGAATCCAAGACAATAAATGGATCACATTCTGGCTGGCATTATTCAATTTAGAGTATAAATTGACTAACACAATACCAAGTATATTGGAGCTTTGTCCATACGATGGTAAATTCCGTGCAGTTGCATACAAGGGCATGAGATCAGTGTACGCAAACATAACGGATATAACACAAGGGCTTTTGCTAGCTACTAATATTATCAAATAGAGATCAAGTCAACCATGCTACGAATTTACGTTTGAAGTCCTGCCACAATCATAATCACCAACTGTGATCAAAGCAAAACTCTGATTTTGCACGAACTATACAGTAGCGTAAATACACATCCCCATGCACATATATACATATTATGTAGGTACCTAAGCATGTACCTACCTACATATGTGGCAATTATGCAATAGTATCCACATATGCATATAGAGATGCAATTATGTGTATCCTAACACAAATACGTACTATGTGTATTATTGTATACCTCTAGTTCCCTACCTAAGCGATATCATATTACAAGCTCATACACCGTTACCGAATCAAAAATTGGCTATTAAAATACGACAGACGATATATGTAGATACAAAATTTTGTTGCTTCTCTTTAATCTTCTATGAACCAAATGACATATTATAGAAACAAGGATGGACATATACAGGGTGCCCGGATTTCGTAGGGACAACATGGGTAGCGTTTTTATTTGAAGACATAGAGAGACGGTTAAATTAGCAAAAAGGTGTAGATTCAAAAGCTCACTAAGAATCCATTTTCAAATTTTACTTATCATACTTCGATTGAAAACGGATAACTGTCGATTAAGGGGTGCAAAACAAGCGTTCGTGCACACCAATGCAATTCTCAATATTTTTTATTAAACAGCGTGGTAGTTAGTTGAAAATCAAAAGAACAATCGCTTAGCAGTGAAACGCGTAACTGACAATAAAATCAGAAAGTCGACTGAGGTTTGCTGTAAAAGCCGATCTAATGGAGACGATATATAAATTGACGATTTTTTCGAAAGCCGGAAATAGGAAGTCGAAGATCGAAAATGTGTTTGATGGATACCCTGTATCTTGTTTTTTAAGGAAAACTTTCTTCTCAAACGAAATTTGAGAAAATGCATATTTAATAACTAAAGAGGTCTAGCGCATTTAAAGGTGGCCCGTAACTACAGTTTAGTAATCCTTCATTCTACAACCTAGTGACAGAAGCTTTGGTGAGGTAAGCGTCAAAGAGAATTTCAGAAAAAATATTTTGAAGAAAGCGCTCGTATAAGGAAGCTAATTCTTAAGGAAAATTCGACAAGTATTCTTTCAATTAGATGTGATAGGAAAGCCTGGAACATATTTATGAGTTAAGGGGCCTTTAGACGTGCCATCAAGTTTATCAAACTTGAGTGCGCATACAAATGTAAGATTCTAACCTACACTGTACACCAACATGTTTTCAAAACAAAGTATCATAAACTTAGTGTATACGTCTAGGGACATACTTTGTCAACCATACTTCATATATGTTTAAAATACAAATCGTTGTCCTACATGTAACAACAAATCAACACATAAGAGATTATGAGACATGTTTGTGCACTTATATTGAATAATGTAGTTCAGCTACATATTAATAAAACATCTGCGCGCTTCGAAATTAATAAGAAACCTCATTGCATTCACATCAAACCACTAGACGTTACTAGATGCTATTCGACACGTATGAAAATCGAAAATGTGCTGCTCTTGTAGTTATTAAACATTTAAGTGAACTAAACCAAAAACGGAGAAGGCTTTGGTGTAAAGAATGGTATAAGAAAAGAAGTCAATTTACACATATCAACTTAATGAAGGAATTAAGAGTTTCTTCAAAATCAGATCTCAAAAATTGTCTTCATATGGACGACTATCAAGAAATAGACACAATCGCCACCTTTGTGACTATTTATTTAGCGATTGTGTCTACAGTTTCATCAAAAGCGGAAGTTTTCATTTTTTTTTTAATTTGTATTTTAGTATTTAACGTAATTATCACCGATAGATAATGTGTGTTGAGATGTCCTCTAGCCAGACAAGTTGAAAAATTGATAAAAAGTTACATTATTTTCGTAAATTTAAAGTTTCAGTAAGAGTAAGTAATGAACTTCGAAAACAACAAAAAAAAACACAATATCTCGTTAATTTCGGAACAGACTGTACATAACATGACCGCAGAATTCGTACTGAATGTTTGTTTCTGTTACTAATCTGATACAACACGTTGCCCTACATCTTAGGACTTGTTTGCTGTACGTATCGTACAAACAAAAAATCAAAATCTGCAGATTATTGGAATTGTGTTTGTATGCTTAGATTGTATAATTAAATTTGACAACTACACGTTTATAATGATATGCACAAACCCTTTTGTGCATTCATTCTTGTGAAGATATTGTTACATGTGGTTTTATGACTTGTTAGTATAGACAAATTTGCGAAAACAAATCGGTACAAACATGATACACTGCAATTATTCCTAGTAACATATGATGGCACAGGCAAATCACAGAAACAATACTGAATAATGTAGGGTGGATTTATGTTTCTACTGATAAGTGTCATAAAAACTGTTTGTTCGGTTTGTATTAACATATAGTTTAACACGAAACATTATAGTTATTTTGTCTGCAGACTCAAGTTTGATAAACTTGATGGCACGTCTAAAGGCCCCTTCAGGCAATTATCAACAACTAAATTAATACATCTCAAGATTTCTATCGTTCTGAGTCACCATTTAATGGATGACATGCAGACAGTTCAAAGAATATCACTTACAACGGAAGTGAATCTCACCGATTTAAATGACACCGTGTTCGTTTATAGACCGATCTAGTGTTAATCAACGGTAACTATCTTAGCGCTCTAATCGCCCATTAGCGGGGTGTCAGCTGTCTTAAGCTACATACTACACTTGATTGTTTCACATAATAACTCAGAAACTATAGGAGATATTGAAAACAAGTCAAGACAAGATTTTAACTGTTGTACATGCCTTTAACGATGGCGTAAATATTTTCCTATAACAAGTATTTTCTTATAGAGATAACCGCCATTGTCTTATTTTTCTGTAAATTTTAGAATCTTTATATACTACAGGAATATAAAGACTACGGTAAAATTTCTAAAAATTTTTTATACGGTGTTTCAAAAAGATATACCGCAGCAAAGTTATAGTTTTTCTTATGTAACCTATTATTAAGTTTTTAGATTGTACGGAAAAAATAAAAATATAATAATAATAATTGACAATATTTCAGTAGTCAATAACTCTAAGGGGTGTTCAAAAATGAGGCATTTCTCTAATAGCGTTCTCAAAAGATAATCTTCCGCTTATTTTAAAGTTTTATAAGTTAGTCATGTAACAAATTTCATTACCTTTCAAGACCTATAAAGGTCTTTAGAGTCAAAGCTATGAGAGGCTAAAGTTTTTAAAGTGGCCTGACTATTGATGCATACATAAATGTTTGCGCCTCTCAGCTTTTTGTTTAAGTTTTCCCTGACGCAAAGGTCTATGGCGTGTATTTCCGCTTAAAAAATAGTAGGGGATGACCTTAGGGCTCTAGAGAGTTTGGTTTTAGATTCATAAATCCCAACGCCTACCCCTTTGTTTGTTTTGGATCCGTCTGTGCACCAGACATGCGACCTATTTTCAAATTTAGGCCCATCAGTCTTCCATTCCTTACGGCTCGTAAGTAGAAACTTGAATAGTCGCTCATAGTTTAGTTGGACACTCATGGTGTCATTTGGCTTATTTAGGGCTTGTGCCTTTCGCGAAGGTAATTTTACAACTTAGTTTTTCAGACAATATTCCGACTACCAACTCTCGATAATCAAATAAGAGTCCTACTAACTGATTGTGAGTAGAAAATATTCACTTTAAGAACGCGCACTAAATGTAGGTACATATTATCTAATGCATCTCAGTTTTATACAAAATATATTATTTTTTATACAATTAATCTCTTTATTTTCATGTAGTTCAGATGTATTTTTCTGAATATCAGAATTATATTTTCTAGTCTTTATATAAAATTTGATTAGGAATAATTTTAAATAAAGTCAAAACAAATCATTTCAGTGTATTTAACTTAATATTTGTAGGATGGTTAGGAAAATTGTTTAAATATTTGTTCGGGAAGAGCAAAGCAAATGCACAGTCTACCAATCAAGCATAATCTTCTGTTTAGATATCTGACAGATTTAAGTAGCCATGTAGGGTACAGATGCGTTGTGTTATCTATATATGGTGTACGAACTGACTACTGCATTAAAGCAATTCAATCATCGGCACCAAAGTTAACAATTGCGCAAATTATATCATGAACGTCCTAAATAAGACATAGTTGAAGGGGTTGTATCTGGATGACCTGTTCTAATAAGTGATATTTTTCATTGCAAAACTTTTACTAAGAAATGATCTCATATCATTTACATACTTCACACATAAAAGTAGCCGGAATTACGTAAATAACTTGTTTTCATTGCAATTAGTATATAATTAATAAAACCCAAACAAATTTTAATAAAATTTATATATGCAACATATAGATGTTTCGTAGAACAGATATGAATACGAATATACTAATAATTATTAATATTTAATACATTCCGTATTGTAAGCACAAAACGAGATTAAATCAGCGCCTAATTACGTAAAATCGTTTGAAATTATTTATTTTAATGAAACTGTTAAACAAGCTACATTTGAAGAGTTCAATCGAAATTCAATATATGCATGTATACATTGACTCCGAAATATTCCATTATTGAAAATTAATTAACTTCATGCTCATGCTAAATTCATTATAATCCATCAGATGCGGATTTTATAAATTCGTGTTCATGTTAATTATACAAATTTAATATTTTACAGTGGATGTAAATCTAAAAATTTGGCAATAATGTTTTTCGCATAACTGTACGTAATGTATGCATCCATGTGTATATATATTGCATATCTACACACCGTAACACTAAACGAGAATTCTATTTCATTGTAATGTATGTATATTTTATGGGTTCCGTATTTATTTGCATTTTTATTCACGCTTAGCAGATGATTCAATTAAAATGAGCAAACTAGTTAAAATTTGGATATTTTGCGAGCTCCATCAGAGACTAATTGAAGAATATTGACTTTAGATTTAACACGTTAATTTAACATATACCTACATACACAAATGAAATTTATCTTTAATTTTTTTATTAAACCAAAAGTTAGTTATGATACTATAACGAATTTTCGGTGTTCCAAAAATTCATAAAACTGATGTTCCGTTAAGTTCAGTTGTAATTATGTAACAATCACCGACATACAAGCTATTAAAACTTTATTCATATTCCTGAGGAATATTATAGGAAATTTAGAACATATCGTTGAAAATTTTGAATTTGTTAAATTAATTAACCATATTTAGTTACGAATTCATTAGTTTAAATGTCGTATTTTTATTTAGAAATATTCCAATTTATTTATCGTTAAATAGTATAGATGAAAATGGAATTTAATAGAAAATCAAACGAATTTCCTCGAAAATAGATTCACTTTGTTGCAAAACTTTGTTTAAATTCAACTTATAGCCAGTATGATAAAAAAATACACAAATAAATTTCACGAATAGTAGTAGGTTCTGCACTGTCTGCTATAATAGCAAATTTAGTAATGAAGGATATACATAGACAAAAGTTTATTAAATAAATTAAATTTTCATATAGATAAAGCGGTAAGTGAATGATTACATATACTGCATACCAGTTCATAAAATTTATTATGTTGTACATTTATTTAATTCTTCCATGACAGAATAAAATTTACGTTTGAAAAAAGTCAAAATTCTATCAATGTTTTTTAAACTAAGATGAGTACGTAATAAAAACACTGGTAGTAATAGACGCTTGAATTGTTCTTGAAATACTTCAGTATTACTGTTAAAATAAAAGTAAATTTAGCTAAACGAGATTCATGATAATTCAATAATGAAGAGAATTCATAAAATATAAAATAATGGTGGAACAATAAGTGCTAAAACATATGATATATGATACAATATGCTAACATAATCAATTATTAATATATAATTTATACCTAATAACAACAAAACTAATTTCAAATCAAAAACTAAAAAGATAGGTAATCAAAATAATAAGTACTTTAGCATCCTTCATAATATTGTAAATATCAATGATTTAAACATTTTGTTTTAATATTTTTGTTTTACAACTGAAGTGAGTTGTACGAAAATAATCTGTATTAAATTGATTCATTACCAGACATCGGTTTTATTGACTTATATAAAGTGAAATGCCAGTGGAGAAGAAGAAACAAAAAATGCTAACTCACAAATAGTGTGAATTTGTTTGATTGATATAATGAGTAATAATAATAATATCAGCAACAATATAATATGTGTATGTACTACATACACCCAAAATTGGTCTAAACGCCATTTTGCTTTTCGAATACTGTTCCTTAGCAGACACAGCAGTATAGAAATGACATATCACTTTTATTCTATCAAGCAATGAGATGATTCCCGAAGTACCTAATTGGAGCATTAATTTAAGCGAAAATTTATCAGTATAAACACAATATTTTGCCGTATAAGTTTTTATTAATCGATTGCAAAAAACAAAAAAGGTTAAGTACATAATAGATTTTTGTGACAAGCGTTTCCATCAGGAAATGGAGAAAAATTATGGGACCAATTAAATCCGATGATATTAGCGGATTACTATGGTGTTTAAAGAACAGAAGCTGTAATGATCATACTAGATGGTATATTTAATTTTCATATTTTCTAACATAATAAATATGAAAGTAAGCTGGCAATGTCGAGCACAAAAGTCGTTTCATTAAATTATCTAAAAAACTGGAATGGTTCCTCAATTTAACGGTCCTCTGGCAATATTAATATGAGTGATAGGAGAAAAAGTGGACTCTAAGACTCCTGATTATCAGCAACGAGGCTAGAGAAATTCATAACGCTTCTCGTAAAACAGTCAAACGTTACGAAACTAGCAACTCGGAAAATACAGTGATTTTATCAAGCGCGGCCACTGTTTAGTTCCGCTTAAACTTTCTGTTTATACTCTCATATGTGTACGTATGTAGTTTTATCAATATTAAACAGAATTTTGAAATGTTTTTCGAGTTAATTAGGTAGTACATTTATAATTACGTACATTGTATTTTTTACTATTGTAGCGTTACATGAAAAAGCACAGCTCAGCAAAATATTTACAAGCCACGGGTTATAAATATGTTTTATCGTCTAAGCAATTAAATATAACAAAAGTATGCATTTTATATCTGAAAACTATACAGTATTAGACACACCTGCATTCTTGTGTTGTCACTAGACGTTCCGAAAGTTTTAAAATGCAAAATACCATAATTTGGTCATTAAATATTTGGATATACATTGCGTATATCTTGGGTGATGTATTCTATCAACAATGAAATCACCAACAGTAGAGTCGTTCAGAAAATAAAAATATTCTTCCTCGAAAAAGAAAGCTTGCCCTTCAGAACTTAATTTTAACCAGAACAATTTCTTATAGTAATAACTTATACAGCATTTCATTTGTGTATTTATGATTGAAAATTTTGAATTACCATTTCATCATTAAAATCTCTTAAAACTACTGTCATACAAGAAGTGACATCTGATTAAAATTGCTGCTACTTTAATTAGACAGGCCCAAATTGCTCAATCTTCAAATAAACGCTGGTATTCCATGATGTCATTAATTTAATAAACCGATATACCAATTAGTTCGAGGAACTTTATTTACAACGAGCAGTATTATTGAGTAACCGAATATTATGCTAAAACAGATGCATATATGCAACTGTATTGAGTTAAAAGAGTAAGAACAATACTATTATCGCCCTAGATTACCACAAGAAGCGTTATGATGCTTATGCCGCGTTTACGCTCTTTAAGTGAATTGATCAAGTCAGTTGAATTCAAGTGACTTGAAAGCGAATTGAATATGTAAACTCCTCCAGTAAATATCTAAACCCCTCAATTTGCTTTCAAGTCACTTGAATTCAACTGACTTGATCAATTCACTTGAATAGTGTAAACGCGGCATTAAATATCAGCTAAACCTAAAAGCAATACGGGAAGCACAGATTAACTCCTAGCACTAATTGATATCTGTGTTAAATTATATTGGCAAATATAATATAATTAATAATATAATACAATTGTAATTGTTGATCGCAAATAATCAACTTCTCGGAATAAGTAACTTTATTTTTGCTCATTCACAGTGACCGGAAGACACTGTTGACACTGCATTTACAAACAATTAAAAGCTGTTACATCATACAAATTAAATATTTTCATGTTTACTGTTTGATAAATGTTACTTTGACATTAATTGTTGATAAGGCGCATAGTTTAAATACGACAAAGCAAATATTTTCGAATTGATAGAAATTTATATTTATGTCGCACTAAATAGAAAGTACATTTCCCATACCGAAATGATATATTTGTTTCGTTTTGGAGACAGCTATCAGATAATACTTTTTGATTACTGGATTCAAAACTGGTTCTATTGAACTAATTTCCTATGTGTGAGAAACTGATATCCATATTTACTTACACTGTAGAGTCACTGTATGACATGATTTTTTTCACGGAATAATATAAGTCAACATGTAGTTGCATCATAAACACTTTTAGTATTATCAGGTACCAGAACAAATCAAATAAACCTATGGTAACCTATGGTATTATACCAACTTGTAATATTCAAAAGGGAAAAAGTTATTAGATATTATACGTAACATCACCAGTTCCTAAATTTAGTTTACAAACCCTGACAATATTTGAAAGTTATTCAAATTGTTGCTCACTTTATGCTTGTCACCTTATCATATACATATTACTCTGGTTAAACTATTTTAATGATATTACAATTAAGGACTTAGGTGTTACTAGGGGTAATTATCAACTATTCTTTCTTCATCAGCTCAATGAAACTGTTTCCTCTGCAACCAAACTTTTGCGTTTTATTTTGCGTAACATGAGATTATTTACCAGAACTGCTCCACTGACAGTATTGCCTGGAATATGTTACTATTATATGGCATTCTTATTATGATGTTCATAAGAAGTTGATCGAAAACCCTGGGGGACGCTTTTTTAAATATCTGTGGTTTAAAACACATAATATAAATCCATGTAGCGGGTTCCCGAATAATTTACTACTAGCCGCCTTTTTTGTTTCTTCGTTGGAGATAAATCGTATTAATTCAAGACTCTGGTTTCCGTACATAATACTTCGTAACTGGCAACAACTTTGCCTTACGGGTTGACTTTACCTTCGCGCAAGATACGTTCATAATTTGTAACAGTTTCGTTTCCTGTAGTTTCGCTTCCATAACAGTAACTAACAACTGTACATACCAAAAATGTTCAGTGAAATTATATACATTAAAGTTGCTTAACACATACATACTTTGGCTAAACTTGAGATACTTAAGATTAAAGATATTGAACCTGGAACGTATCGATAAAGAGAGACTTCTGTTACGGATATCAAAAACTCCACTAGCTGTCTCCAAGAAGGCGGCTAAGCTAAGAGGATTATTAAGAATTCGCTTATAAAGGGGTCCGCCTAAATCCTCAAATTTCACTCTCAACCACAGGAACCAGAGCTGGAATGACAACTTCTCTAGAACATAACGAGGAAGGCTCCAATATAATTACTCAATCACTTAATTTGAAAACAAGTGGACAATAAATCCCAATAATTGAGCAACGAAAACGTTGCAATTATTTAGGTTATCTAAAAACATTTAAGCTGTAACAGTCAATTCCATAAAGATGCACATTTTCCCGGACTTTAGTATAGTAAACGTATTACTTCAATTGACATATACAGGGTGCTGCATTAATTATGGGAAATATTTAACTGGAAATACTACGTGTCAAATAATGACCACTAACCAAAAATAGCCTTATTCAAAATCCAACCGTTTTCGAGATAGAGGTCTTCAAAGTTCCAGAAAAAAACATGCTTTTTTCCATAAGTTGTTTACATAGGAAGTATTGAGGAATAATGGAAACACTGTACTAAAATAACAATTCAGCCAGTGACGCAGAATTTAAGTATTGGCCTACCAGGATGTTTGCTGTTTAAACTATTTTTAGCCACAAACCCTTCCGAATTTTCTCGTTTTTCTCGAAAACCAAGCATAATACGAAGTTTCTACAAGAGGACCTTATTTTTGGCATTATAGCTAGTCTATTGGGTGATGCTAGTTTTGTGCTTGTAGATCAAAAAACAAAAAAGTTCTATTGATGTTAACACAAGGCAATATTTTCTTGTCTTTGCTGTAATGTTGCTAATTTCGGAAAATTCCACCATAAGAAGCATCTAATAAAACTAAATCGCCATGCCAAATTTTATTTTCATCGTACAAGTAGATTAGCTTAGAGATGGAAAAAACGATGTTTTTTTCTGGAACTTTGAAGACCTTCATCTCGAAAACAGTGCGATTTTGAATAAGCTAAACGTAGAAAGGTGGACGTAGTATTAATGGGGTTAGCAGCCAATGGAAAAATCCTTTAAAAGGAAATAAGACTCATTTAAGCTTTCGAATTTTATTTAAATTCTTCTTCAGATGGTAATCTACAAGACAATAAGTAGGTATAGCACAGATACAATTAGTAATCAGAAAAAAACTTACGAATAGAGTAGGAAACTAGCTGTCACAGAGCATAATTTTGTAATATGTATCATCCAAATTAGTAGTCATACCAGAAAACTTCATAAAACAATACATCACACGTTAAAACACAATAATTATTGTGAAGGTAGTTAAAACAATTAAAATAGCGAAAAAAGTGAAATAGTGAAAAATCGCCAACAAAAGACTGCACGGCTGGAGCGCGGGAAACAAGTGTGCAGGAGGACACAGGTTAAGTCAGGGAGATAACATATGGTGGAAAAGTTGTGAAATGTAAAAGTTACTAACTTAAGTCTATACTAAAAAGGAAATTAGGGGGAGGGCGGGAAATTTAAACTGACCTAGTTAGAATCAATAATGATAATTCCACTATTATCATTATTGATGACTTTAAATCTGCAGTTTCAAGATTATTAACTGGAGCATGTGCCTTTTTATTGAAATTAAATAGTAACGTATAAATGTCACTGAGATTATCCAAATCAGTTCTAAAATTCATTGTATTAGTTGTGGTTTGTATATAATACATTTCAAGAAACATAAGCTTCCTATAGTTAGCTTCGGTAGCAATAACAGACGTGCTGTCAAAATCCATTAAGTGTCTATTATGAAGACAATTTTATTAGAAGAAAGGGCAGTGCTGTTAGAGTCCTTAGAACAATCTCTATTGTCTTGGTAGATGCGGTTTTTCAGCCATTGACAGGTAGTACCTATATAAACCAATTCACAATTCCTGCAAGTGATATTGTAGATGACATTAGATCGTAGTAGTAAGGGGGTAGTGGGGTTTGGTGTACCAATAAAGGATTATTTTTTGATCAAGAGTTCTATGTACCCTCGTATCAAGGAAGGGGATGAATCTATTGTATTCAAGTTCAATGGTAAATTGTATGTGCTCGTTGAAGCTATTGCAATGGCGGAGGAATAATATAGGACTCATTGGACTCCCCATAGGCGTCCCTAAAGTTTGTTTATAAAAAATACCATTAAAGGAAAATGTGCAGTTGGTCATCAAAAACTTTATTAATTTGGTGAAATAATTACAGGGAATATCGGTGTGACGAGATATCTTCCCAATGAAGTTCTATAACGAATAAAACCAAATTCACAGGAATGCAAGTGAACAGAGATACAACATCCAGCGAAATAATCTGATAGTTGCCCGGTAGAGAGATATCTCCATCTTTCTCGACAAACTCAAAAGTGTCTTTAATATTAAAATTGGTTCTAGAGGTCAATGAACTTGAAAGCACCTCCGAGAGATAGATAGACCAATTATAGATAGGTGATCCACAAAAAGACAAGAATTTATGTATCTTACACACAGAAAACAAATTACTAGGTTTAAGTAAAAATAACTTAATTCAAGTCATTCTCATTCTCATATATACGCAAATACTTATTTTTTTCGAGCTAGAAATTTAATTTCTTGGAATTTCAAGAAATTATATACTGAATTTTAGAAATCATTTTTTTGTTTAAAGAAAATAATACTTAATGCAAGAAATGTTAAATGCTATATTCAAGTAATTAACTTTCTTATATAAAGTTTATTAGGTTACAGTAAGAAAAAGTAGTATTTAAATTAAAGCACTATTTGATTTGGATTAAATATATCATTATATTCAAATAAGTATATATTAAACTTGATTGATAATTCTAATTTCTTGAAATAAATATGCAAGAATGTAGCTAAAATAAGTACAGAAATAAGCTGGTTTACGATTCTCGTGTTCTCTGTCGTGTAGAAAATTCCTGGTTCTGACCTCACTTCTGAAAATCATAAGATTCATCACCTACAATAAAATCACAATCCTTTATATGATAGAGAAACCACCGAAAAGGTGCATTCAACGACGATTGTGAACCTGAGTACTATTTTAATCACAGGAATTAACATTTCCGGATATTGAATGTCCCTAATTTTGTACGCTGTTATAAGAAAAGGTATAAGGTTATAATCACAATACAAAAGCACATGTGCACATATTACGTCTATTGCATAGTTGCATATAGGGGCAGAAGCGCTACCTATAGCATTTTTTTGGATATTTCCATCAAGTAAACGATATTCTTGTCTGTACAAATTATTTCTTGGATCAAAACTGATTTTAAGATTTTCATTTACTATTCCCAAGATATTCAATTAACTTATAGCTAGTAAAATTTCTCTTAACAAATAAAAAATTACTTAGGTTAAGTGGATTTCCTCAAGAGAAAAAAATTTCTTAAATATAGAAATCCTTTTTCTGTGTGTAGGTAAACCGTAAAATTTAGGGCAAACGCCGTTATAACACGTAAGACGTCTCATAGTAAGTTCATCAATATATCTGTACCTTTTCATCTCACAAATATATTTGTCGGTATGATATTGAAGGGATGTAGTAGGATCAGTTGATAAAATGAGATAAGTATTATTATCATGAAGGAGTTCATTAGCTTTAGTTATATAATCTGAAGTGTTAATAGCAACCGTGACTGAACCTTTATCCGCTCTAGTTATGATAACAGGATCGGCTTTCATAGAATTAAGTTTAAGGAGTTTCTTAGTTTCAAGATAATAATTCCGAAATGTATTATCAATAAAGTCGCTGGTATGATCATGATAAAAGTAATTAGTTAACACATTAGTGATCTTAGCCCTCATTTCACTTCTTATGTCTAATCTTAAAGTATTAAGCAACTCTCTAGCATCAGTCAAAAGAAAACCGATGCTAATATCTTTTTTGAAAGGTTTAATGACGAATTTGTGTACTAAAGATAGTAAAATGGATACATTATCAGGAAACGTACAATCAGAAGGATTGACAAACCAATTATCATTAGATAAAATTTGATGTGAGTTGTTTGTATGTGAATGAAGAAGTTTATTGAATTTAGTAACATTCCTAGATTTGACCTTATTGAAATTATTTTTAAAACGTGAATTTAAGTGTGGTTCAAAATCATGTGTATGTACAGGCAGCACACGTGAAAGATCTGATGTTAATGAAGTAATAGACTTTTGTGTGTAAAGAATATCGTTAAATGTTATGGAAATTTTAAGTTCGTTTAGCTAACCTGGACCCTGGACCCTCCGTAATTCCCTCCTCCACCTGTTAGAAGATGGTCCAGATTCCTAGTAGGCTGGCTAATATGTTGGAGGGATGATACTGTATTTCCTACATCGGATGAGGAATGTTTTCTTGTTTATGTCTTTCGCTAGTTTGATGTTTAATTTGAACCAATTCTTCAAGGAGGCGGTCGTTCCTTGACCATACCGTCTCGTAATGTCTTCGTAAAACCCCATCTGTAAAGATAGTTAGAGGGGAAGTAACGGCTGTCACAAGGTTAGCTAAACGTAGAAAGGTGGACGTAGTATTAATAATAATAATATATTTACTTCTTCAAAATAACAAAGGTATTCTAAGAAAGTCACAAGAATGAATGTAAAAGAAAGAAAATGAAAAATTTAAATTAACAATATAAAATTAAAGTAAGTAGTAATATGAAAAAATTAATACAAAATAAACAATACAATAATTAGTATGCTAAGGAAATAAAAATAATCAAAAATAGTCCTCAAATTCGCTTATACTATAAAAAGCGTTTTGTAAAAATATTCTTTTTATTTCGAACTTAAATCGACTTAATGAAAAGTTTTTAATGTATTGTGGAAGCAAATTGTAAAATGTTATACCTTGGTATACAACTGAGCGTTGACAAATAGATAATCTGTGGAGAGGTATTTGTAAGTTACACATATTTCTAGTGTTATAGTTATGACTATCAGAAAGACATGGAAAACTGTTAATGTTATTCTTTATGTAAATTAAGCAGTTATATATATAGAGAGAAGGAACAGTAAGTATTTTTAGTTGAATAAATAAAGGTTTGCAATGTTCTTTGTAGTGGCTACACGACATAATCCTTACTGCTTTCTTCTGCAGTAAAAATACTCTACCTATGTATATGAGAAGAAGCTCCCAATAAGATAATACTGTAATTAATTACACTGTAAAATGATGCATAGTATAAAGCCAATGTAGTTTTTATATCGGCCAGTTCTCGTATTTTTCTTATTTGATATATGGAAGAATTCAATCTAGCACATAAAATGTTCGTGTGTTCTTTCCAGTTTAAACCAGAATCAAATGTTACTCCCAAAAGTCGTGCTGATTGCCAGGATTCTGGTCGAGGAGTAATGTAAATTCGTTGAGTTTTCTCGGTATTGATCTTCAATCGATTAGCAGCGCACCAGTCTTCAGCCTCCAGTAAGCTGCTAGTTTTGATGTCAATCAAACCAGTTTCTGTGCCATGTTTGCTACATATAGTTGTATCATCCGCAAAAAGTAAAGTATCACTGAGGTTGATGTTACCCGACAAATCATTAATATATATCAAAAACAAAATCGGTCCCAGGATCGATCCTTGAGGTACTCCACAATCAGTTGCTAGTTCTTTTGATACCATATTATCAATCTCAACAACTTGGCGTCTATTGCTTAAGTACGATTGAAACAGTTGTAGTTGGCAGTTACGTACTCCGTAATACTCTAATTTATTTAATAATATGTTATGATCGACACAATCAAAAGCCTTGGACAAATCTAACATTAATGCCGAAGGTTTAAAAAAAGTCGGTAACTATATTTTCAACAAGTGCTATGAGTGCCTTTATAGTTGACCTGTTTTCTAAGTAGGCATATTGTTCTGCACAAAATAAGGAGAATTTATGAAAATAATTGACTAATCTAGAATGCAGAATGTACTCAAAAATCTTGGATATTACAGGTAGAATAGCAATAGGACGGTAATTACTGAGTTCTTCTCTGTTGCCTTTCTTAAATAGTGGAATCACTTTACTTAATTTTAGTTGATCTGGCAAATAACCTTGTTCTAAACATCTATTAAAAATCACAGTCAGTGGCTCGGTAATTATCGGAGCGACATGTTTCAAAGGTATAGCTGTCATCCCATATACATCTTCAGTAGCACTATTGTTTATTTTCATGATGATGTTTAAAATTTCCATTTCATTCGTTGGTGTAAGAAACAGAGAAGTCGCTGTACTTCTAGAATTACTGGAGAGATATACTTCTGGCGAACCGCGGAGGTAGGTATAGTTTTGAATATATTCTGTGGCACATTTACAAAATAGGTGTTAAAAGCGGAAGCAGAAACTTCTGAAGTAAGAACATTCTTTGACTTTAATGTTACATTAGCATTTATTACGTTCCAAGCTGCTTTAGTTTTATTAGGGTGATTATTAATATAAGAAATATTTGAATTTTTTTTCGCTAATTTCAGAGCATTTCTGTATTCTTTTCTATACTTTTTAAAAATATCTTCCGATTCTTTTGTTTTGAGGGTACAAGAAATAATGTTTAGAAGAGACAGTTTTTGTTTCATGTCTTGTAATCTATTATCGAACCATTTAGGTAAATGTATTTTTCCTAAGATATGTAATTGTGTGAAAGCTTTTGTTGAAAAATGAAACAAATAAAGAAAAGAATGCATTAAACGCATCGATTGCAGATGATTTTATCAATATTGGTTCCCAGTCTACTTCCATTAAACTCAAATAAAAATTACTCATTGTTGTATCAATCTTTTCGATCTCGAAACTACATTTGGTTCGCTTGTCATCATCTTAAGATAAATTGCACAATGATCCGTTAACAGTGGATCTCTAACATCTAAAGAAAATAGTTCTTCATCAACATTGGTGAATAGATTGTCAATGCAGGTTGCTGAAGATGATGTGATTCGGGTTGGTAAATCTACACAGTACCTTAAGTTAAATGTACCACATAGGTCAATCAAACATGTACGTTCATTAGAATCATTTAAAAAGTTAATGTTGAAGTCACCAAAAATCATGAGAGAATAATTAAAGGTGTCTAAATAGCTTAATACTTCTTCCAGTTTATTTAAAAAAATATCTATATCACCATTAGGCGATCTATATATGACCACAATAATGACTTTATGATGATGTATTGCTACAGCAGATATTTCAAAATTTATTTCTTCGTTAAAAACACATATTTTAGGCAAGTTCTCACAATTGTGATTTCTTTTACAAAAATACATACTCCTCCATGTTTATAAGTTGACCTACAAAATTTAGAACCTAACTTAAAATTATTTATTCTCACATGATCAATTTGATCAACAGATAACCAATGTTCAACAAAACATAGAACATCAATATCTCTTTCACAAGTCAATAACTCTAGATCTTCTAATTTGTTTGATAAACATTGAATATTTATATAGAATATTGACAAATTCTGAAAGCTAGATATAGCAGAATTTTCAACACAGTCATGTAATACATTGTTGTTTGGAACACTGGTAGTTACGATTTCACTTTCGGAGGCTCCGTTTTCAAAAAAAAATTATTTACGTATGTTCCTGTAGGCCAAATGGAAGGATCTTTTAATTTCATCATGTCCGTGAATGGAACACCAACTTTAAACGATGAATATATATCGGGACGTCGCGAAGTCATTTTTTTCACATTTCACATCCACAAAATTTTTTTCCTTTAAATATGTAGCTAACTGTTCTACATTGGTATCATTACATAATTTTGAGACGTATAAGTATGAATATTTCATAACTGCTCGTAAATTCGTAGAAGTTGCAGATCCAATAATTGTTTTACTTCTGTTATGTTTCTTACGCCGCTCTACTACCTGAAAACCATCCGTTTCATCAATATTATTTTCTATATTTGGATTGATTTTTGATCTCTTTAGTACATTTGAGTAATTGAATGATTTTTGTTGTGATTTTTCATCTGCCGGTGTTGTTGCGGTTAAAATGTTTATTTCTTTGTCATGCACTTCTGTGATTTCTTGCAATTTTTCTTTGGCTGAGTTTTTTCTCGGTCTTGTTTGTTGCTTGAGATTTTGCCGATCGATTTGCATCACCATCTATAAGCGATGAGTTATATTTATCATTCACAATTTGCTGGAGATTCTTGATTTCTGTACGCAGGTTACAGTTTTCTTTGTTTAAATTTGATATTTCATTCCTTAGTAAATTCATGACTTCTTCTGTAATCGCATTAATTGCCATTTTAACTTTAGTATTAATAAGATCATCTATACTCATCATATACATATCTTCTTTGTTGATGTTATCAGGCATCGACATAATTTCTTCCGGAGCTTGCGACATAGAGGTTACCTACGTTCTTCTTACACGTTTCACACACCCATGTTTTTATTGCTCCACTAGTTTTTAATTCAGTTAATGATTGTTCGGTCACATCAATGCAAACTGTATGGAAATTAGATTTACAATCTCCCGTACAAACTATGTAATCATCATATCTTTGCACTTTTCTTAGACAAACACCGCATTTCGACATACTGTCGAACTACTATATTAATACTACGTCCACCAGTTAAAATATTTCCCATAATTAATGAAATACCATTTATGAAAACTAAGCAAGTTGCCTAGCGACAACTAGCACAAATGGTTTCGTCTTGTGAAAAAAAGTTAAAGATACTACGATAATTTGTTTACAATAATTGAATTACGGTACCTAATAATAATAATAATGTATGTATATTTGCCCAACAGTATTACATTCCCATTACAGGACAATAAATAATCATAATATATATATAGAAATCATATACATAGAATTAATAACAACAACAACAATCTATGTACAATGTACTACATGAACAATATCTAATATACATGTAAGTATATCTTAACCTAAAAATAAGTAAAATTAAAAAAAAAAACATGCGGAAGTGATTTTTTACTAAGTTTTTGAGTTCAGTTGCTGTACATGTGGTAATATCAATATGACGAGATATCTTGTTGAAGTTTAGCCATTACATATATGGGGGCTTTAATCATAATATTTATTCTAGGATTTCTTACATAAAACGTATCAGATTGTCGCGAGTGAAGTTGGGGATCGGAGAAGTTAAGCATAAGTGAGGGAGGGCAATCAACATTGTTGTGAAGAATTGTATGCAGATAATTTATACTGAAGTTTATTCGTCTGAAATAAAGAGATATTAAATTAAATCTAGACAATAATACCTCATGATCGATATTCCGAGGCGGGTAGTTGTGATCAGCCCTAACCCAAAGAAATTTCGCAAATTTCCGCTGAAGAATCTCAATCTGAAGTTTTTGATTGTTATAATATGGAAACCATATTAAAGAAGCATATTCTAAATGAGATCGTACTTAGGACAAATATAAACTCTTAAGTGTGTTGATATTTCTAAAAGATTGGCAGTTACGAAGTAT
This sequence comes from Holotrichia oblita, assembly GCA_023690525.1. Taxonomy (NCBI): domain Eukaryota; kingdom Metazoa; phylum Arthropoda; class Insecta; order Coleoptera; family Scarabaeidae; genus Holotrichia; species Holotrichia oblita. Next base: position 84,618,645 of record CM043016.1, on the reverse strand, counting down.
GAAAGCAAGAGAGCATTTGCCTGCGGTGGTGATGTTATCTACATGCAGACTGAAGTTCAATTTATGGTCAAAAAGAATGCCCAACAGCCTCCAACAGTTTAACAACTAGACAGTGGATTATTAGTAAGAATGTAGTCAAAATGTAATGGACTTTTTCGCCGACTAAATGATATAACTCTTCATTTGCAAATGCTTAGGGAGAGATTGTTCAATACACACCACTCTTGTAAGTTTTTAAGGTCATTTTGTAGTGCTAAACAGTCATTACTGCTGCTAATATGTGTGAATATCTTCAGATCATCAGCAAATAAAACTTTCTCTGATACAATCACTTCCGTAATATCATTAATACACATAATAAACATTAGAGGACCAAGGCTAGAACCCTGGGGGACTCCTCAAGTTGCAAAATAATTTGAAGAAGAGTAGCCATTGAAGAACACATATTGTGCACGACTGGTTATGTACGAAATAAAAAATCTCACCAAAGCATCGCTAAAACCAAATGATATGAGTTTGCGTGGAATAATGTTGTGATTCAATCTGTCAAAAGCCTTTGAAAAATCGGTGTAAACTGCATCAACTGGTCCTTTATGGTCCGAAATGTTGGAGATGTATTGCGTGTAGTAAGTAAGATTCGATATAGTAGAACGTTTGGCCATAAATCCATATTGGGTATGAGAAATGGATTGTGTATCAAGTGGATATAGTTTAGCATATATACATTGCTCGAATGTCTTAGCAAAAGTATTTAGTATAGATATATTAATATGAATATGCTTAACAATAATAATTATTCATGCCGACTGTTTCAAAATATATATGAATCTGTGGGACGTCAACAATTAATTAACAATCCTACTCGCGTCACTCAGTTTTCGTCCTCTCTGATTGATCTTATTTTTATCTTTTCGCATACTAAAGTAATTGATACTGGTGTTAGAACAGACTGTCCTGTATCGGATCATTATCTCGTTTATGCTATTTTGGATCTCAGTATTTTTGACGTCGCTCCTATATGTTGTACCATTCGAACCTTCTACAATTTTAGTTATCAACAATTTCTCATTGATCTTAAAGAGTTGCCCTGGCATCACATTTACGTTGTTTCTAATGTTGATGATAAGCTTGACATTTTTCACTATTTTATTAATTTTGTTTTCGATGTTCATGCACCTTATAAGACCTCTGTTTTTAAACAACTTGAAGCGCCTTGGCTCACTGACAATATCAGACTGTTGATAAGATTAAGAGATAAAGCACTTCGTGATATCAGAATCAAAAAGACACAAACTTCATTTAATTACTACAAACAACGTCGAAATTTTACAACGTCCTCTATATGTCTCTAGAAGCGAGTTTACATGCGTCAAGCATCAATTAGCGGTAATTCTAAAGCTTTATGGCAGAATTTAAATTGCTAAATATTTAATCGTAAGAAATCGATTGCTTTGCCTGCTCATCTAGGTGACGTTGAGGGAATGAATTGAATCACCATGCTGATATCAGTATTTTAGACTATTACAACAATAATCGTCTCAGCAATGCTGATTTTAGTTTTACCCTACCTTCGGTAGCAGATATTGACACTATTATTTCTCCTCTTAAGTCTAATTCCTGTGGTACAGATAATATCAGTCTTAAAATGATACAGTACTGCTGTCCATTTCTACTTCCAGTCATCGCACATTTGATAAATTCATGCTTAATAGACTGTATATTCCCCAACTGTTGGAAAGGTGCCTTGATTACTCCTCTTCCCAAAACTTCTAATCCCACCACTTTTAGTGACCTCCGACCTATATCCATCCTTCCCCTGCTTTCAAAAGTACTGGAGACGATTGTTGAAAAGCAGATTCGTACTTATCTAGATGCTAATTCCATTCTGCCAAGTCAACAGTCGGGGTTCCGCCCAGGATATAGCTGTGCCACAGTTTTGATACGTATTACAGCTTGTGAGTGTACATACTCACAAAAATTCATGCATTGATTCAACAAAAAAAACTCTTCGCCGTATTTAAATACGGCCAAGAGTTTTTTTTTTGTGTGTTCAATGCATAAATTTTTCTGAGTGCAGTTTTTCAAATGTGAATCAACAGATTATTTTCTTCAATTCAATATCGTGAAGTTGTAGCAGTATATAGTATTTTCCCTATATTAAATATGTTGAATAAAATAACATGTTCTACTTTAACATAAAATAACTCAGGTCCTTGGAATATTATTATGTACATACATATGTACAGCAGTGCAACTAACAAAATGTAAGTACTGCAAGCAGTTATACGAATGGCATAAAACAGCATCATATCAAGACTAAGCATTTGCAAACATTATGTAAAACATATATGTAAGTATGTGCTACGCTGCATATATTAACATGAACAATTAGCAAGTTAGATAAAGCTTCTGCACACTGTTGGCGTAGTTGAATATAAATATACACAACTTTCGTAGTAAGTATTACTTGCAGCGGCTCAGATAAGAGCAGTTACCTACCCGCTTCCCTTCAGAGTATTTCCATTATAGTGAGTGCAAGGTTCACTTTCCTTTCTAAGCGTTCGTGTTAAGATGTCCGGCATAGTACGTAATATAAAGTTCAATCAACTCCCAGTATATGGCTCCAGAGAAACAATCTTGAAACTTTCTAGATACACTTGGTAGTACAACATGTACTATGCTGGACATTTTAACACGAACGCTTAGAAAGAAAAGTGAACCTTACCCACACTATGATAATATCGTGAGAGGAAGCGGATGAGTAAATTCTCTTATGTCACCCTATAAACCGCCGTAAATCACATTTGATACGGAAGTTGTGTGTATTTATACTCAACTGCAACTTGCACATTAAATATACATAAAGTATTCAGGATGCTCCCTAGTAAACGGGTTTACTTACCCACTTCTCCCCGACTGTATTTGCCAACAATGTGCACAAGTTTACCTATCTTACTAAGCGTTCGTGTGAATGTATCTCGGCATAGTGCGTCTGCAGAGCATGCTTCTACTAGCAGTTCCATAATCTATATAATAGAAAATATGTCTTTATCTACTTATAGTATTACCTAAAATGAAAAGGAACAATCAGTCTCAACATAGATGTAAACATTCCTACATTAACATCGACGTTATACGCACAATATTTCTGCAGAGCTAACGTAGATGATGGTTATCAACAATTTATAGTGTTAGAGATGAATACGTTCGACAGTTCGATCATCGGGTATTGCAGCGGTCGCTGCGCTTATTGTGAGGGGGCGGTATAGATCAGGTGACGAGAAGGGGTAGGTTTCCGAGAAGGCGGACGGTGAACCCGAGAGACCTTGGGCCAACTAGTCACGCCGAAGCCGCAGTCGACTACTCCGCGATTTGGCCTTCTAACGTCCCGTGTCCGTGCCCCGGCCAGTTCTGCCTCATAATGACCATCATGCCCTAAGGCTTACTCACCGTATTTTATAGCGTTGTGCGGTTTCAACGTGATTTTATAACTGCTCCGCGCGCGCAACATTACAATTACTAAAGTAATGATCGTGCATAGTTAACTTACACACACTCTCTTTAAAGTATCCTTCGCCTTACCTAAGATGAATATGAAATAATTGACGCATCACTTTCAATATAATTCCCAAGCATACTATAAATATATGTACGTTTGTATCTTACACAAACCTATAGGTAGTTAGGTGCATATACACTAACATTTTGAAGTGCCCTGAGTTGGCAACAAAAAAGTCTCTGGATTTATAAAAATTGGGAAATATTTACTTTCGTGAATTGTCCATACTAGATTTATATGTGAAATGTCAAAACGATAGTGTCAACACTTACCTATTAACTGTCATTTGTGTGTATTGTCTTGTTGTAGTGTCTTTATTTTCATATTTTCTTCGTGTTTTATTATCGTTTTTCTGTCTTTTTCAAGACAATATACCCCAATGCCTTTTACGGCACAGCAGGATACGTTTATAGTAATGGCCCACTTTCGCAGTGGAACATTACAATATTTCTCCAACTTATAAGTAACCTTATTAAGTTGACATTTGTTACAAGTAAAATATAAATAATAAACCTAACCACAAAATATTGATAAACAAGTTCGCCAATTACACAGTGTTACCATATTAAAATCAGTGTGACCAACTCAGGACAGTTCAAAACGATCGCAGTGTACATTTGTATAGAAACATATGTTTGTAACGCACATACATATATCTAAAAGGTATTGGCCTACTGATAAAACAAGAATTATGGCTGACATAAAGTTTATAAAAACGTTTATAGAGAGACTTTTGGGAAGAATGTTTTACTATGAATCTATTCCCTTATCCAGAAACACTATAAATACTGTATCCATTTATGTCCTAATTAGTGGATTACTGATGATAAGTCTATACAGGCTGTTACAAATTCGCGGGTCACCATTGGGATCTCGAAAACGGTAAGAGATACAAAGTCGGTTAAATTTGGGCAAAGTTGCGGTTTTTGCTGCTGAATAATAATCCGTTTTAAAAATTTTTCTATGATTTGTAGTTTTTGAAATATTTCCGAAAAACCGAAAAACACACTTTTTTTTTCTTCTGTTCTGAAGTTATTATTGCAGGGATCAAAACAAGATTAATACATTCTATAGGCACTTTTTTGAACTCTTTACGAAGGTGTAATTAGATTTTGCTTAAAGCGTTTCGTCCCGCTTTGACCACCATCAACTTCATTTTTTCTAATGGCCGCCATATTAGATCTTGGCATCATTAAATAGATCAATTTTTTCTGATATTTTCTCATGTATCACGTATCCTCATTAAAGAAAGTTAAATGGCTATAAATGCAGAAAATGTTAAAAATAACAGTATTAAGTAAAATATGGTGTGCTGTGACGACAAAAAGTAAACGTTTTGACATATCTCCACATAGTTTAGTTTGTTTACTGTTTAATCCTTTTACTTATTACAAAGGACGCAAATGCAATTCGTTTTAAACTTATTCAAATGATGAAAACAACGCATAACAACGTGACATGTTACAACTTTATGATAATAATAACAATACAGTAACAGCGAGCGAAACTTACTTCCAACAGTATCCATAAAGACGTCAACCAAATAGAACATTGTTTGGTAAATTAGATAGAAACGTTCTTCTATATGGATCTTTCAGTAAAATTCGAAGGAAGTAGGAATTTCAGAATTTTAATACAAATTCAGAAAACAACAGTCATATTAACAGTATCTATTTATTTTATATTTTATTTATTTTTATTACTCGTAAGCTTAGGGTACAGACTGATTAAGGCTTTGTATAAAGTTTGGGGGCTACACCTTCGATTAGTTTGGCCAACACTGAGTCTTATAGTACGTCAAAGCAGTCAAGAGTTTGTACTCAAACAACCTTATGAGTTATAAGCATTATCATTTAACAAACAATCGATAAAATTTCTCCCTAGTCCCAAGTGAACTACAGCGCACTTTCCTATTTGTAGTATGCTGCCACTACGGTGCTAACTCAAAGCATTCTCTGAATCTATACTTCTCCATTGAAGATCTTTACTGAACTTTTACAATTGGACCCACCTGTACACATTGTGCGATCCTCAAAATTCCTCACTTCGCCTCCACTACTGTAATTCTCTTTGTCCAAACTAATGCTTACTGATGCTTTATTATTCTTGAATTTAGTCGATTACCATGTTCAAAATATAATAATGGGAAGCTGTTGCCTGTTCAGATGTTGCAGCAGCTCGTCCATTGTCTCTCGTCCATGCCGCCATATATGCAACACACGAACATTAACTTTACCACGAAAATGGAGAGTAATGGTACCTTTCCTTTTCTCGACGTATTAGTGAAACACGACCACAGCAACAAGATAAGCCACACCGTATATCATAAGAAAACGTATACCGACCAATATCTGCACGCTACGTCCCATCATCACCCGCAAAAATAGACATCCCTCATCAACACGTCGTTGCTTAGATGAGCGGAGAAGATAAGCGATAACGAACATAGACCATCTACAAAATCAAGGACATACGACAAAGACGTAAAGGGAAGGAAGGAGAACGCGAGTTAACAAGAACCATACCTAACATACATCGCTGGAATAACTGAAAGATTCAAGAAAACGTTAGATAAGAAGAATATAAGAACACGGTTCAACACTGTCAAGAAGAGCAGTTAATCCCTCCGAATAAAGATTAGCTGCCTAAGCTACACACTAAAGGCATATATGAACTTGTGTATAATTGCGGAAAAAGTTACATCGGACAGACAGGAGCAGAATTAAGGAACTCTGACGGGATACCCAACGTGGATATATAGATCTGCAGTAGCTGAACGCCGATTTCAAGATGGGGACGCAATAATTATGACAACGTTAAAGTCTTAGCCAAAACTACGCAATACCATCAGAGATTGATACGGGTATCACTGGAAATGTTGAAGAATCCAAGTAACGTCAACCGAGAAGATGGGTACAGACTGAGCAATACCTGGTAAATAACTTTACACTGTAACGGATGTAACTGTAATGAATTAGCAAAGCGAAGAAGAAACAAGATATATAAGGAGGAGCAGAAGACCACATCAGTCTTTAGAAATATTCTGAAGAAGCTGACGGCATGATCAGCGAAATGTCAAGTGCAAACTTATCTACGCGACAACACCAGGAAAATTTCAACACAGTAAACAGCGGTCGTAAAAATCTAGGCTTAACTAAAGCATAAATTAGTATGGGGTTCCTAGTGATTCTCAAATGCTCGCTGAACTAGCGAGACATTGCATGATTTATATTGGACCAAAAACCGCTGAGTGAACAGCTTAAAAATAAACACACACACAAGAACAAACTGATCCAAATTCGCTCCATATTAGCATTATGGTCATGGTAATCATTCGATGCGAATATTGAATAATTATGTGCCTATTATGCATTTTCAAATTCAGTTTTATATAAATTTTTCTATTTATTACTACAGTATTTCAGTATGAAAATATACATATGACACCTTAGCAAAAAAAAATTGTTTCGGTGCAAATTTGTTAAGAAAAGTGCACATCAAAAATCGTCACAAACCATCATAATTCGTAAAACTCTAAATAAAATATCATACAATTGCCAACACAAACTATATTATGACTCACAAATCTTTTCTTAAGTTCTTGCGTTCTATAGCGTATTAGAATGGTTAACACATTCGATATAGTTGATTATTCTACTTAACATATGGTACATCTGGTGCATTTTCAAATGTATTTTTTGATAATTGTTTACGTCTCTAACCTATTGTCAGTAATAAAATTAGCGATAAGTAAATTGCAATAAGAATATTAGAAGATTTCCATCAAGTCACACTTTTTAAAGATGCCTTAAAATTAATACCCACTAATTAAGTTAGAAGCTTTTATCAAAATTTCATTCGTATGTGTATAAACTGTGCGCATGTATATAAAAGTGATAACCAAACTTTGTTGACTGAAAATATCTCTTGATATCGTTTAGATTCGATATTCTTAAACGGCACTATTTTTTACTTTCAATTTACCCTAATTACCTAGACAAAAATTTATACATAATTTGTACCACAATTTGATCGAAGTAATAACTGAACTGCTTAGCTATGAAAAAGGTAAACGACACAATAAATCCAATTAAAAGGATTTTGTGTTAACGTGTCTTATTGAAACTCAAATAGAAATACACACACATAGTGTGAAAATAATATGGAAAAGGTGCATAAATTACGATGTCCTAAAGTAATCTTCTAAGGAAAAAAACTATCGAAGTAATTGAACAATCGTGTTTTGAAAATGAAGGCTCTTCACAAATTTGAACGCAAATGCAGTTATGCAGAGATAAATACAACTAAGAGTACATATACATACATATGTACATACCGTTACGAAAAAAGAATACCAAAAACTCATTGATAAGCATAAAGTGAAGAAGAACGTACATGAATAAGAAAATTTTAAACATTTTTGCATCAAGATATTTTTCTATCAGTCAACAACAAATGTCGTCGTTTACGGCTATTGCACACGTAAGCTACATAATGTTGTTACTTCTCCTAGTGTTGATATAGCATTACCTAGTTTATCAAAGGATATTAACATAAACTATAGGAATCTACATCAAGACAATCTTGTGCATATAATCAAATGTTCTGCAGTAATTAGTTTTTTCCAGTATAGTCGTTTTCGCACAAGTTTGACATCATGGAGAAACAGCCAATAGGTAGACAGTGACACAAAATAGTTGTGAAACCAGTAACACCATAGTTCCTTAAAACTACGCCTGCCCTTTCAACTATCGCATTCTTTACTTGTTTGATACATCACAAGTAATATTCTCCAATCAATATTTATTTGAAAAAAAAATTAGGTCAAACTACCTATTTGGTAACTAACGATACTAATCTTCTTGCAACAAATAAATTAATCTATACACACCGACCATAGAAAACAACTTTGGTAGATCGTTTATTTGTGAATAGATGCTGCACAAAATATCATAATCAAAGCTTTATAATTCTGTAAGTATTGAATTTAAACGCAATCATACTTGATGATCCCTACGGAAAATCTAAAGGCCACCAAAGAACATCGTAAAGGCGGCCCAAAAGAAGATCATCGAATGATCATACTGTACAAGATTATTTTCGCAGTATACTTGAATGTGGGGTATTCTTTTGACGGCCTTTAGATTTTCCGTAGGGATCATCACGTATGATTTCAAAAATGGAGTCGACGGACCCAAATTTACACCACAAATACATATCTGTAAATCTTCAAATCAAGATAAGCACAGCAAAAGTTGCATTAGTAGTCTCTTAAAAAATAAAACTTAAGAAACTGCCGCAGCTGCATACACCACAAAAAAGGACATAACTTATTAATAAAAAATAATAAGGTTACGATCAAGTGTGTAATTATTTCTTGGATTGAATAGAATACGTATTTGTATTAAAAATATTTTATATAAAAGAATCAATATTTATTAATTCTAAGGAAATCGGTCTCTATTGAAATGTTTATAGGGTGGTCTAGAACGAGAATGCCTTTAATGACTCAACTAGATAACGAATTAATCTGTCAAATTGTTTCTGAATATTTAACGGAAGTATCATTAGTATGCAGTGAGATTACATAACTTGTAAGTGAAAAGTTTGAAAAAACCCCGATGTACAGTTTGTGCGTTAATTAATATCTTCCCCTTTGAAGAGCATATCAAACTTTCGTTTGCTCACTCCGATTCTGTCGTTTTCGTTCGGACGAGATATCCTCAATACTCAACTATACATCTCGAGGGGCATTTACGAAAACGACCGAACGGCCATGAATGGAAAAACGTTTGATAAGCGATTCAAAGGGGAAGACATTACTTACATTACATATTGTGCCCGTGAAAGCAATTGTCCTATAAAATGGCTTATTTATCTGGTAAATAAAGATTTGTAATCGTAATGCATACTTTTTGCCTGAATTTTGTAGCCAATTGGCAGCACTATTCCTAATTAATTTTATATATCTTTATTATTTGTTCTCAGTGACAATTAAGACTGGTACTTGTTTATGCCATGATGTCCAAATCCCCTTCCCTTGAATTAACTTCTCTAAAAAATTAAATCGAATGCAACATCTGCTTTTACTTATTGTCCCGCAATTGATATTTATTTAGATTAGCTAAAATTGGATAATATAGTTAAAGCCTCTACAAACGTAAGTAAGATAGTTACAGTTCAGTTTTTTTGGATCAGAACATGAAATTCTACAGTTGCAGTAATTTATATCGATTAATTTGTATTTGCAACTGTCGCACTATTATGTCAGATGAGACTGCGTTCAAGGCAATAAATTACAAATCCTTGTTTGCACTTGAGATTTGGTAGTCTCTCGTGGCTCTCAATTAAATGTTCCAAATAACGCGCTCGTAGCGAATGTAAAATATCGATAGAAGCATTTCCTAGTTCGCTGTCATTTATTCCTTTTAGAGCTGGCCGCGTAAGAAGGGATTTAATTTTCCGAGATAAAATGCACTGATAAAGCAGTAAGGTTGTAGTGAATGTAATTGGTGCAATAAATTTCACCTAAACGCGAAATTCTAGTCTTTCGTTAGCGTTGTTCCAAGAATCATTGTCCAATCTATTTTTAAAAAAGAAAGTGTAAATCGAAATAAAATTGCACCCTGCTATATTCTAAGCAATTTCATCCATTATAATTTATATTTGAATAGTCGTCAGAAGACATGTAATTGTTATAAATACTCAAGCAGTGTTCAATGATATGTCCCGAATTAGTTACTTATACCAGGATCTTATGCAATTTTGGTGTGAAATATAAATTCAATCCGTATAAAGCCAATAGTTACGTTGCTAGTTGATAATGGATGTAATTTTCAAAAATGTTTTATTAATTTTAATGTAATTTGGTTTCACATTTTAATAATACTGAAACTCTATATATATCTATATAATTTTGTTAGAAGAGCCACATTTAGTACATTCTGCCCTCTAGATCGAACCCTCCACGGTTAAGATTGAAACTAATATCGCTTTGCAGGAACACATCCAATTAGCCGTTGAAATTAACGGAATCGGATAAACAGCAACGAAAGTAGAATATCCAGCGACTCGGATTCTTCGCACATTCACCGCAGACCCATAAAATGAGCTCTTTGTTTTTGCCAAGAACTCTAGCGGTACGAATTAGATTTAGAGGAACAGTTTTCGCTTAACGAGCAGGAAAAAGGCATTCCCGAAGTGATTTCCCATTCACATAATTTATCGGAATCACTTTCGCTCGGAGATTCACTCCTTGTAGGATGGTTCGCGAACGAGCCCAAACTGAATCCATTAATTAAGAATGAATCGGATTACAACGGCTCACATAAGCACCTACGCAGCCTACAAAATCAAATTCCTGATTAAATTTAAGGACTTGCTCATTAAAAAAGTCTCATTATACGAATCGATGAGACTAATACTGGAATTTGTATATAATTTAGTAAATTCGTTTCGAATACGGAAAACTATAAACTACTAAAAAATCTTGGAAATATTTCATTAACTTAAAATGGAAATATTTCATTAGCCTAAAGTATATATGATTTAAATTTCTGAATGATAATGGTGTGATATGCCGTAGATATAACAATTTTAATTTTTCTATTCAAAATAATTGATTATCGTCGCAGGTAAGAGCTAACCAATCCCACAAGTCTCAATTTACTTGTAGTATTTATATTATAGTTAGAAGGGAAGTAACGGCTGTTACAACGTTAACTAAACGTATATAAGATGATCGTAGAGCTAGTGGGGTTAGCAGCTAACCCCAGCTTTTAATTTATTTAGCAGCTAACCCCACTAGCTCTACGATCATCTTATTTACGTTTAGTTATTTATATTATATTGCTCCACTAATAATAATAGTATTTGCTGATTTGTTACTCAAGTTTTGCATTTTCATGCTATATTTGCTATTAGTTTATATTGTTATTATACTGCTAATTTATCGAAATCTTTAAAATCCCTTATAGGACATAAAATAATACATAAATGTCGCGCACTCCTCTAAGGGCTATCTATCAATTTTACTGTTAGATGCAATGATCGACATTCTAGAAACTTTGACTGAGCGACCACGTGAGAGATCACTACATCATGGGTAACGATCAATTCCAATTTATATCGGAACATTCGACACAGATGCAGCTTTTCAGGATCTCAGATCACTTCGCTATCATTTTCGATAGGAACAGGGTGACTGTCGTCGTTTTTCTGGAGTCGAAAATTGCATTCCACAAAATTCGCTATGAAAGTTGATCTGATAACTTTCATACATTCGTACATTAGAAACCAAATATTCCACACCTTCTCGAACAAAACAGCATCCTTATATAAATAAATGCTACATGCTGACTAGTAATTCGGTACTTGACACCGCATTTTTCAACGTCGTCATTGAAGGCAACACCAAGCCGAATAACCACCGAGTGTCCAATGCCAAATATATCTAGATGACATCAATATAGTGGCTATCTGGAACACTAGGTCTCAGCTCTTACTTCAGGTCGCTGAAATGCAACCGAATTAATCGAAGAATGTTTTAACCCATGTAATGCAATCACGCAAAAGCAATGGGTCCAAACAAACATCAAATCAGCACAATGATACATCCTTTAAGATTATCCGGTGTTTACAACTACTAATCTTTCCGAGTTTGAGGTAATCCAACTACAGGGAACATTATGAATAGGCTGCATCCAATCCAAGATGCAGCTTCTATAACGTTTTCTGTGTCTTAATAATAATACACACAGTTCGATTCTAAAACGAAAACGACGATTTATAGTTTAATTAGAGAAACTGATGTTATGTTGTTGTGTGATGTTATGTTGTTGTGTGATGTTATTACCGATTAAAGTAAAAAAAGAATAGATTAGAAATGAGTCACTCCTTCAATTGAAATACTATCCCTTTTAAATTTTCTAACTCGAAAATATATTTGAAAGCGATCTCGAATCCTTCCAAATGTTGAAGTTCTCTTGATATTCCAGGAGTGGTGGTCTTTGATATTATAAAAAAGTCCTTAAATGGAGAGCACATCTTTGACAAAAATCACAAAAATCCATATTTAAATAGTTTCAGAACTTTACAGATTATCGATTACATGTCTATTAAGTATAAAAATTCTGGATTTTATGCACACTTTATGTGTTTTTATATTAGACTGTTAAGTTATGTTATGTTAATGTTGATAAATGTCATTGGCGAAAGAACATCTTGGGAAGACATTTAAAAGAAGTACCTTATTCAAAATAGATGTCATCTAATAGAACACTAAACACTTTAACCCACTAAACACCAAACAAGTTTTAACTAAAACACCGACGCGTTTCAACAGCAATGCTGACATTATCAAGGCGATAGTAAAACTTAGTTTTATTATCGCCTGTTGTTCTTTCGCTGTATTTTCATTGCATTCAATATATTGTTTTAAATCTCTGAAAACTCAATGATTTAGAATTAATTAATTAAAATGTATTAAACTCAGATTATATTGAATGATCATATTAACTAACATTAACGTGGTTAGATTAAGCTATGTTGCTATCACTTGAGTAATAGTAGGAAAGAAGTATAATAATAAAAAAAACAAATATGTAGTATTAAATAAACATTTTATAACTGCTGAATATTTTATAGTTTATGTTGGTTCATTTTATATGTGAATATTATGCTTGAAATTATTTTCAAAAAAGTAGTAAAATATTGGAAATAAACTGAAACTATTTCGAGTGAAGCTATGAGATATGAAGTTATAATAGTGTAAAATATAATTCTGTTCCTGTACATGCTATGGTTGATCATGATAGTAGACATAAATGGAATAACGTCTAAGTTTCTCACCTACCCCGAATGTACTATTTCCTGCTGGAATTCATCGGTGACAGACAAAAACGGTGGAAAATTATAAGCGACATATTTCAGAGGACTCTACTGCCTCGGTGTATACACACATTAGACGTTACAGAAGTACGTCTATACGTAATACATACGCGCTTGTATGTCTAATGCACATTTGTATACACATATCCTAGCAAATGGATATTACCAGAGGCGACACATAATGAACAAGAGCAAAGATATGACGTTTTGCAACTCTACTATTGTTGCCGGCACAACATGTATAAAGCGAGCACATACATAGATATAACTTTGTATTATCGGCATAGGTATGGCAAATTGAAAATACATGTCGAGGTGTTGCAGTAATATTATTCTAATAGTGCTGTAATGGACTTTCGTCGGAAATTAATCTATTTCAGGTGACTTTTTTGTTTGTTTTCATTTATCTAATCTTTAGTTAGCATTCAATATACTGCAGTAATAATTCCTCGCAATTTTGCAGCAACACTTAATAATTTTCTTGAAAAGCTCTTCAATAGAAGGTATCTAGGTAATATTTGAATGCCGGTCAATTAGATTGTCTATTAAATTATTATGTACGGTATTTTGATTACATACAGAAGTTAAATTGAAGTTGTATATTGTAACACAGAAGGTAACGTATATTACAAAATTACTCACTTTGTAGTAGATACACTTGCAAACTTATAACGTAAGCGACAACATATTCATACATAACAGTTTCATACCCGCTTGTAATAAAATCTAAGCTCGGAATACTAGACTGACAATGAGTGCATATTGAGCTTAAACAAAATCTGTAAGTAACTCACTAACATCTATAACCAAATTACAACAAAAAATGTTGATGTTTCAAAATCACTATAAGTACACTGCAGCAACACACTGCAAATACTTCGCTTCGAGTATTCCTTGAAATCCATCTCAATATGAACTTTGTTCCAAATTCAATATCGTATCGCCAAAACATGAATTATTTTATAAACTTTCGCTGCAGTATCAAGCCTTGACATTGAAGCTCAACGATTTAGTACAATATGTCTATAAGTACAAAACCTAACTAATGTGCTCACAGTATACATACATTTCTATACTTCTTAAAATTTATTAGAATAAAAGTAAATATTTTTCAATTAATGAGATCGAGACATTCACACTAAATTCTAGAACACTAAACACTTTAACCCACTGAACACCAAACAAGTTTTAACTAAAACACCGACGCGTTTCAACAGCAATGCTGTCATTATCAAGGCGATAATAAAACTAAATTAAAATAAAATCTACAAAAACAGGTAACCTAAATGTTATGCACGGTCAATCCGATACGCATCATTATTTTCCGATTAACGAAAACAATGACGAATACGGTATAGGGCCATTGTCACAGTTCATTACACATGACTTATTTTTATATATTTCTAAACTTTCGAAAACATTTAGAAACTTACAATTGTTTATTTGTCTAATTAATTTAACATTCGTATGATCGATGTTGTGATCTGTTTCAAAAATGTGTTGGGCAACGCTCAATTTCTCAATTCTATTAAATCTAAGATGAGCCATATGCTCTTTGAATCTAGCTGAGACTGCTCTCCTGGTTTGCCCAATATATTTTTAATTACAATCTTTACAATTGATTTCGTAAATACCTGACTTTTCTAGAGGTTGTATTTTATCTTTAGGGTTACCGATGAGACTTCGTAAACTAGTCCCAGAACTGTAAACTATTCTGAGATCTAGCTCTTTGAAGATTTTACTCAAACCTTTAGTGATAAAGGGAGTGTAAGGGAGGGTCACAACGGGTGAAGCTTTAACATCCTCTCGAAAAGTCGTAGATTCTTTCACAGTTTTCTTATAATTAAACTTCCTAATTAACTTATAGATATGCTGAGGCTGGAAACCATTACACTTGGCCGCATCTTTTATAATTTTAAGCTCTTTCTCATACCTCGCCTTGTTCAAGGGAATAGTGAGAAGTCTGTGGACCAAAAAATTCAGGCTTGCCATTTTGTGTTGGACACAATGATGGGAGTCTGAAGGAATGTAGCGAAGTGTACTGGTTTCCTTTCTGTACACGTCAAATTCTAATCTATTGTTATTTCTAATTACTAAAGTATCTAGAAAGGGTAGCTGACCGTTTTCTTCTCTTTCACAAGTGAACTTTATGGTTTCGAACCGATTATTTAATCTATTGAGAAAATCGTCAATATTACATTTTTTAGTGTCAAATATAGCGAAAATATCATCCACATACCTCAACCAAACCCTAGGAAAGTATTCGCTCTCAGATTCTAAGTCCTTTTCAAAACGGCTCATGAATAAATTCTAGTTCAAAATAGATCGGAGTTTTATATAAAATATGAATGAAATGAGTGTATGAGAGTTAAATTAGTATATTTTGAGAAATTTTAATTTTTGAATGATATTTGAATATGAGAATAGCTGTACCAGGTTTAAGAAAATTACCAAAAGGTAATAACATACAGGATAACATATATGTGAACCTTAGTTACTTTAATTGATAATCATTTAGTTAAACGGTCTTTTGCAAAAATAGCTTACTTCGTACACCTTTAAACAATTGCCCGATATTTATTTCAATTCTACAACTTTAGGGTCGGTAAAGCGATACATGGAGTAGTTTCCCGATAAAGAGATTTTTCATTCACAGTTTGCCGCTCCTGGTGTAAGATTTCGGAATAAGAAAACTCTTTTACATCGTATCACTGAACGTTTTTGTCCATGCTTCGCTCGAACAACAAATTGCAAAATAATTGTGTTGAATGCTGTTGCAGAAGCACAGTTTGAATTATAGAAGAATTGAAACAACAATAGTTCATGCATATCATTTAAGTCTGATATATGGTCCTTTATTATAAAATTCAAACTCTAAGTTAAATTTCTGACATTCGTTCAAATATAAACAAAACGAAAAAACAACTTTGTAAAAACGATATTAATGAGTGACGTGGCCTTTTTTACAAAAAATTATTCAACAAACTTTCATAAATGCAGTGATAAAAGTCTACATAGTACACATTAAACTTAATGTCTGTGCTGTCGATTACTTGTCAATTTTGCAATTTTCGCCAATGTCAATACTTGTATTTCACTCAAAATATGCTTCGTCAATTACTAACGAATGCTGCGTGAAGAGATATGTAACTTATGCGTGATGGTACGTGCATAACGTGTATCTTTTGTAATTGGTACCTTTGTACCTTTATTAGTACAGCCATTTTTGTTATGAGGGCTTCCGAGTTTTGACCGCGTCATAGTAAAATAAGTATATGCAAAACAAAATGAAAGAAAAGCGAAAATTGAAATACAAAAAATATATACAACTTACTCAAACTCGACGTTTCACCTCTAATGTAAGGGGCTTCTTCAGGAGCAAAACTAAGTGAGGGCCGCCCGATGGTCACGGTAATTCAACACGTCAACCACGCTAGAGGCGGAAACTGTCTGACCTTTTGGGGCTGTATTATTCGCATTTTGCCATTTTAATTTTCAATTATTCCAACACATCCTAAATTTATTTTTGTTAGTAATTCCGGAATATTTTTTTTTGGAAAATCAAATTTAAAATAATATACAGATGATAATGCTATCCTTCAGTTCGAATCAAAATGCTTATTATTTATGTAATCATTTGTATATTGCGTTTGTTTTTGAATTCAGGGTAACCAATACTTTCAGCCGTAATTATTTCTAAAGCGGTGAACTTAACAAAAATTAAACTATATGCTAAAAAAGTTGTATGCGACTCACATTTGTTTGACCTACCAAGTTTATTGAGCCGACAGAAAAAAATAGTTTATTCAATTAGATATATGTATAACAAACAGAGAATCTAACAGAGCACGGGCAGACTAAGGCGTATACTGTTTTACGAATATTTTGTTAGAAAAATTAATCGCTATGCCATTTTGCAGTTTCTTCAGTTTTTATCAAATAAGTAATCTTCTATAATACAGAAATCTGCATAAGCCAAATTGATAACGATCAATGTTCCTAACTTATATCTTCAACAAAAAAGCTTTTCTTCGAATTAATCGATTTTCATTCCTCGACTACCAGGGTGGACATTTTGTGGCAATAAAAATCTAAACTATCGCCGGCCATAGTTTAGATTTTAACAGTTATTTATTTTATTTTAAATGTTTAAAATTTACTATACCAAGTAGCTTTTGTTGGCTACAACCAAGTTCAAGGTACTTGTTCAATTTAAACATTTTTTTTCAATTATTGGATATGTTAATTTTATTATTAACATTTCAAGCGACATGTTATACAAAAAATGTTCAGAATTTATCGTACCATTCAAAAATTGCATAATATATAGGGTGTGCCATTAATAAAAAGCAATGACGGCAGCAATTTTTCTTTAGACACTTGTATATAAATTTCTTATGTCAAAAATTCGTAACTAAAAATACTAATCGACGTGTCCGAGCGTTTTTCTGCAAAATAATTACCTGAATTTTAAACGAATTTGTTTCTTTCATTATCAACGCACTATATAATATTCTAACATAGAAAGTCAAACGAGATGATCATACTCAGTAATCTCTGCCAAAATCCATAAGCTTCCATCATTTCAGCACTAGATCTCTACATATTTGAACAAATGTTGAAGCAAATATGATACTGGTCTCACCTAATATACCTTTGGTAATAACAAAATTTTTGAGGAAAATAAGATATTTATTTGTTCATGTACAGTCATATCTTTCCGGAATTAACAATAAATTAATTAGAACAAATAATTATACTAACAAAATTATTCAGCTCAACCAAAGTTATGTTGAAAAGTACAATTTATTAGTCAAATTTTAGTCACAATAGATTTGTATGTTTAATCCAGTGAACATAGTAACGCCATACCAACTAATGCTAATATAGGTTTGACGATACTTACACCAACTTTGTTCGTTACTGTTTTTTTTTTCTTAATACGATCACGAAATATGTGCAGTTGTAATGGGTATGTAGGAATCATAATTTGGTGGGATCATGTTCGAGTGTAAAATAGTTCAGCACAAGATCCGAAATAAAAGATAGAATTCATTTTGGTGGTTTGAGTTATGCTGATCAGTTGTATGTCAAGTATATAACGGGTATCTCTCTAAAATAAAAGTTTTTTGTGATAAAAACGTTTAAATGTAGAAGATTGCTGATGGTGATGTTAATTATAATAACAACATCAAATCATGGCTAAGCATTTCCCAACAGCTGTGGGTGGCAATACGTTATTATTGCGTCTGGGGCTGTAGACCATCTTAAGATGCTGCCTTGCTGCATTTGCCATAAAATTTGGAAAACTACAGAAAGCTAAATTCAGAAGGGAAGAATGAGGATTCGAACTCGGTACCGCCCATATAGGAATCATGTGTACCAGCCACTACACCACTAGCCTGATGAATTGATTACGGTAATATTTACTTTATAGTGTACTTGGAGTAAAAAAAGAACTGCAGAAAAGTTATAAGTGATGACTGAATATTAGACACTAGTAGGTAAACTATACGCGTACGAGCACAGTCACTCGACGTGGACACGCTGTATAAGCTGTAGTTTTGACAGCTAAAACCTGTCAAACTGTCATAATTATAACAATTTGTTGGTTTTACACAGGTTTTAGCTGTCAAAACTACAGCTTATATAGCGTGTTCACGTCGACTGACTGTGCTCCTACGCCTGCAGTTTACCTACTGACGCTGCAGTTATGTTTCTCTTTTTACGACCATTATCCCATTCCTCGTAATGATGATTCCAGCATGATATCTAATTCCTCAACAAATAAGATGCTATCTGTCGACAGATGACAACATTGTCTTAATATGCATATCACTGATAGCTTTGATAGACATCGTAGTACAAGCAACACGCGATTATTTGTTTACCTAATTGTCTAAATATGTTCGATATACAAGTTGCATAAGTAAAGCAGTTACGTATTATACAATGTATAGGACTATTTTATATAAATAAGAAGGCCTCGCATACAGTTATTGCATGATTAACTGTTAATCAAATGGAAATTCTTCTCTGTTAGATACATTAAAGCCTCATAAATTAATATTTGATTGCAGCAGAAAATACATTTCTACGGTTAGTCTATAATTCAAGTACACGTGTAATTTAAGCTAACTTATGCGTGTAAGTAAGACATTACTCCTAAGCGGTACGTTGCAATTCTAAATTGAAAATGCATGTTCTTTTGGTAAAGAACAGAGATTGTACGGTCGCACCAATTACATTATATACAGCGTGGATATTTAATATACATGTACTTTCACATATGTATATACGCTGGATTAAGAGAATACCCGAACGGCCTTAACAACGATAACAATTATTTTTGTAGCGATAAGATGAGTTGAAGTTGAATGTTCCATTATCATCGTCTTTATACACCCACTCTAAATGTGTACACATATTAATACACGTATAACAATACGTATCTACTTCATTTGGCTATTATCATACATTTAATATTGATTTTCACATGGTTCTCAAAGATAACCTTGTCAGATGAGCATAATTTTGCGATAGACGGTCTATCTAACGGCAGATATTGCCGTGGGCCCTTTTAAGGGCATAGACATATTTTCTGGAATATGTGCTATACTGTCAGATAAAAAAGTAATATTATTACGAAATGTTGTAATAAGATATATTAAACAGTTGATACTTTGAAATTAGAGAGAATTTTCTCAAACAATTATTTTCTTATAGTTTTATGATTGTAATAAGAAAGACACCATCATAAAATATGTACAGGTATTCCAGTGAAATCCGTCGATTAGCGATTTAGAAACTTGTAGTCATTATTTCAATTCTAACCTTACAAAATGAATACCTGATTCCGACTTGTTAAATTTACATACAATACCATAAATGTTACATTATATTTGGATTCTACACATCATTTTAGATAGATTTCCACAAAACAATTACACACACTGGCGTACTTTGTGAGATATTGTTAATTCAAATTTGTCAGTAGTGTTTATCGTTCTCAACAATCTTATAGAAAAAAATGAACTAGAAGGTACAGACTGTCCAGAATTGACAGTGCTGTTAGCACAGAAAAAATAAACTTTTTAGTTTGAGTTATACAGGACTGTGTTTGCAGTCGTGTCTGTAGCATGGCGGTCATCTCCCAAGAGGCAGTTTTTGTAGGCTGCTTATACTGCAAATAACATGTGTATGCAGTCGCCATCGGCGAAGGTGTAAAACATCGCAAAGTAACTGTACTTTAAATTAGATTATACACTATACCGTATTTATTATATTTCCAGTGGTACATGGTAAACTAGAAGAATATAATAGTCATTCAAAACAAAGAGATTTTTTGGAAAAGGAAATAAAGCTGACTTTTTTAAAGTATATTACAACCCTGTTATAGATATAGGTACTTTCACACATCGATAGATAAGAACTATGTGCTCATTTGAAAAGTTCACCTAGTTGTATTTGACATACTGAAAGCATTATGGAGGGTTTTGGGCTTTGATCGTATTATGGTAATGTAATATTATGTATATACAGTACAGAAGTAAATTGAATACAAAATACGTAAATACACAAAAATATTAAATATAATAAATCGACGTTTCGCCACTACTGTAAGTGGCTCTTTCAAGACCAAAAAGTGGGTGGAGGATACCAGAAGATCACGGTAATTTGACATGACAGCTAGGCTGTATGTGGAAGCTCTGGTGAGTGAGGGATGTCAGAAGGTCACAATAATTCGCCCTGTTCACCGCGCTAGAAGCGAAAATCTGTCAATAATAGCAGCAGTAACAAGTTGTAAGTACCAACACAAGAATTAATCTGTTGACATAATTGTTAGACAGATGCTTGTGGTTCATGTCATGATTTTTACAAGCGGATCGACAACCTTTCTAGTTAACTCGGTACCTCATTTTTTTAATGCTGCCCGTTTTAAAAAGGACTTTTAGAGCTGCGTTGCTAAGAATTACCGATAATCTACTGCAAACTTCAGTAACTGACCATAAATTCCCTCACATTTATAACCATTTCGAAAATACACCTCTGAAACTAAATACGGAACTTCTGTTCTAACGTGACCCTCTCACTTTCAGCGCATAGGCTAGAGCTCCATCGAGCATACATTATAGCTGACCTTTTAAATAAAAACCCACTTAATACTTGAAGAATTCTTTCTTCGCGTAATTAACGTAACTTACATCAATTAATGTGCTTTCATTAAAAAAGAAGTCAATTATTTATGATTCCTGTCTACACATTGACTCTTTCTGACTGTTGTGTCCCATGGATTGTGGTGTAAGCTTTCTTTGACGCAATATCTTTAGAAGTTCAATCATCAATAGAAAACGTTTTTTCTCGGAATCTTCCTCTCAACGTCACGTCAAACATTGCTTATTAACTTAACTTGTATGTTACGATAACGATATTCTTATTCCTATACACATAAGATGGAGGCTTATATCGGAAATAATAATATCTACGCAAGCCATGATTTGCATTTTGTGCTTATCTAGGATAACCTATAAACAATATTCTAGTATATCAGAAATCGGTATTATTTCAATAGAATGCAGTTACAGGCTATTTGTCGAGACTTTCTTCTTCTCTTCTCCCATAATTCGGGAACATTTTCAGGTGGGTCATCTGATCGGAAAACGTATTCTTTCAGCATGTGCCACCGTGAGATCCGGGTGCAAGGAATGCGAATTGCGTTTAACGAGAAATTACGTGATGTCCAAAGTGTTGTTGCAAAATAGTAAGTGACTCCCTCGCCGTGTAGGTTATCGCACCATCTTGCTGTATCCACTGTCTTCGCAGTAGCAGGTTTCTGGCGCTGCAAAAATGTGCAAATCCCGCACAAAAGGGGCAATAATAATGTCTCTATAACGTTTCTGGTTTACTGTTAGGATACGAATACAGCGCACCAAATCGTAACCCACGCACTATGCAGCGGTTTCTGTATGGCAACATTAAGCCGTTTGAATCCTAGAAAACAAGTTGTTGGGCGGTTGATGTAGCCATTAAAACGTGTATGGCTCTCATCCGAAAACCGTAGGTACGTTATTAAAGAAATCTGGGTCCGCATAAGTCATGGACAACACTCGGCAACAATGTTGTAATCGGGCCCGCTCATCCCTTTCAGTTAAATGATTAACTTGAATACGGTATGCGATTCCGCCTAACCCTTTCAACCATTTTGACGCCCATCTCCGTATAACCGTAAGTAGTGCTTGACGATGACAATCTTCTCCTCTGTTATGAGAACCTTAATTATAAAACAAACTCCAACACTAAATACGCTATGTGTCAAACTATTGTATAAAATACATAAATAAATACTTGGTTACTATGGAAACCAAAACCACAAACAACTGATAATTTTAGTTCGCTTTATTTTGTCGCATATTGTATGTAATAATAAAACCTTATTAATAGGCTTACAGATGTTCTTCCGTACCAAATACAATCAGGTTTATTTTGACAGAAATTATATACTAACTTATTCTACCAAACACATAATTATTGTGTTATCGATTAATAACACAATTATATTATCTGACAAACTGGAATATCAGGAAAAAGAAAAGCATGGTATCCACAACTTATATTATGAACTAAAATCGATTGAAATTTGTCACAAGTAGATAAAGGTGTTAACACACTGACAATAAGCAGGATACATTTTTACAAACAGTTGTACTTAATTTCCCTTTTCGGCGAAATTAAGTACAATGCTAAACTAGCATGTATACATGTATTCATAAGTTAATACATGCACATAAAAACAGACCCTCTAAAGGTAACCCAAAGCGACAACAAGCAACAAGAACGAAACGTATTGCAACCATGGCACATACACGACATAAGCAGCGATCACTGTCGTTAATAATATAGGAGATTGTAACACCAAGCAAAACTGTAGAACGCCGATATACGGCGAACAATTTCCATAGCTGCGTAACGGGGAGTGGTCTTAACATAAATATTTTTTAATAGTTCATGCTTCGATAATTCGGGGTTAAATACAGCGTTTTGATTAAAATCTTTGCATTCAGTGTAATACGAGGTAGATATATTGATACAAGCATTATTATTATTGATGATCTTGACTTCCATATACACTTTTTCTTCTTTCAGTTGCTGTTAACTTTATTTTTAACTCGACCTGGATATAAATTTCTTTATGTGTAATATACGGTCAGTTAATTATGAGTTATAATTGTAGTGCGATATATCTGAAGTCACAAAATGCAGTTGCTGGTATGTGTACATTATTATTCTTGCTACTACATCTTTATTTCTATCTGGTAAAATAACAGACGAACATATACAACCTATACAACTTCTGTTTCCAAGTTTAGATACCTAAGTTAGTTTAGTTAGATGCAATGTGTAACAACATACTTTATTTCACTTTTATCTACTGTATGGTTATGCAATATCATAATGAATAATGAGTAGTGATAAATTAATATGCCATTGTTATTGGTCAAATTGTGTTAGTACTCTCGTCGACGGGCCGCATCAAAATAGATCTCGTTACCTTTTTATTTGTTAACTTTTAGATGTAAATATAAGACTGGCGATGGGAATGGAGCAGTTAATATTACCACCGTTTAGCGATAAAATTTTCAATATTGGATAATCGTCCAACAATAAACGTAAAAACGTTTATGTGTTTCAAATTTCTAAATGACCACTATCACTTATAATAACTACATGCATTGACCAAGCGATAATCCCAAAAGAATGCAAACTGACCTAAGTCATACCTACATACAAAGGGGGCTAAACATACATATAATACTGAAAATTATAGAACAGTATCTTTGTTGTCCATAATGTATGAAGTGTTTGAGGATGTCATGTACACAAGACTGCTTTCGTTTCTTGAGAAGAAAAAGTGCTTATGAATGCTCAATACTGTTATAAATCCCAGAAACCTAATTTAAAATAGCAATCAGCCACATTAAGAACATTCTAAACGCTAGGGATGATCCAAAACACCAAATTAATTAGTTATAATTTGGTGCGTCGTATAGTATACGACATTAGAAAGACTTTTGACACTGTATCCTGTGAAATGCTGTTGTACAAATTCGATAACAGACAGCGGTAGTAGAATACAGTGAAAGGAGGAAGCTACGATAGATAAAGAACTGATTCCGAGTGAACGAATTGAGACTTAACAAAAATAAAACGCAGAAACTTACTTTGTCAAAATCTAGCACGGACCAGACGGCCAGTTTTCTAGATCCCTGCCTGACAGACGAACATAACTAAAATTGCCACATATCTAAGTTGTTTAATAGGTTGAGCTCTGTGCTATATACCATGAAAAAGAAGAATTCGTTTCTGTAGTGGGGCAGTTAAGGTTGCTATTTCACGAATTTCCATAGCATTTCCATAACGCGTTCGATGTCCTAACTAGGGATATATTTGCAGGTATGAAACATGTGTTTATTCTGCTAAAATGTACGATTCGAATACTTTTCAACCTACAACGAAAAGGTATTTGGTGGGACTTCTTTAGACAAGGATCCATACTTACCATCATGAGGAAAATAATTCTAACGTGTTTAAGGTTTACCCGCAACAACTTGTTGTCTTTTAAGCATGTACATATGTATATACATATGTGCATACAAAGTCTCTTAATAACCTATTTAAAAGTTAAAATAATTTTTAGTATGTATTTTGTATTTGCTTTTAACTGGCTGTTGTTGATTATATTTTTCAATTGGATTAGCTTTTGTAATGTGGACTTAAAATTGTATTTAGACTAGTATCAATACTCTGATGCGGACAAAAGCTGTCGAAAGAATAACAAACAAAATCGTTTTCGTATTATACTATATGGCACTATCTGCAATAATTTGAAAGTGTGCTAATTAATTTTGTTTCAAAATGTTGTACAATTTACGTACAAGTCATATGAATTTGAACACAAGTACCTAAGTATCTTCTTAAAAACAACAACAGATTAATTCTCATAGAAAATAATATAGAAAATAAATTACATTAAGGAGCTGAATTGAAACAAATATATATGCAACACTGTAGCGCTGAGAATAATGACAACACTATCATTAGTTTTGACTATCTCATAAGAAACATTATTATATCCAGGCATAAGAGGAACTGAAAAGCTTTATGATTTCCACCCATTAGCATAACCGAGAAGAGTTAAGCAAAACGTAGATGACTCATTTCCCATCATTAATCAAGCTACAGATAATATAAATTTTGTTAGAAGTTACATTTAGCAAAGATGGGAAGGCACAAACACAAGTGTTAGAAATACCAACCTTATACATACCTGACCTTACTACAACACAGTGATCTATTGTGATTACACAGTTTCACAAACAACAAACGAATCCTAAGATTTTGTGCGGTGTTAAGCATTTGATCTCCTGAAGCATTTAATTAATATAGCAATTAATCGACACTTATCTTAATCAGTTTACCAAACCATCTTGGATATCACTAAGCATCGTCAGTAAGTATGGTTAACTCTAATTTACTGATATCAAGTAGTTTTCTTTTTATTTTTATTAAGTAAAGAGCTGTTCAGTTTCTTTGGTCACATTTGTTCAAAGGTTATTCTTCACGAAGAAATATTTTCAGTTACCCGCGTTTTTGTTACTGCCCTTCATTTAGTTTCTCAAGATAAATGAGTTCCTGTTCAATGATGTTTATATTGGTAAATTACGATCACAATTATACCTGTGGCTGACCAAGAATTTACACGACAAGAAATTACAGAAGATCATCAAAGAAGTTTTAATCAGCTAATTATATTTCCCACTAAATAAACAATGCCATCAATACAATTCTGAGATGATACAATTTAACGTTAGCTCGTAGCATCTAGAAGACGGAAACTATATTTATAATTTATAATTCTTCTTTATAATTTATAGTTGTTAGTAGTTACGGCAAAATGCGTTTCACAAAAGATATTTAGTAATTACGAAACTATTAAAATGAATTTAACTTAATTAATCATTCCAACTCAAGCCGCTACACTTTTTTTCTGTTTGGTTTTATTACATACAAAACGCAATATTTACAGGGTTTTCAGTATTTAATCAAAGTGAACCAAATGTCAAGTGGAGCGTGACAGTCTATGTTAGAGGTTATGTCACACATTTACATGCATTACAACATAATTTCACTGCAGGGTATAGTTATTACGTACCAAATGTAAAAAAGGACCCAATAAATTTGATATTACGCATATATTACGTAAACAAAACATTATAAATCGATTCTGGCATTCTCCGCGTTTTTTGTACCTACATACCTAACACACTTGCTATTGATTTTGTTATTTAGAAGGCAATTACGGACTCTCTTAATATTATTTCCCATTATTTCTCTTTCTAAATGGAGAATCATTTACGATGCGTGTTTCTACCAACGTATGTTTTTGACAATATTACTTTACAAAGTTTATTCTTTAAAGATGAATATACCTACCGTAGTCGACAAATTTTAATTCCATATCCAAAATTACAAGAGAGAATAAACGCCTACACTGAGAGAACAATTTGTCATAATTATTTTTATTTATGTCAGTGTTATTCCCTTCTAAAATCAATTTCTTGTGACTAAACGAATTATTGTTTTGACGTAATTTCTTTCATCTCAAGAAGCAAACGTGTTAAAGTGTAATCAAATGTAATTATAATTGTGTATTATATCGATAACCGCGGTTAGACGACTACTGACTCTTCTGAGGAAATGCTGGGAGCCAGGGGTCAATTCTCCGAGTGAACGGTGACATTCTTCTCGGAGAATTGTATTACAATCGATCGCTGTCCACAACAAAGCAAATAACAGCGCAGCATTATAACTGGTAAAATAGTGCTGTAACAAGGTCATTAAATACATTTATCACACACAACTTAGACAAAAATTCAGTGCTGTTCAATTAGCAGAATATCACTTTACGGTTTTGATTTTTACTTAACGTATACTTTACAAACGATTGGCACCATAATGAAAATTTGACACTTTTCAATGTGTTCCGTATGTAGTACCTACATGTACTATAATCAATGTTCTATATCTGTATGTACAAGTCTCTGGGTAACTTAACAATTTAAACCTGACAACTGTTTTATGAAATATGGAACAGTTAAGTTATGCCTCTGATTATTCAATATTCTAAATACACATCAAGCGCTGCGAAGATAGTCCAACCAGTAATATACCTTGAAAACCACTGCAGTTGCACTCACCACAGATAATATCTTTAGAAACAAAGTCTCAATCAGAAGTATTTGAAACCAGCAACATTAAAGTAGCTTACAAATGGCGTATAACATAAATTCGCTAATCATGCTTTATCATTGCTCCTACATCATGCGCAATATCAAGATTAGAACTATCTGTTCTATATAAATGGAAATTCAACTATATCTGAGTATTGCACAATATTTTAGCTAGTTTTATCACATCTAAAGTATGTCGGGGATTTACTAGCTTTGCTCTAAGTTTTTGCAAATAAATTAAAAGATAATAACTCCCATTCTTTATCACCCTTTATCATTGACATCATTCCGAGTTTTCATTGTAAATAATGCTTCAAAGTTCAGAATGTTATACTGATTAATTTAAGAGGAACAAACATTGTGTAGCATGAGCTAAAAAAACATATAATTACAAAACCTAGCATGTGCCAATATTGCCTCAAAATATGATTGCAAATATTATGAAAACCTGCAGGTTTTGTCTATGTCATAGTAGTGTAATATGTAGACAATACAAAAATAAACAAAATACAAGAGAAAAAAATAAAAACAAAAAAAGTAGAAAATCTACTTTCTCGATGTTTCCCCACTAATACAAGTGCCTTCTGCAAAAGCGAAACGCAGGTAGAGGATACCAGAAGGTCACAGTAACTCGACGTGTCAACTACGCTAGAGGCAAAATCTTTCTGATCGACGTACTCGTGATGTTGTTTGATCCTAGTTTCAACTGAGGGTTCGGTTTCACTTATATATACTGAATCACAATCACAGGGAATTTTATAAATGCCTTTCTGGGAGAGAGCATGGTATAGGTCGACCAAAATACCGTGACAGTGATGACGTGTTCTGCGCGCGGTGGAGCGTATACGACAATATAACAAGCGTGACTGAACGCTCTCCGCACCTCTCTAGAATCCCGTGGCAGTTGCACTTAAGTAAGTGCAACTGATTCTGGTCGATCTATAAAGATCTTTGGAAGAAGCGAGAATTTGGAAAATTTTAGTAAAAGATTTAGATATGGCTATAATGTTTTCTTTACGGAGAATTCTACAGATGTGATACGTAACACCATGAGTCTAGGAGAGAACGATAGTGATTTATTTGCGGATAAATATCTGTTGATGTCCGTTTTTGTATTGGAGCTATAACCATTCTGGAAAAGAGTTGCTTTGATGTGGTTTCGATATTTATTGATATTTTTGGGTTGGAAAATTGAAATTACAATGTACAACTTACTGATAGCTTTTGTGCTGGGCGATGATGTGAGTTAGTATGGAGGTACAGCTGATCTAACTTGATGATTTAAGTGAGTCATATCACTTAAGTCATGGCCGCATAATAAAAATATCAACACACGGTAACCATATTGCAAATTTTAAATTTACATGTTTCGAAGCTGTGATGTTAAATGCCTCCACATAAATATTAGCTATAGACGAAGAAAGGAGAAAACTCCTAGCGACAACAGAGATTTAGAGTATTTTTCCTGGAAGGTAGATAAGTAGGTAAAACACGCCAAATAGAGGCATTTCTCAGGCAACTTTTCTAGGTCTAGCGATTGGTTGTCTTGGATTAATAATTGCTGGCTTACATGGATGGCATCTGTGATGAGCACTTTCGTGGAAAGTGAGGTGACATCAAAGATAAAAAGAAGATCTCCAGGTTCGATACAGGTTTCAGAAATAAGTTTATCAAAGAGTAAGCCATAGACGGAGTATTTTCTATGGATATATGTATGTATGTATATCTATATAATATGTGGAAGGTATTTGGCTAAGCCGTAAGTGGACAAATCTATTTTTGTTAGTGTTGGGTTGTAGTGCTGTTTTGTTTATGGATTTTAGGAAGACAATACAATCAAGATGGTTTAGATTCCTTGGATATTCTACTTTGTTGTGTGCCTGACGGAATATCAGAGGATTTAATTAATCAAATGATTAAATATTCCAATTTTGAGATGAGGTCACACAACAAGGGAGTATAACTACCATCCTGCAAACAATATGATATTTTGGGCAGGTACGGTGATATGACCATTGCGTTTTCTTTGTCAGCAAGAAGAATGATTATGTCTTTGTTGGCGCGAGAAAAACATACGCTCTATGTTCTACTTCAAATAAAGTTGCTTCACGAAAGAAAACCTAGTCCAGAAACGGTTTAAGTGTTGCAGCAAAATTTCTCCTTGTGAAGCTATGTTACATGATATGAAAGGCTACAGTTTTAACCTGTATTATGACACCTTGCATGTATTGACCACAATATAGTCATGTACAACGTGTTTCAAAATGAATTACGTCTAGTTTTTCATGAATTTTTCTTATAAATTATGATATACTCCGCTTTCTTGAAATGGGAGTACAGATTAAATAGTGCATAGGTTATCCACCTGTCGCTGTTAAAACGTATCGTCGAGCGATGTGATAAAATCAGTAACAAGTACAATTGAATTATTAATCTCTTTAATAAGATAACTTTAAAGATGGGCTATTAATCAAACAATTAAGATAAATAACTTATTTGTAGAAATTTTAATTCGTTATAATTTACAACAAGTTTCAAAATGGTTACCATTCTGTTGAATGCATAATACAATACGACGTTTCACGTTGTCAAAAATATTCTGCAATACATTTGGTGTTATTTCATTACATTTAATTATAATTGCATACATCAGGTAGACCTGTGTGTAATAGCATTACATTTAAAGTTGCTTTTTGCACAAATGTTTCTATATAATACCATTTTCAATTCTGTGCAAGTATCTGGTGCGTGATATTTGTACTTTCTGTAAAATAAACTCATCGCTATTCTAATAATTTCGAATACGGATTTAGAAAAAAACCGATTTCAACCAGCGTGACCTCTTTTGTTTCAACAATATGGAGCGCCGTCACGCAACGCTTTACCTGTTCCTGCGTATTTGAAGTTATGAAGTTTTTCAAACGATTACGTGGCCAACCACTTTGATTGGCCACTTAATGCCAACCAAAATTTAACTTCTCTGGATTATATTTTGTATGCATACTTGAAAAGTAAAGGATAGGCGAGTTGACCAGAGAATTCAGAAGATGTAAAAGCACAGATATGCCAAGAAGTATGACATATTACCCCACATGTCATCGACAATGTTCAAAAAGAAATTGTTAATCGCCTTGGCTACTGTCAGACTTTTAACTGTGCTGAATTGAAATACTTAATTCATATAAATATTTTTCATTTTTGCGTTAATTTTTCTTCAAAATTTGTGGAGTTATATTAAAAAAATAACAATGACAGTTTTTTCATACACCCTGTATATTTGAGTCTCACGTAAAAAACTCGAAACTAAAAGTAAAAATCGACGGATTGAATCAATCCAGTCCTTTAAAGATGCACTGTATATATACAGGGTCCGGCAACGAAGCGGGGACGGAAGATTACACGCTTATTTGAAAGTTTGTCAAATATTTAGTCATCGCATATTGTTCCGCACCATCAAGTGCACGTTTTAAAAAATATTTTGTTTTATACAGGGTGTTCCAGATGGAAATGCCAGACTAAAGTTGCATTTTTTTAAACGGAACACCCCGTATATTAATAGAGAAAATGATCCGCGCTTGAAAGCTGGTTACAACGATATAATGTTGTATAGGCCTAAAGTTGATAGTTTCTGTGTAAACAATGATTTTACTTGATAAATTGATACATTTCAGTAGGCTATTCTGCATAGGGAAAAACAAAAGATTCGAAACCAACAGAGTAGAATATTTTTTACTAGTATGGACTGTCGTTACTATGTGAAATAAATTCTGCAACTGCTCGCTTTATACAGGGTGTTCATAATTTTGCAAAATCGAAGAAATCTCAAAATTTTTAAATGGAACACCCTGTATATTTTTTGCTCATTGGAAAGCCTTTTTACTACGCTTTCTATTGATATCTCATTTGATGCACCTAGGATAGATCATTTTCTAATTATTTCTTTTTAAAGTTGAGTTAATGAGAAATGCTTGTATTTTTAGAAGCTAATTTGCATTTCAAACCTACTGTAAGATCGGATATTCGACAAATCCATAAATCCATAAATGGTCTATAATAAGAAGAAACTCCATTTAGTATGAGAAACAATTGATTTTCACTCAGCGGTGAAAGGTAACATTAATTTAATATAAAGTAAAGGTGTCAGTTTTAAGCTTGTATACTAATAACCAAGTTGTACAAAATTTCGTTTTGTGTTATGGTAGTATTTCGTTCAATCTTTAAAAGAAATTGTTATAATGACTAATTTTAGTAGATACTCAACAAACGCAAGCTCCTACCTTCAATAGCTGTTACCTTTGAAATACCATCTATACTTACATCTCTCCACATACAGAACATTTAGATCGACTAAGGCCAGCTAGAAAAGAGATAGATCTAGAGTGGAGGGTTTAAAACATATACGGAATAGCACGCTCGCCAATGCGTTAATTCCGTATATGTTTTACAACGGTTTCCTCTAGATCTATATCTTTTCTAGCTAGCCTTACTCGCTCTAAATGTTCTGTATGTGGATTTTTCTGTATTGTTAATAATGCGGGCAGTTCGCTTTGTTTATTGATTACCGGTTTATTTGTTTCTCCTTCTTGTAGGTTACACCATCAGTTTCTATAAATTTCTCTAATAATCTTTCAAATGCTTCCGGTCTTCTTTCAAGGACTGGAAATCTCTCTGCATATACTCTACTTGCTAGGAGACAATTTCTTGTACACTCCTCAAGAATAAATATCATATTTACCATTTCTTGAGTAGGTACCTACTAAAATTAGTCAATATAACAACTGCTTTTAAAGATTGAACTGAATACTGTATAACACAAAACGAAATTTTTTACAACTTGGTTATTAAGTATACAAGCTTAAAACACCAGATAACTTGATTAGCAGTGAATCTATTGAAAATGCTATATTACTTTATATTAATTTAATGTTTGCATTCACCGCTGAATGAAAATCAATTGTTTCTCATACTAAATGGAGTTTCTTCTTTTTATAGACCATTTATGGATTATTTGTTGAATATCCAATCTTACAATAGGTTTAAAGTGCAAATTAGCTACTAAAAATATAAGCATTTATCATTAATTCAACTTTAAGAAGAAATAATTAGAAAATGATCTATCCTAGGTGCATCAAATAAGGTATCAATAGAAAGCGTAGTAAAAGAGCTTTCCAATGAGCAAAAAATATACAGGGTGTTCCATTTAAAAATTTCGAGATTTCTTCGATTTTGCAAAATTGTGAACACCCTGTATAAAGGGAGCAGCTGCAGAATTTATTTCACATAATAACGACAGTCCATACTAGTAAAAAAATATTCTACTCTGTTGGTTTCGAATCTTTTGTTTTTCCCTATGCAGAATAGCCTACTGAAATGTATCAATTTATCAAGTAAAATCATTGTTTACACAGAAACTATCGACTTTAGACCTATACAACATTATATCGTTGTAACCAGCTTTCAAGCGCGGATCATTTTCTCGATTAATATACAGGGTGTTCCATTTAAAAAAATGCAACTTTAGTCTGGCATTTCCATCTGGAACACCCTGTATAAAACAAAATATTTTTAAAACGTGCACTTGATGGTGCGGAACAATATCCGATGACTAAATATTTGACTAACTTTCAAATAAGCGTGTAATCTTCCGTCCCCGCTTCGTTGCCGGACCCTGTATATACCTGGTGCGTCATTAGTGTGTCCGCGGAGTTTGACTTAAAAACTAAGAAAGTGTCACAGTTAGCAAAATTCGAACGCTTTTTTTCCCATTTTTTTTTAAATAGAACTACCTACTATTTTTCAATATCGTTACCAAATTCCATGTAAAATTACCTTCAAAATGGTAACAATATCGTAATACTTATTTATAGTATTTCCGAAAATATTACACTTTTATATGAAATATCTTTAATATTACTTACTATTGAGTACATCTAACATAGATAACATACCATATATGATACGTAATAAAAATCATTATTATATTAATTCTTTGATTTATTGATTAATTCAAATGATGCTTAAATATATTTCCATCCTGCTCGATGCACATTCTCAATCTTTTCTCTATGGACTGACTTACATTTTCACTTATCCTGTTTGCGTTCAGCTGAAGAAACGCATTTGTTATACGTTGCTTTATGTCTTCTGCGGTTGTGGGGGGGTGTCATGTAAACGATGATTTATATTGTACGCCACAGAAAAAAATCACAAGGGGTAAGATTTGGTGATCGTGGTGGCTAGTTTATTGGACCTTCTCTTCCAATCCACCTATGTGTTAGTAAATACCCTAGCTAGGTACGCTCTTGCAGCAGCTCCGTAATGTGCGGAAGCACCATCGTGTTGATACTACAATCTATCCATGAAATTACCTGGAAGACCTTCAAGTAATGTTGGTAAAGTATTTTCTAAGCAATCTGTATAAATTTCACAACCTACAACAGCGTTTTCTAAGATGCCTCCTCCTCTTTCCCCTTCCCCCAAGTATTAACACTCCATTTCTGCTGATACAAAATTGGTTGCACAAAATGAGGGTTACTTGTGTGATAGTAGTGTGAATTTTCCAATGTTGCCTCATTTGTAAAAAGTATATGATCTAGGAAATGTTGATCATGACGTAAGCGTAAAACATCCATTCACAATTGCAAAAGTCTCTTTTCAAAATCCCTTGGCAGTAAACCTGGGTGAATACTAATTTTATAAGGGTGTAACATATTTTTTTTTTATAATTCTTCTCGTACTAGTAGTTGTAATTTCATTTTGTTTCGAAATTGCCCTTTTAAACACGTGCAGACTTTCTATAATAGATTGAATGAGTGTCACTTCATTATCTTCTGTCAGCATGGTTTTTGTCCTTTCGTGTTTGGGTAATTCACAGAACCGGACCGAAGGAACGTTACTAACAAACTATCAAAGCTCTTCTTATCCGACGTTTTATGATTAGGGTATTCGACTGCATATATTCGTGATGCTAATAGTGGATTTCTGTCGCAAGCGCCAAGAATAAATATCACGTCTATAAGTTCTTTGAGAAATTTATTTTTTATAATTGAAAGTCAATAAAGAATAACAGCAACAAAACGATATAACTAATAACAGGATTAAAGTAAGACGTAATAACAAATAATCAATAACTAAATAATTTATATTGCAACAAGCGAGTAGTGCTAAGAAATATGAAGACGCTATGATAGTAAAGAGAAATTACAAAAAAACGACTTGTAGAGATTTTCAACAGACGCTTGACGTTTCGTTAAATTATGACATTTTGTTTGAAAATCATGGCTATCTAGGTGGTATCCCGCATGTTGAATAGCATTAAAGATATTTCTAACAAAAGTTTAATATCTAGTACTAATACTAAAACTACTATAAATAAGTATTACGATATTGGTACCATTTTCAAGGTATATAAAAAGTATAGGTTCCATTTAAAAAAATTGAGAGAGAAGCGTTAAAATTTTGCCAAATGTTGCACGACATATTTAACACCCTGTATATATTTGTATATTATGCCATCTAGAAACATGTAAAGTGTTAGTCCCCAAATAGGCCAATAAAATTAAATCGAAAAAATCTGTATTGAGGAATTAATTTCCAGCAAGCTGGAAATCGTTTTAAAACCTCTATTTGGTCCTAAATGCGTGTAATCTGAGTTTGCACCATCCCAGGTGGTGAGCTTAACTTTTAGTAGGCAAAAAACCGCCAAATTTTTGCACCTTTTTTTATTTTTTTTGCTTGTAGCTGGAAAACGGTGCGTCGGACGGAAAATGTCATTCTATTTAAAAATACATAGGACTAAATTCGGCGTCGACTGACATTTAAAAAATCAAATTCGGTTCAGTGGTATAGCCAAAATCGAATGTTAAAAACGAAAAAACTTTCCTATTTTGGTGTAACCTTACATTAAGCGGCTTTCCAAGACCACATATCTTGAAGACACTATACTACTTACTACTATTGAAAAAACTCGTGGGATAAAAGTCGTAGAGAATAAAATTTCACGCTACATGTTACACCTTAGTTTTTAAATACATTCATTTAAAATTCGGAATTTGGCATCAATTCGAAATCGTTTTTTTTTTGACGTTTTGAGTAATCTTATGTTATTTAAGGTAAACAATATCAACATTTTGCACCAAAACAGCACTTCTTATTGCTTTGCAATGTTAAAGAAATATGCATAATCTGAGTATAAATTCGAGAAGTACAAATAAAAATCAATATTAAGTTTATCGAAGTTCGGTATTACCATTAAATCGTTAATAAGTATTATTATAACCAAATAATTTAACGCTCGATGTATATAAACTAGGAGAAGAAAACGCCAAAAAATTGAGCAGGATAAGTTGCTTTAATACATTTTGTTTTTTATTGCAACGTTTCGGTGCAAACCCGCACCTTTTTGTAGCTACAAAGATATTAAAACTTAAATTAATGAACATTAATGACGAGGTACAACAAAGAGAAACAATGTAAGTGTATAAAAATTAAAAAAAAAAATTTCTTAAAAATATTTTAGAAAAAATTTAGGTTAAAAAATGGGTACATACCAATCAACAAATTTAATCAGAAACCATGTCAAATAACTTAAGCAGTCCAATAGTTTGATAATATATTAATGACATCTCTTCTGATTAAAATACCAAATGACGAGATTATTAAGCAATTATAAAAATTATTGCAACAAATGTCTTGTTCTAGGAGAGTCGTAACTGGACCAGTGCTAGCACTTTTTGAAAATATGTGCACGTGTGAAGGAAATTGAGGTTTTATATCAGGGTTAACATAGTGATGGTAAACGAACAAACGCGAAAACATATAAAGATGATATAAATAGATAGGTATGCAGCACAAAATGTTGCAGCATTCATGTTCGCATTTTCTTAGATGTTGATGGTCCTTCATCTGAGAAGCTCGGACGGCGCGGTTGTATATCAAGCTCCTCTTTATCGGGATTATCTTTAACGGGACTATCCTCACCAATTTCTGCTTCTACGGCAATATCAGTCACATCCTCATCCACGAAGAATGCTGAATCCGAGCATGACTGGCCGTTGCAGTTGAGGCATCCTTCATTGAACATTCCCAACAAACAAAATTCAAATTTCGCGCAATTATTTTTAGTAACTTCAACGCTGAAACATGAAATGACCTATAAATTTGTTTCAGATTAATAGTTCTTTTTATACGATTATGTTGTAGTTACTAAAAATAATTGCGTGAAATTTGAATTTTGTTTGCTGGGTTTCATGCCTACTTTTCGGCAGCTGCACTTCCCTGTACACTCCATTGTACATTTGCAGGAAACAGTGTTAAGAATTTTAACTGGAGCTGCATCCTTAGTGTTTATGATAGGGAGAAGGCCAAGGTCCCTAGGACCCAGAGGGGCTGCCAAGAACCATTGACCTGCTGAAATGAGCACCTCAGGATCGGCATCTTCATGAGGGAAAACCTTGACAGTCTCTTGTAATGTCGTGTTCCTTTGAAGAAGCTTGACAAACTTCAACTTCCCTTGGCGATAGAATGCAGAGGTTGCATCACATCCACTGATTGCATGTAGGAACAGAATATTCTGTTTGACAACAGACGAGAAGTTGAAGTACTTGGGAGAGTAGAAGGTAGGGTATCAGCATCCTCAACATTTTGCCTTACTTTATACCCATTCTGTACCAATTTCTCACGCAGCATGGAAATCAGCCGTTCTTTGATATTGTCGTTGGAGGTTGCACCAAAATACGAATTTTTTTTCGTTTTTAACATTCGATTTTGGCTATACCACTAAACCGAATTGGATTTTTTAAATGCCAGTCGACGCAAAATTTAGTCCTCTGTATTTTTAAATATAATGAAATTTTCCGTCCGACGCACCGTTTTCCAGCTACAAGCAAAAAAATAAAAAAAGGTCCAAAATTTGGCGGTTTTTCGACTACTAAAAGTTAAGCTCCCCCCTGTGATGGTGCAAACTCAGATTACACGCATTTAGGACCAAACAGAGGTTTTAAAATGATTTCCAGCTTGCTGGAAATTAATTCCTCAAAATATATTAATTTGATTGGCCTAAAATTGATATCCAACGAATAATTCGATACAAGATACCAATCTTCAATCCACATCTTAAAATGTCAGATGCCGTATCGGTAAAATTTTTGACAAAAAATTCAATACAGGCTAAACTAGTTATCGGAAGTGCAGATAATCATTGCAAACGTAATTTAGGTGCTATCGAAATAGTTACAAAAAAATATAGCAATCTATTTAAATTAAAAAAATTGAATAGTGCTGCGGGAATTTTCAACACCCTGTATGTTCCGAAATAATTTTATAAAAAGCACTTTAATGTACTGTATAGGCACAACAAATTTCATTTTCCTATCTTTGTTAGTTTTCAGACCAAACTTCGCGGACACATTAATGGCGCACCCGGTATATGTATGTAATATATACCTATACATTTTTAAATTATTTATTTTCATCTTCTAGTAGATGACTTTCCAAGATGATTGCATCTACTTATAGAACATAACATGTTAGAACGTTATGTTTATTACTTTTCGTATATACAACTTAAGCGTCTAGACTTCTGCATGTAGACAACATAATCACTGTATAACAAATATCTCTATTATTAGTAACTTGTAAATTTTGTCGGCGTAGTATTTGACAAATCACGAACTTGCGTTCAATATCTACAAATACTAATTAACTTTGCAACTTCGATGCAATGCAAATAGGCACACGAATTATATTCGCAAATTTACGTAATGCTTCTTTCCTACACTCTCAAACGTTACCCAACGGAGCCTCAACTTCGAAAAAGATTAATTTGATTACATTTTACTACGCAAACAAACGCATTTTTTAAAATTGGCAACAGCTCCCAGCGGGCCTCTCGCAACTCAAATAAAATTGTCCTAGGTCGTACAATTATCAGCGAATTTAGAGAGATAATTTTTTTAATCTACCCGAATTACGTTGCACGCTAGCATCATAATTGGCGTTTATTGAGTTCGTACATACAAATAAGAATCACAAAACGCTATAAAAAACTTTATAGAGCTTTGTTTTTAAATATATATTGAATTATACTATTACTACTAATTGTTTTTAGTTTTTTAAGTAAGACTCTCTAGATAAGAATGACAAAATATTTAAACTGATAGACATCTTCAGCATGGTAATTGATTTGTTATATTAGTTATTCACTCCTCGAAAAAAACATAAACAATTTATTAATAGGTATTAGATGCGCTGTACTGATTAAGACACGCGAAAGTCAATGAATTTTCTGCAGTTAAAATGTAGAATATATTACATTTCTACATTATTTTCTGGTGTAATTTGACTACTAAATGTTACTACTTAACTTATTTCCTTACAATTAAAATGATTTTGCTAAATTTAATGATATCCAGCGATTGCGATACTAAAAATAATAGTTATATCGCTAAACATATATTATACATAGGTATTAAAATTGCTATATGTATTATAATAATGCAACAAAATGTAATATTTTCTATGAGCAACATCATTTTTCATAACTGTTTTCATTCTTCAAGGTCATCTTATTTATCTAAAGGAGCTCTTCATGAACAATGTTGCCGTAAACACTTCGTTTTGATGTTGTTGATCTTTAGTTTGTTAATAATTTTGGTGTAGAAACCTCAAATTTAATTCAAGTTAAGATCAATTTACTATCGAAAAATTAGTATCATACGAAATAATCGTACATCTTGTAAATTGGTTAATACGATTATGTAGCAAACTACTGCGAAGTGCTAAAATTTACCTCGTCGTCGTTCCATCAAATGAAAGAATGAATTGCTCAATTTCAATAAATAGCTATTTCATATTAATGAAGGTTTTAATTTGAATTGATAAACAATAGGAAGTGAAAAGTTCTGTACATATGCATATATCTGCTGGCATGAAGAAATGCTTTTGCATACATACATACATAAATGCCTGGTGTATGATTTAAAGAAAACATCTGTAGGTATATCATACGCTAAAAGTTTGATGCACTCGTAATAATAATTTTCTGTTTCATTTTTCGATAGTAATTGTTTTTAGCTTCAAATCCAACCCTGTGATAAATCTGATCTAATATGCTAATTGCAACAAAATTATAATGATCGCAATTTCTGACCAGTACATTATTGTAGTCATACAATACGCATAATTAAAAGTATGCTTACATTGCCGTTTAACATATATGAGTGATGTAGATTTACAAATACGATAAAATTATTTACGACCTATACCAAGATGTTTAACTGTAACTTATTAATTATTTAGCAAGCAGGTAAACATGTTTGTGCACTGAATTCATTTTCTTGTCACAAACAACAAACGCATGTAAATGAAACTGCAAAATACACCAATGTACAGGGCACATTAATATCAAAACCTTATTGACAATATAGGTACGTATGTAGTGTATAGGCAGTAAATTTCGCTAACAATCGCAAGGTAATCAATTTAAACGAGAAAGAAACCTGGCAAAAAACTATACTTTAGTCAGTGTTTCTAAAGTAAGAAGACAAATAAAGAACATATGATCTGAGATTCATATCTATCTACACAGTAAGAATGTGTATATGTATTACTAGTACTACTAAAAGTTCATTACTTCATTGTAATAGGTGTGGACTCTCGCGTCAACCACATATGACAATGTAATACGAGGGCGGTCTGAAATATTCTCTTCAGGTCAGTTTCACTGATCACAGCTGATGAACGATGATTATTCGTTAGAAAGCTAACATTATATTCTGCATCTACTGCTTTACCTTTTTAAGATAGTTGATCAATAGAATTTCGTTCACATATCGAAACACCGATGCTATAACACACATTAACACAGAAAATCACTCCTGCTTGCATAAAACGCACCAAAATCGAGTTCCGAAATCAATTACTGCAGATACATTTTCTTCTATAGAGAATTACGTTTAATTATTACTTGCAGAAGTAGGCAATACTAAGTTTTATAGGAAAACTGTGAAGTAGCTAATTAATTTATGTGAAGGAAAAACGTGAACGGCAATGAACTCAGTTTTAAACAATAGGAAGCGCTCTTTTGTATTTCCACAAAATCTGCCTCGCAAAACAGTTTCACATGCTTTGAAAACAGAAATCCAGTAACAACTGTCATTCAAGGTCATAACCATTCAGCAGAATAAGGGAACCACAGCATAATCCCACTCAGCGTTTAAAATGCAATACGAATGATTGTTCTATAAATAAATAAATAAAAGCCAAAGCAAAAAAGAAATCTATTGTACATAAAAAATAAAAAAGTAGCACAAGAAAATATCTAAACGCAGTGCACTTCTTTCAATATCTCAATTATTACTATGTTTTCTTCAGTTTTGGACATTTTAGGGTATGGATATATGAGTCGCTCTCTCGATAACTACTAGTGATAACAATTGGTCAGCGAGCGAATTGATTAGTGTCCATTTAAATATCGCTCATCGCTCATCGCTCAATCCCATTCTAACCAGTGACTACGCTATCTTCGTATAACTTCGGATAATTATATATCTACAGGTTATAGGTTACCTGTACATACTATTTAGATTCTATGGTAATTAAGGCAGTATCCTACAAATGTATTATCTTATTTAAGAAAGCTAGATACAAAAAAAAAACCTGATAAGCTCACAATGATATCTACATTTTCTGGAGATTGTCTCGAGATTATTTTAAAATCCACTTAATGTATGGACATCTATTACGGTGCATATTGTATTCGACCCATCAATGTCAAATAATGTATGTACATACATGCATACATGTAGCAAAAACATTTATGTCGTAGTTTTGTATGTCTACGTCGCAATCTAAAAAATATCATTCATATAGCTTTACAGCTCTGATAAAATCATCATCGACCTATACCAACCCGATTTACAGTCACTTTTTCATTATCTAAGGTGGGAAAAACATGTTTATTAAATTACAAAAATGAGAGTTTTTATAATTAGCACCGTGATAAGCGATAATGCTCACCTGGTGATCTGCACTCGAAATGTACATACATATATAAAAATAAGATAACGATGGTGAACATGCTAAATTTCGCTGTATTCATTATCTAGTTCCATTTTGCAAAATCTGGTTCATTTATAATTTTTTACACTCTGCAGATGTATAGTTGCATCCGTGGAGTGGTAAATATATTTATTGAGAAGCCTGCTGATGCAGGTGTACTCCCGTACATTTAGAAATTATAAACAATGCTTTTACACGTCCATCTTATCATTGCGTCCGTCCTACAAAAAAGATAAATAGCTATTTCACTATCATATTTAACACTTGCCCACAATAAAGTTATATCTTTTGTTTAAATTAAATGTTTAATATCTTTTGAACCTATATTAAGATATTTTGGATAAGCAATGAATTATGCAGTAACACACATTTCTTGCACAAAACAGTTTTTGGATACAATGGTAATTTTGACATATTTTCATTGTTTCCTTTAATAAACACAGCCCAAATATTATCCGCAATCTTTGCAGTTCTAGTGACCTATTTGACTTTATACTAAATTTGCTTTAGCCGCTTTCGTTCTACATATTTACTTTTCAAAGTGCGTAGTTATATGTGTGAGCTAGTAACGACGTACAGCTGCTACGAACAAACTCAATTTATAACTTGTTGATTTACTGTTGATACAACGTAAATATATTCTACCTTGATTACTTTCGTAACTTCCAGATCTAATATGTGCAAGCAGAACAATAACACGATTAATATGTAAAAGGCGGTACACCTCGAACAGATGGGATTCAATTCAATAATTTAAGCACAAGTGGTAAACATAGAACAACCTATTGCAGTTCTCAAAATCCACTGGGTCTGTTATATCGCATACTATATCAAAAATACTACTTACTTTGTCCAAATTTTGTAAATTATTCATACACTGGAATACCTTTTCTCAATCCGAAATTTAAGTCAAATTTGCAATTAAATAAAAATAAATCTCACGATATTGTACACCAATTTCAAAAGTTCACAGACTAATTCCTGATGAATTAGAATTACAACACCATTTCGTGGGCAAATAGGTTGTTTTCAGATTTTTTTAATAAATTTATGCTAATATTAACAATCGTTGAAATGGCATTCAATTCATTGAAATTAACAATACTTGAACGGTATCGTTGATAAACAGAAGATCGTAAACATGTTTACGTTCAAATCGACCAGACAGTTGACGAAGAAATTACCGAAAGATGTGGGTTTAGTGTTTACAAAATTTTAAATAAAATTGATAAAAATAGAAAAAAGAATATGTAAAGCAAGTTCTACCTTTTAAACTAAAGGTAAATTAAATTGATATTTCATTTCATACTGATGTTCCGATAATCTAAAACTGCCTTTAATAAATCGTTGTAACGATCGTGTGTAATGGTGCTTTCAACGGAGTACAGATACCGAAAATTCGAAGCTTATCTTGCGTGACAGTATACAACCAATATTGTGAATTTCAGCCC
The DNA here is from genome assembly GCA_023690525.1 of Holotrichia oblita. Lineage (NCBI taxonomy): Eukaryota > Metazoa > Arthropoda > Insecta > Coleoptera > Scarabaeidae > Holotrichia > Holotrichia oblita. Next base: position 84,575,401 of record CM043016.1, on the reverse strand, counting down.
AAGTACTAAAGCAGTTCTTACTTAATTTCGTTTATCAGTGCCTTTGAAAATGGATTTCTTTTTCAGTCGTCCGTTAGAACTAACACAAACAATTGGAGTATGCTCTAACAGTATCAATTGCTCCAGTGCACGGCTAGCAATTATATTAAAATATTTGACTAATCTTTGAATGATTTAGGACTAATAAAGTAGATGCATTCTGTGGTGATATACAATGCTTTTTGATAATACCTTTATTATAATATCAATATTGATTGCTCTACATTGTTCCAAATTTCTGAATTGGCACAATAATTTATTGATGTTATGGGAGCATATACGACTTGTAGTGATAAATGGGAACTAACAATTAGATTCTGATGTACCGGAACATTTGCTATTATCTCGCGATCATAGATATTATCATAACAACAAACCACACTATAATAATACACACTATAGTAATATAGTAAAATTATGAGGGCTTCGGGGTTTGACCGCGGTATAGTAAAGTAAATATATACAATACATAAAGAAAATAAAGGTAAAAATTAAAATACAAAAAATATAAAAAATATATACAACTTACTCAATCTAGCACAACCTACGAAAGTCAGAAGGATTTCACCTCTAGCCTGGTTGACACATCGAGTTACCCTGACCATTTGGCGCTCCTCGCCTAGTTTTTCTTCTGCCACATTAGTGGCGAAACGTCGAGTTTGACTAAATTGTATATATTTTTTGTATTTTAATTTTCACCTATGTTTTATTTTTGTATTTTATATATTAATTTACTATGACGCAGTCCAAACCTGGAAGCCCTCATAACAAAGACTTGGACCGCGGAAGCCTTCAATATCATTTAATATTTAATCCAAGACATCCGAGTATCTGCTATGTCCGCTACTGGACAGAAACCACTCTGGCCTCTTTCCAGCAGCTCGATGTGTAACCTGTAGCTTTAGCTTGCTAACGATTTGAAATTCAAATATTTGATTTATTTTCCGTGCAAGATCCTATTCTCCCCATGCTCTTACGTTAGGTATCTGAGGTGAACTCACAATCAGTTCACTGTCACACACTGATCTGCGGTTGAATGATTGATCTCGAAGACCAAAAAGTTCTCGTCAACGTGCTCTTCTTCCAATCTTGTAGAGTCAGCGAGAGGTTTAGCCGTGAAAGGAAATCCTTAGACCAGCATCAACTAAATTGAAAAAAACAAGATTCATACTTTTAGTAACAATAAAAGGTAACATACCTAAGTGTTTTACGAAAATGCGCACAAAAGTTGCACAAATAGTCATTAAAGATACTTCAAATAACGAGTCACTTTTTTTTTCTGAAGAAGCAGGTCTTTGTACCCATGTTTTAGTTTGATGTAGTAATTGAATCCATATGTTTCTTATCCTATACCTATACCTTTTCTTGAACACAAAATTTAATTCGCATGCAACATTCAGATTTTGTCGTCGAAAGCGATCTACTTTTATGCAATGATGTACTAACCATATCGTGCTGTATTTAATTCTGTCCATTAGGAGGTAACTGCGGGTAATAATTATAACTGTCCTACACCGTGACGAACTGTTATTATAATTGGTGACGCGTTTAACAACGTATTAGCAATTATACAGGTAGCGAACGTGCGAATCATGTACTTTCAACTGAAATGTGTCAAAATAATAAATTAAGACGGATGAAATTTACCATCACGCTGTTATGAGCAGTTAGTTTGGTCATATAGTGCCCACATCTTCTGGGCAGTGTTAATTTAATTATTTCCGTTTTAATTATTTGATCATCTTAGTATGCACGTTTACGCCTATGCGTAGTAGTTTGCTTTTACGACGTTAACGGTAAATATTTGTCGCTTAGAAATCTGAACTACCGTAAATTTTAATTAGATTAGAATATATAAGGTAATAACTTTAATGAATTTTATATGTTGGACATACCTAGTAGGAAATAGGAGGTTATAAATAAGCTTTATGTAAAAAATAATTGTTTGTTTAGTTAGCTGTTAATAAAGTACAAGCTGAAATAATGTCAGTTTAATGGAACCTGCTTATTTATATCTTAAATAATGTAGTATCGAGATTCCTAATGGTTAATTATTACTCAAACCATAAAGTCACACAAGCTGGTTAATGCCGCAAGATATACGTAAATGTAGACGGAAGTATGAAATCGCAGGCAGTAATAAACATGGTAAGAAGTAATCCTTATTTCTTCCTCACTGTGTATATAGTTACAGGAGGAAATATTCATACATTAACGTTTCACTGTCATTCTTGCATACACATAGTTAAATATAAACAACACTTTAAATAAGGACTACAAAATTACAATTATTCGTAACAATAGCTACCCGTATGATACAATATATGCAGTATTATACAAATCGAGACTTTAATTCTATTTTGCAGCACACCGTCTAGAAATGAGCACACTCTTCATCAATATAACATTACAATAATAATAAGTCCTACGCAGCTACTGCGGCATCTACGAAATATAATTGAATTTTATAGAATACACTACAGTTATTTAAACTTTGTATTCAAAATACTTCAAGTTGAACCTTCTTGCATACAACCATTACAAAAGTTAGATTTTATACATATCACAAATTTGAATCAAAACTGAATGCGAGCAAGTTTTGTGTTTTTAATAACGGACCTGACGAATATGTCCCAGGACACCTAAACATAATTTCAACAGTACAATTACTGGTTATTACATATCAAATCACTCTTAATGATTAAAACTTTCTCGCCTTTGTCGTTCTTCGTGCATCATTCCATCTAGCAGGGAATAGTTGAGCCCTATACATGCGTTTTGTGTTTAACTAAGTCTGAAGGATTTCTTGCTTTATACTTTTGCGTTGATTACATAATCTTTATATAGACTACGAAAATAGTAATAAATATAGCACGTTCACAATTTGAGTTGCTATTTAAAGACAAAAGAAACAATATCGAATGTATAACCATGTTATTTCCATTGGCTAACTTATTTTAATTATGTGGATATAATTTATATCCATATGATACACACACCTATATCTACAAACACATTCGGAGCATGCTATTTACTTAAATGGAGATAGGATCACAATTCTGTAAAATATTAGTTACTTCTTTAGTTTAAAAGTTAGTACAGTTTTTAAAACAACAATGCAAGGCCCGCTTAGGCGCGCTGGATTTATGAACCGCCTGTGTATATACAGTGCGCCCGTAGAGTAATCAGCAGGAGAATATCATTTCTAGCTAAACAAACATCTTTAATGGAAATTCACACGTCGATTTTTGACCTTAATTTACCGCCTGTTTCCATAATAATTCAATATTAGTGAACCGCGTTCGAGTGATGATACGGTCGATAATTAAGTATATATAATGTTCAATTCAAAAAATTGTTTATGGCATGATCACTGAAAGAAGGTTCAGCCTGTATATTGAATTATGATATACAAAAATACGGTAAATTAGAATCAGAAATCGACATATCTCGCGAAATTTCTAAAAATGAGTTTGTGCGTAACTTTATACACGCACTTATTTATTCTTCAAGGCGATGCAACTATCGCAAAAGTATCTGACGGTAAAAATAGTTCAGTCAAAAATTATCATTTTCTTGATAAACGAATGAACGAAATTTCACTGTAGTACAATAGTACAATCTCTATAAATATACCATTTTCAGCCACATAAATTTTAAATAAGAAAAAAAAACCAATACAATATGACGAACGGAACTAAGGCACGAATCTCCCACTGTATATAAAGTACAACCGAACCCACCCCTTGTTTTTATATTAAAATGTTATGGTTGACTGTAAAGGAAGCAATTTAAAATGTAACCGTGAAACTCGAAACCTTTAATAACGTAATTTCGCAATTTTTTTTCGTCCGTTTTGTCGTCCCGCTTCAAAGATTAAATACATACAACGGAATTGCACCGTAATGCACTATTTTGCTGGCGTATAATTTTATTGTTTCGTGTCAGAAGAAAAATCTAAAGAAATTTTGACCTGTTTTACATTTGCATGTCCAGTATACCACCTCTCAATTATAAATTTTGACATTTCAAATTAGGGAGCATGCAAGAAATCATATGCTGTTAGAATATACTTAAAACTTAGCATATAAAAAGCGCTAAGTTACTTGGTTTACTAGGAGTAGAGGTCTTTAAAAGTAGATGTTTAAAGGTACCCCAAGTTACGATTGTATTACTAATAGCTATGTGCATACAATTGAAACAACTTCAACAACTCCCCATATTGATAAACACTTAAGTGTGTAGTATATATAGTAACTATGATATTAGTTGTAAAGGGTAGCAGAAATCATTGCAGTACTTTTATATTCCGCCATCTTTATTTACGACTTGATTAAAAGGAATAAAATCTAGTAAATTTTCGTCATATCATTGCTATTGTTCAATTTCAATTGCAGTTAAAATTTGCATAGATTTTCTTAGTAATCCAATTTTACATTTTTTATTATTTTGAGGTCAGGACTAATGCTTGTAGTGCGTGCATCTCAATGCTTCCAAAATGTCTATTATGTTTATTGACGTATTCAATCAATTAAAATATTGTTTCATGAGATAATAGAAAACAATTTTTTAGCAGTCTTTCTAAAATCAACCAAATAAAATTCTGCCAGTAAGATCAGAGGCTATGTTCTCGTAAAATACGTTTTTTGTAAATAGACCATTCTTCTTGTTTATAGAAAAAGAGATTGAAACGGATTGACACAGACCGAATGGGTATGTAAGAATTTGCAATAGCGGTCAACATATAATACTCGCTTTTACTCATTGTGATCTACGAAAATCTCTTTCAATTTAATTTCGTCAAATCTTTGTATTATTGTACTATCGTGTCGCACGTTCGCAAACTACTTTAAAAATTTCTTTGAATATATTAAAACTTGTTACAGTTTGCGCATTTGTAACAGTTTTGGACATAAAAAATATCTTGTTTGTTGCTAGACTATACTTGCTACCATTCAGGCTAGCAACACAAAAATTACCTAAATTACCCAACTAAACCACAAACATGAAAGCATACACATACGTTTGATACATTACTTTTGGAACGCAGTATACATTAAATTCACTTAACATAATAAAACAACAATCGCTGGTACAAAAGTAAAAGCACAATGAAGAAAGATCTACGACAGTATCCGTGGATTTCTCCGTTAGTATAAATTCTACTACAAGTATTAAGCAAAATAAAAATAAAACCTGTTTGCAGGTCTATACTACGAAATGCTCTTACAACTGCGAACAAATTTCATGTGTAACACGTTAATCACACATAGTTCGCATCAAACGGGATTTGTTTTCTTGTTTGTTTAGTATTAACTTAGTTTTGTCTACAATTTATGCTTAAAAAATCAGTTACCCGGCTAAGCCGACCAGAACATTCATAAACTCCTTCATTAGTTTCAAATCTTAAATGTGTGAGAATGAAAACTACGACAAAAGAACTTAGAAAGCGAGGTATGTAAATCTTTAAATATAGGTACAAAATATTATTTGAGATAAGAAATAGTTGGCACCTGTGAGATGACTAAGTCAGATAGACAGCAGTCAGATATACCAGAATCTGATCAATTGAAACTAAAATGCGTTCCTACTTGAGAAGATCGCTAGTTTCATAATACAATGTCTAACTTACTGTTCAATTGTTTTGTGACGCTTCACTGATTTCCGAGAAGCAGTCTCGAAACTATCGCTAATATACATATCCCTGTTTAAATAAATTCTAGTAAGTTTTACTATGGATAATAATTTTTTTTCATTAACTGCAAACTTTTGCAATAGCTACAGCGATTTCTTCCGTTTAGGCGGTAGTCTCCATCAAAGAACTAGCTGCTTGCTCAATACAATAATAGTTAACTAAAGAGCTCATTTACCACTAAGCAATCACTATATGCCGTCGCGTTTGACCGTATCACGGCCATTAACGGTATGTATTTCGTTAGTTATACATATAAAGCTGTAGAAATACCGAGGAAAAAATCACTTATGCAAAGGCAATGGATATTTTTCCAGTTTTTTCCAGTTTCCAGTTTCAAATAAGTCGATGTATGGTTGTTTTATAATGACGATATAATTTTCATCTACCCTGTATGCGGCCTATCCGTTTATTTTCTGAATAAAATTTTAATACTTTGATCTGACGAAAATTGTTTTTTCCTTATCACACAACAAAAAGACGTTTATCTTCTGCTCTGGTCGTTGCAATATTTATCATTTTACTGGTAAAATAACACACTTTAGTTTGAATAATTTTAAAATGTTGTGTTTTGTCTCTGAAGAATTTATATCAATTTTAACATGTTTTTTTGTCTTTAATAATTAAAAAAAATTTTTAACACTACATAATAGTGATGATAGATACAAAATTGTCATGATTGTTGGGTATGTCCACTTTGTGAGCTTTGGTTCTTTAATTAGTCAATCTTGCTTATGTAAGTATTTTTTTTTAACATATCGTTGATTACTTCTGTTCATTATACTAATTGTATTAGGTCTGAAGAAGGAGAATAAAAGCTCCGAAACGTTACTTAGCAGAATTTGACTCCGTTTTGATTCTCTTCACGAAACCCTTATTCTGGATCTCCAGTAAAATTTTTTACCAATTTAACGACGATAAGTGTCAGCAACTTTATCATTCCGAAGTTCAATTTAATATATTTTTCCAGTATCCACAAAGTTTTTAAGGTTATTTCATTTCCGTCACCTACGTACTAGTCGTGATCTGTGCCCAATGAAATAACAGCTGATGAATCCCATTTATAATCTGTTAGTTCATTGGAAATTAAGAAGCTATAAAACCTGAAAATACATTTGTAAAAGCCGTGCAAAAATAAGAAAATAATTTATAGTGTAGAAAAAATTCAGGAGGAAAATTACTCAAAACTATATAAGTTTACGCTAGCGATGTATCTGTAAAACTTTATCATTATTTTATGTATGTCTTGTAGAAAAACAACAACCAATTTCCTTAAAAGTAGACAACTTAATCAAGACCGCGACAGAGAGAAGCAAAAGCAGTAAAGATTCGACTGCAACTGTTTATTGCTGTACTGCGCATAACTTCAAAAACAAACTAGCAGTGAATAATTCTTTTAGTTAGTGGATTTATGTAGAAAAGTTTCCAAAGAAATACCGTAATAGTTTAATATGGTTGCATTAGGAAGTTGGAATGATAATTCGGAAGATATAAAATGAATTTTCTCCTTACATTAATACAGAAAATTGCTGCAAAATATTAGCGCTATTACTTTTTCGAAGTTCGAGACGCTTCTTTGTGTTTTATACGAGATAAATGCGGACGAGACAACTAAATTTGCTACGTTAATGTTATTGAAGGGAAGTTATTTCAATAAATTTTATTTGGGAAAATAGCTTCCTCTTTTCTCTAGTTGAAAATTAACGATCTAACTGCTGTACATATCTGGCTCACCACCCTATTATTTTCATTAAATTTTATATGAATAAAAATTTTATTAGTATATTATATTTCACATTTAATTTTTTTAATCGAAAAACCCAATAACTAAACACAATTAAACACAATTTCATAATATCACAAGCTAAACGGAACCTATGCGAAGAGATGAAGTGGTTTAGCAGCTGTCTATTTACCTTTCAAACAATGAAAAAATGAGATTAATAAATTTGAAAAGTTATTAGGTAAATATCAAAAGGTACGCATCTAAACAGTTTCTGAATTACCACTTCAAACAAAGGAACAAAACAAATAAAGGATTAGCATTACATTCAGCACGATTCCAACAAGAATTCTGTATGATAATATTAAGTGTGACAAATCATAGATATGATTCACCAACCTATCAACATCAATAGCATACCTTCTTCGACTCCTCTAAGTTTAGTAAGTCAGTCATTATTTCCAGAGCAGTACAAACTCGCTTCCTTTTCACTCAACAATCTAATTTTGGGCGCATTTAAGTATCCCTGCAATTAACCGCTGCCAATTAACTGAGATAGTATCTTAATTTTCATTCGTCTCGGGGGATATTTGTTTGAAATCTTTATAGATGCAACGACTTCCTCAAAAATAAAATACCTTATGCGTGATATAATCGACGCCCCAACTCTAGTGACATTTCTAGATAGATAGATTTACATCATAAACTATACGATTGATACTAATGCTTGATATATTTGACTCGAAGACAGGCAAGTTATTTTCTATCAGTTTCGTATCAAATTTATACATCAAACAGAAAAACCAACCACCCTTTCCATCTATCTTCATGTCAGAAGTATTACAGTCCATTGCCCACTACGCAACATTACGTTCAATCCCATCTGGTAACAACCCCTCTGTTTGATTAAATATTAATTTATTAACCCGATCAGTCACGATAAATGAATTTGACACGAAATTGCGTGTTGAAAAATGTTCCTTTTGCTCCCTTGCTACTGAATTTCATTTCCCTATTAGATTTTGTTATGAGACACAATCGGCTAAAGTTGAGGTAAAAACGTAACGGAAACATTTGCAGTAAATCGCAGTTAAATTGCTTCTACCAGTTATAACATTGTAGAGTACTCAAATTATAAAAACGTAAAAACTGGTAATTTTGTGTCTAGATTACAATCAAATTACTAATTTGGAATTCTTTAAATAAGTTTTATACGTATTTCAACAATAAGGTACAGGTATCATACGGAGAAAAAATTCAGTAATGAAATCAAACTGAGCATTGCCGTGGCACATATCACACCGAAGATTTATCAGAAACAATGTAAGTGGATTTTTATTGCACTTTATGTACAGTCACATAAAGGATCTCACTAAATGCAGTATAATAAAAAAGATCGTTACTTGAACTTCTATTCTATACTGAAAGATATTTACAAAATAAATTTAAAAACAATATAACTTAAATTAAATCAAAAATAAGTTGAGCAGTGTATGTATTATATGGGACTACTAACTAAATATTGCATGCTGTTTAAAATTAAAAGAGGATAATTCAGCGGCATACAGTTGAAATCGGAAGAAAAAAGCGATTTAAGGAGACTATACAAGTGATGAGTTTCTATTTAAAAAATAATTTGAAGATGGTTCAGCGTTTCAGACACGCTGAAATTACAAATAAGTATTTCCAGTACATGCAGCTCAAGAAGCTAACTTAACAAAGTGATTTAAATAGTTTTTTCTAACACAGATATCTATAAGAACAAGTATATCCCCATAACATACGTATTGAAAAATGCTGGAAAAGATTTAGACAGTGACGTTAATACTAAAAGAAATTTAAACATAACTTACACACACAAAACTACACCGCGAGAGTTGCAGTGATACCCAGACAGGCGATACAGCTTACGGAGTCACTGCAACTAAGCACCCACCATACATTAAAAAAAATATTGAGAAAAATATAATTAAAGCTATATTACATCTAGAATACTAGACTAAACTACTCCACCAACCTATTTTCTATTCCCATGTCCTTCAACACAATACGTTAAAACAACCTAACGCTAGTATTATTCAGCGATGGTAAGTCCCGTCTGTGAATACTCAACTTGAAAGTGAAATATAAGAATGTCTTGTACAAGCACGTTCTGTCACAACTTGTAAGTATACAGCTTGCTTTAATAAATCACCATTTGGGAAATAAAAGAGTTCCTACATTTTATGCAATTTTCGTAGCGTGCTCTGAGAAAATTATGTCGCGTACATCGCAAAGTGTATTTTAACAGCGACATTGCTACTAAAAAACAGCAGATATCTTAAAGTGGCAATTAATTAAAGCCGAAACCGTACTCAAAAATGCTTTTTACCTCTAAATAGAATGGATATAGGACGCGAGTAAGAAACGTGTTAAAATAAATTTTCCAAAACACGGCATGCCACCATCACATATGCGTATACACTTTACATGTTTATTTACAACAAGACCGAACAACCTACGACGTCTGGTTAGGATAGATTCTAAATGAGGTCAGTTCAGAATGTATCATATATCACAGCGGGATAAATAAGAATTTGACGTTCACGTAGTAATTTATAACAATCAATAACAGAACGTTTCTATAATAGCACAATATGTCCGAGAGTATCCTATGAAAATTTATTGTATAAGTTTTTAACTACCTTAGATATACGCGTTTCTACAAATAATTTATCATGTGTGTCATGAATTTGCAGATTTTATGCAACTAACATCTTTCACACAAAATGTGTTGCATGTCATCAGAATCGATTATTAAATCACAACATTAGATAATTGTATTTAATTTATGTCGCTGATAGGATTACACTATTTATTAATCTATGTGATATTTGTAATTATATTGTTATTTTATAATGTAAGCTTGATAATTTATGTACTATTAATAATGTAAATTAAAAATTACAAATTATATTCATTTATTTTAAAACTTGTTCTTTTTCTTTGATTTGCAAATACAATGAAAAGTTCTTCACTGGATATCTTGGTGCAGAAGTAGAACACCAAACGTTTCAACCCATAAATCACCAAAAAAACTTTTTAGAAAAACCGACGCGTTTTGACAGCAAAACTGTCATTGTCACAGCGATAATGCTTTCAATGCCTGTCATTATCAAGGCCTTCATGCTTGTCATTATCAAAGCGATGATCGCCTTCACAATGACTGCCTTACTGTCGCAACGCGTCGGTTTTTAGTCAATAGTTTTGATGTTTTGTGGGTTGAAGTGTTTAGTGTTTCAGAAAATTTAGCTTTGTAATGCATATAAACTGTAGCACATAATTTGGAAGACTATGTAGTTTAATTCAGTAATTTCTTACTTACAGTGCAGTTCTAAACTGTCTTTGCCCTCCTCCTTCCCCTCGTAGAAATTAGTACAGAGATTCCAATTTTAGGTCATTAATATGAAGTATTATATACTACATTTCTGAAGTAAAATTTCTATTTAGTTTCAACAATAACGAAACAGGCGGCCATATAGAATCAAAATTTTAAATAAAATGTGGGGTCGAGTGACACCTCATTTTAAAGGGCTCACTGAGTATGATAACACAGTAATAGAACAATGTTTTATTTCATTATTCATTTTGTGTTTGCAGACTTTTATTATTGCTGATTATGGCACGTATGTATGTAGATAAAATTCTATTTTGACATTCATAAGGTAATATAGGCTTAATAAAAGACACACGTTTTACGGAGTTCTTCACTGGATCTCTTGGTGCAGAAGTAGAACACTAAACACTTTAACCCACTTGCTAATTGCAAACACAGATGTATTATGAAATGAAACTTTGTTCTATTAATATGTTCATATCAGTGAATATTTTCTTATAAAATATTATCCTCATACTATACTCAGTGAGCCTTTTAAAATGAGGTATCATTCGACTCCTCATTCCATTTAAAATTTTGATACTTTATCGACCTCTGTCGGCAATCTCTCAAACTAAATAGAAATTTTACTTCAGGAATGTAGTATATAATATTTCATATTGATGACCAAAAACTGGGACCTATCAAAAGTTAGCAGAGGGGTGAGGGGACATACTTTATAGTCGTACTGTATATTTGTTCAATATTTCAACAAGTTATAAAAATTTGCAAAAACGATATTATCCACCTCTAAAAAATATTTTTGTAGAAACTTGTATTGGTCAGGATGATCGCGTTTAATAAACATTTCTAAATAAACGTTGTTCAATACTACTAATTAACATTAATTTCAGAAGAGGATATCAGATAAAATATACTTCTGATAAATACGAAATTTGCAAAATCTTTTATCTCAAATATATTCTCTATATGAACAACTACTGTTACAGTACATAGCTTATAAATTAGCAACTGTTGTGTAAGCTTAAAGCGGCATGATTTCGCGTGGTACATTCTGGTACTTTTCCTCCGATAGAAATGGTAGAAACTTAAATATGTGCCTAAATATTTCCTGTATTTGTGAACTGTGTAACGACAATAATTGTGTAATACCAGGGTGGTTCACCGGGAATTGAAACGACCGATTGCAGGAAAACTGTAGTAAGATATAATCTGAAATTTACAACACCGTTAAATGTATTGTAAAAAACTTTAGAAACTTTGTATTCGTGAGAGCAGAGATCCAGAGAAATAAACCACTTATTAATAACGAAAATAATGAAATTGCAATTTTGGGATATTTTGTCGCATATCCGACAATATCTACAGTGTCAAGTAGCGTTGGAATCAGGGCTATCGAAACCATCAATACTTAGAATACTGTAGAAACATAAGTTTCACTCATTTGCGTTTTTCCATAGTGCAGCATTTCAAAGACACTGATTTTCGAAAACAAATGGACGTAAAAAAAACTTATAAAAAAACTAATGCAAACAGTAGGTATGTATTATAGAAGATAAAAATACTAACTTGCCAATATTTCTAAAACTATCCATTTTTATAATAAACATCCTTATACAAAGTGATCCTTATTTTGAATGACGAATAAGGCAAAATTATAAAAATTGCCGCTCTCCATCCGAAAAAATTGACTTTCCGTAATTTTTCCGATTTTGTTTTCAGGCGTATTTTTCCCACACCCTGTATTAGTAATTGTAACAATTTTATACAAATAGTATTTAATTAGATCATCTACTTGAGAGAATTTACTTCAAATTAAATAATAAACTTCTCCTTATATGGAAAAAGTGCAATTGATAATCTGTCTGCAAACGACAAATGTAGCATAAGAATGTCAATAAGTCCAAAAGGGTTAGACTTAGGTATATGATATTATACTTGAAATATGTTTAGAATTTCACATAGAATCTAAAAACGTGACAATATACAGAATATTCTATTTAAAATTACGAAGTTGATGTGTATTTCCAGTAGGTATACTTCGGAGTGCCGCCATCTTAAAAATATTTTAGGCGAATGGTCCCCATCGACTTTAGTGTAGCGCCAAAATTTCAGATCAGTTCTAGCTATAGTTTTCTTGCAATTGATCGTTGCAGTTTCCGGTAAACCAGCCTGTATATATGTGCAATGTGGCCGCGTCCGTCTGCACTATAACGATACCTGTAGTATAAGCGAAACACACAGAGGTGTCCGTGTGTTAGAACGATAAACAAGTAGACGCAATGTTCTACTGGATTACAACAGAGCTAGTATTACGCATACCCCTATGATGCACTCGCATTTTTCATAAAAAATCCACATTTATCTTCTATTTACCGTTCTAATACACAGACACCTCTGTGTGTTTCGCTTGCACTACAGGTATCGCTATAGTGCAGATACACTCGGCCACATTGTATATATATATAGGTTGGTAACACTGCTCATAATATAAATATCTGGGTTTACCCTATTGTGGGCATGCTCTGGATTTCCATATCAAATGCAATGTAATGTGGAGGTGTATATAAACATGTAGCTAATAAACGTGTGATTTGCTTTCGTTTCTTCCATTCTACCAATATTCTAAACATTGCAATAAAATCATTGATAACATAAAAACAATTAAATATCGGGATACAGAACACTAATATCGTTTTTTTTGCATTTTCTAAATCTAAATGTGTCTTTAGAGAGACTTTAAGTAATATTTCCGATACCTAAGTATAGTCCTTCTAGAGATTTTTCGACTTTTTTACATTTTTTTTTGAATTTACGTCATGATGCTTAATATTATGTCCCGCCGCCACTTTTTGAAAGAAAATTCTAAAATTGCGGTTATAGATAGCAAAAATCTGCTACAACTCTGAGAATTAATGCATTGTTGTCCAAAATTTAGTTGTAGGTACTTTAATACAACTTTAGACCATTAAAAATCCTTTTTTCAATATTTTGTAGCGAAATTACATTCTACATCAAATTGTAGTGGTATTCCTTACACCTATCAGTAATAATTTTCGTTTATTTAGGTGTTAAATAGAATTCGAGAGAGTATATATATAGATATGTATAACATATCCTTAACGGGTCGATGGCCGCAGTGGTTAGGCGGCTGACTATTATTGTGAGAGGACGATAGGTGCCGGGGTTCAATTCTCTGGAGGGACGGTGACATTTTTTCAGAGAGTTTAATCCCGGATCGACTTGCCATTCGCTGTTGGGAGCAAAGTGATTAACAGCGCGGCATTATAAAAGGCGATATGATGCTGTCACAAAGCCATTTAAACACAACTTACACACACTAAACTACACCGCAAAAGTTGCAGTGATAGCCAGGCAAGTGATACAGCTTACGGAGTCACTGCAACTAAGCACCCACCACACATTAAAAAAAAAAAAATAGCAAACCATGGAAATGACAACAAACATTTTTATTCTTTTGGTTAATGCATTTGTTTCGTAGATTTTACTTTATACATATCATTTAAAGGGACTAAAGCCAGCTAGAAAAGAAATAGATCTAGAGTGGGGCGGTTGTAAAACATATACGGAATTAACGCAAGCGTGCTATATCCCCTTCCTCGCTGCGATAAATTTCGATCTTCCTAGTACTATAGTAGTACTTAGGCTGGTGTGGGAATAAGTAGATCGCTCATGTATGCGTATGCCCTCGCTATCGCAGCGAGAAAGGGGGAATAGCACGCTTGCGTTAATTCCGTATATGTTTTCTAGTTGGCCTTAGTCCCTCTAAATGATCTGTATATATATTCATATAATTTAATAAATCAGGTTATCAAATGTTCTTTTTATATAACGACGTAATTTCACTAAGGACAATTTTCACAAATTACCAAAGACACATAAACGATTATACCGTCATGCCTTAATTTTTTAATATATCATCTCTAATAAATGAAACAGTTGCGCCCTTTTTCACTCGCAACCATGAATAATGCATCATCAATTGATTTTCCGATAAAGCACTGTAGTTGGCCCCGAGTTTAGTGAAAGCCTCGAGGAAACCTAATATGTGAGGAAGTTATCGTTCGTTTTTCTGATATGCTCACTGGCCTTAAACTTTGTAGGGACTAGGAGGAACCAACAGTAATTGTATACTTTATGAATATAATAGTGGTGGCGTGTTTGGATATATAATGGTTTCTGGGTAAACTAATTTTACTAAAATCATCTACCCCTTGACGAGTACGTACTCGTATGTGTATAGATAATACTTGTGTGCGAGTTTAAGAGGTTTTGAGTGTTTGATACGTACATATATGGATGCCTGCGTTATGTATTGCAATGCATGTAACTTTATACGATCATGCTTACTTAATGTTACGCAAGTAAACTGAAATTGTTTCCGAAGTACTTGGTTTACAATGCACAAGTATGTTCTGATGTACCATATATCTTGAATCTTTTCATTGCAATAGCAACTAGTTCTTAGAGCATTGTTGTGTACGTGTAAGCGCCGTACATACAGATATGCAGATGCATATGCTCGCAATGCAATTATAAGAATAATAATACGTAAAGTGGTATTTTGCTTCCTGCATTAACGTCCTAGAATAAAAGACCGATCGAGAGATTTCAATTGAACATCTATTCCAAAGCGATCAATGTGAACGCGTTCTTCTATTTTTCGTATATTGGACAACATTATAATAACAAGCATATGACAGTAAGAAAAAGAAAAAGCAATACGTTTCTTCTCATCGACCGCGTCGATATAACTTCCAGCTCTTCCATGCTCCTTCGATCATTTTTGCATTCTACCTTGTGCGCATAATACTACAAAATACTATTATAACCAAATTTAGCTTTGAGAATTGCGATTCATTGTAATTGATGCATGAACCGACATACAATCATAGTAGAGCCCAAACGTCCTATTCTAGAGCAATGAAATTTCATACAGAAGTAGGTACGCTTAGAAGTGGAAACATTGTTTATGCAGCATTTTTCGTTAATCTTTGTACCTGACCATGTATGGTATTCGCGATTTTGTGTTTTTAAGGATTTCCTGCAGTGTAAAATTGTGTTGCTATCTCCTTTCATACGGCAATAATTGCAAGAAATCTGACAACCCAAATTATGGATCCAACCAATAAATGAATGTTATCATAAAGAAACAATAAATAGAGAGAAAGAGACGATTTTTTTATGTGTGGTGGGTACTGATTACTTTGGCTTCTTAAGCTGTACCGCTTGTACAATTACCATGTAATAATTGCTGTATAATTTGCGTGTGTACAATTGTGTTAAAGTAATCAGTTTAGATCAACAACGGTTGCAGGTCAAGATAACGATGAAGTTTTCTTAAAGAATATATCATTAATTAATAATTGAGGTGATTCTTTAGCATGTACATCATAGTATTTTCTTCCTAACCGATTAATTATGAATTCACAACCAATTACTTTTGGTTCCGGTATTTTGTTTGGCACTGGAAGTTTAGTTCTTAAAGTTGCGTTAATAATTTAGAAGGAGTATTTCCCGTTGATGGATTTTGTCTATACTATTAGTGCTATATATAGAGCAGACATACATTCTATACATTTCGTGAACATATTTTTACTATACCAACTGTCGCTTCTGCTAGTCCAGTTTTAGGATAATAATGACTAAAAGGCAATGCACAACTTTCCTGTTCTGATAGAAAATGTTGATCTAAAACTACTTTTCGCGGAATACCACTACGTAAAAATATGGATTAAACCAATATTTAAACTATAATAATGTAAGAAAATCTATACCTACCTACTCTTGCTCCATCTAGCTAACTGCGTTTCTACATTATTCACTCCAATCGTTATGTAAGAAAATGATTAGATAAATGTGCCATAAATACATATGTTACTACCAGCCGCCTAATCGTAATGAAGTTCTAAGCTTCGTCCGAGGATGATATCAAAAAGAAACTGCAAATGTAGTTTGAGTATCGCTCATATATGTCTGTGCAATCATGTTGGAGTCATAAATGGCATGTTTGATATATTTCCTATAGATGTGTCCTGTAGACCCAAGAGAATCAACAATGGTACATATACAAAAAAGAGAGCTGAAATGACCAGCTATCGACATATGGTATACAGACAAAAGTTATATACATAAGTTGTTACTTACATAAGTTGCTTTTATCTCGTGGTAGTTAAAAATATGTTTTCCATAAAAAGTTACACCATTAAAATCTAATACCATAAAGTATGATCTCACAAGAATAGAATTGTTGATATTCGATAGAAATAATATATTTTGTTTCTTTATGAAATTGCTAGCATTATTCCTTATACTTAAAATACTTAAAATTAATTTATTCTATTTATCTATCTATTCTAAATTTTATACCTCAAAACTGTGCAGATCATTTTACAGAAAGTAAGAGGCTAGACGAAATACACTTGTAACGTTATCAATGAATATGGGAATTAATAGTGGGCCTAGAACAGATACCTGGAAACTTCAGATTAATAGGTATAGGATTTGGATATATGCAGAAAATAAGCGCACTTATCACGTCGTCAATAAATAGGAAAAATAATAGTGGACCTGCAAAAAATTACTAAGAACTCTAGATCGATGGATAGACCTAAATTGATAGGAATACTAATCACAAAATCAAAAGTTCTTTATTGGGTCCATGACCTAATCAGTTTATGCAATGCCAAAAGCTTTGAAAAATCACTACATTAGTTTGTACTATTAAAGTCCTAAGTATTAATTTATGGCAACAGCAGACCTGAAAAATATATAGTAATATCAAGCCCACGAAAAATTATCCTAGAAGCTCTTTAAGGTTTTAAACCCCTCGATCTGTTGTGTTCTATGTTAGCGATGCACTAGAAATCCTTTGTCTACCCTTAATGACCATACATTCAGACTTACATAAAATAAAACTGGGAATACAAAATCTGAATTTAAAAACAAGATATTTCTTATTTGGTAATGTATACTGGTCTCAGAAACGGTTCTACGCTAACCGGGTTACCTTAGATCAGTGTTGCTTTTTATATCGATCAGCTCAGTTGGACTTCGAATATAATTAGTGCAGTATATCAACCAACGAAATGATTATGTAGGTACTTCAGTTTGCTACAGATCGTCAATTTTTTTTCCTAAAATCATCCAAAATTAAAGTGAACAACACTAACAAATATAACTACAGTAACATCAACAATCCCATTAAAAACACGAAATAAATTCCAAAAATTACAAGGAAATAGCTTTAGCGGTATTATTAACAATTACCCACAGTACATCAATGATATTCTAAATATTTGAATTAGCTTGTATCAAAAACAGCAAGTTACATTTATTAGTTGGACATGTAAACTTAATTGTGTGGAAAATTTAGGCGTTTTTTAGCTTAACTAGCCAGGAAATTTTACAAATACTTTTATTATGCAAAAAAATTACCACATTTTAATACCATCACAAAATAAATGTAAACAGAACACTATATATTTAAAATTTTTTAACCTAATACTTTAAAATAGCAATTAGAGCAAAGATGCATGAATTACACTTGACATTTCAAAATAGGTTAAAATCACAAATTGAAGTGAGTGCCAACAAACAATGTTATTGCAATTCATCACATTACGTAGCAATATCCAAAAATCATAATTTCTGTTTAAATAATTTTACATGAAAATAAAATAAAATACATAAAAAAGACATCAAGATTAAAATGTTACTGTATCAAAAATAAAATAATAATAATTATTTTCGTTTGAACATATAATTCATAAACGTTCAGAAAATACTGTGAACTCATTCTCAGTTTATATTTCATTGCAATTATATTAAAATAACTGGTTTTATTATACTGAGTATTATTACAGTTACTGTCCTATGCAGTAATTATAAACATAAAAAAATTCCTGGGAAAGTTTTATGTAACTTCCATAATCAGATAATTTCTAAACATCCATAACAAATATGTTGAAGCATATAACAATTGCTATACAGAAGTTTATTACCTATACGTACAAATTAAGTCGGTGATTTACAGGTTATTATTTGATTACTAGAAATATATTTTAACAGATTTGTCACTTTTGAAGTAGCAGATAAAACCATTTTATGAATAGTTTAGAAAAATAACGTATGTAATCTTTCAATTATTTCTGCTATGAATTGCATGAATTGTATGTTATTGTGCATTATCATCAATTAATATTGTGAATGCACTTCATTATCTACGATTTTTTTTCCAAATTATTGTACATTGTCACACATTATGTACGAGTTGTGAAATATACTTTGGTACAATTATGACAAAAATGATACATATACAATCAAGCAACAGAGAATGTGGTGTGCAGTTAGCTCCTATATACTTATTGTAATTTCTGACACACCCTCAAAGAAATCATTACGCTTGTTCATGAAAATCTTACAATTTCTAACTATTCAAATTTTAGCAAAGTTTTTCAGTATACAGTGTGCCCAAGATAAGATTGGGATAATATTGGCATATTGGTAGAGGTTACAATGCTGGTTAGGTTAAGAAAAAATTGCAGAATTTAAATACTTTTTACATGGCTTTCACAACATTAAACTATCTGTAACCTATTTCGATATTCTTGGAAACAAATTCGTTTTGCGATATTAATTATTAGGTATTTATTTCTGACATTTTTTGAACAGATATAAAAAATAAAAAATACTTCTCCATTGTCACTTATCATCTGTGAACACCATTTTATTCAGCCTAAAAACTGAAAACGGAAAAGTATTTTTCGATTTGTTATATCTGTTCAAATAATGTCACAAATAAATAAAAATTAATATCGCAAAAAAAAGGTTTTTCCAAAAATATCGAAATCGGTTGCAGATAGTTTAATTATGCAAAATCCATGTAAAAGATATTTAAATGCTGTAACTTTTTCCTAATTTAACCAGCATTGTAACTCCTGCCATTTCTAATATTCCAATATTATCCAATTCTTATCTTGGATACACTTGTGCTAATTCAATACACACAATATGTGAAATCTCAGTCTTTTGTTTATATTTGGCGTTTTCAACTTAAAAACTGCAAAAAATGACATTTATCTATACTAAAAAAGGAATGCACAATACATTTATCATTCATATTAACCTATAATGAGATAAATATTTATATATTAGTTACACTCTGAAATAATTGTTGTCCTAGTTTTATATGAAAACAAATGTACATAGGGTTGTAAAATTCAACTATAAACTTGTTGCATATAAGAAAATATCATGGCAATTATAGTCTGGGGCAATATAATGGCGACTAATACAAAAATACAACTTCTTACACAATATTTATTTCAACTACTAATAAACCTTTATTACATATTATCATAAACCATGACTGTGTTTCAGGTGTTATAAAAGAGTCTTCTCAAAAACAGTATTAGATTTTTTTATATTGTAGTCATATATTTACATTACCAATTCTATCTTAACTAAACAAAATAATTAAGAAATTAACAATTAAACTAAAAGTAAACAAACGACACATTTCACATGAAATTAACAAGACTAGAAATTATATGCAGTTGACCGAATACAAATACGTATATAAAGAAATTGCTCATGACATAAACGCTGTGATCTCACAACTATAACAAAATACAAAAATAATTGCAACTTACATTATCTAGATTGACTTAATTATTATTAATTTAGTAAAAATTTAAAAACGTCATTAATCAAAATTATAATAAATTCTTCTACTTCTTCGTTATAGGAAAGACAAAATACAAAAGATCTGTAAGTGAAAGCAATATTTCATCACATTTCGTTTTTAAATCATTGGCTTTGAGATAAAG
The DNA here is from genome assembly GCA_023690525.1 of Holotrichia oblita. Classification (NCBI taxonomy): domain Eukaryota; kingdom Metazoa; phylum Arthropoda; class Insecta; order Coleoptera; family Scarabaeidae; genus Holotrichia; species Holotrichia oblita. The sequence continues at coordinate 84,554,720 of CM043016.1, read as the reverse complement.
CGATAAACCGGCGAAACATCTGAACTTAAAAACAAAGGTATATATGTATATATGTATGTACGTATATTCGGGACCATTGACCCTGACTAGTAATGAGTCAGTCTGTAAACTGACATGTAAATCTACCAAAGAGGATCTTTACATGTAAGTTAAAGTAAGTAGTTTAACGTATGACTAGTATTGTAACTTTAATCGCATTCTTTTTAGTTCCGCTATATTTCTAGAAAAAAGCAACTTTTCTATTCGCAAAAATAGATTCTATATTGGTAATGTCGTAAATATCATTTGTACATACATACATACTGATAATAATTCCCAGAATGTTCAGTTCACCTTACAGCTACCTCAATCATGCTAATCTTAGGAGGAAGCTTATTGTTTAACAGACATACAGTAATTAGTAATATCACCTATAAAAACAACTGATAAAATCAAATAGTCGAGGATATTTAGCAATATGGGCGATTATATCCTCACACGTATTTGTTTTTTACAATTGTTCGTCGAACTAAAATTACAGACTGCAACACAGTAGGTACTTTTAATATTTACTTAATACAGTAGAGTGCAATGTCCTTAGCGCTTAGTTTTTTTAGTATAATATGATCATAAATTAGAATTAATATTGAAACATTTTTCATAACGGCGTTGAAATATGGTACATTTGTTGCACTCTATCAAATTCTAGATTTATTTTGCATTATATTAAATATACATATATTCTGGCTGTCATTTGGATGATACGAACGAATTGGCCCATTGACATACCTAACCGATAAATTTGTTTTTGCGGGCTAGTTTCCAGCTTGTTTTAAATGAAACTGAATTTAATATCAGTTTTAATTATCGTGGCAATAATCAATAAACAAGACTGCGTTAGATTTCTTGAGATACATATTGAAAGTGGTGTTTATTGAAGTTTCCACTGTGAATTGATGAACCTCGTTTTAAAATACGAGCATCAGAAAGTTGTGCCAACCTGAATCTTTTCCTTCAATTATGTTATGAAGTTATACATTCAAAGATAAAGTTAGGGCTATCTTATTGAGTACAGCAATATGTACGTTCAATTAATATTTGTCCCACTTTAATTTGTGTTTAGTACGGTCTTACATTCCAGATCTAGATCTCTAGATTTTTAGATGGTTTATTTAAAATATGTTTCTTGTTCAAATAATCACATTATGCTGTATTTACTTAGAACCTACCAACTGGTTTACTTTAAAATTACAAAGTAGTGCTACAAGAGGAAGTATAAGGAAAAATGGACGTAGAGCAATCATGAAACAAAAATTAAAACTGTAAACTTTCCATTTTCGAGATAAAATTATGTATTACAAGAGGCGCAGGAGAAATAATATAACATCGTAACGAAATCAGACGAATTATATCGAGATAGCTATTATTACATATTTTTTAATCCGAAAGCCAATAAATAAATCGTGAACCGCGGATAAATACTTATGACAATCTATACATTGAATTTTTTTATTTCAAAAGTTTTTTATACTGCAAAAATAATTAAGCCGTTGAGTACACCTCAGTTTATCGTAAAAAATTATCGGTCATAAATTTTATGTAAAGTTGTAATAACTAAAATTCTAACGCCTAATCCCTCAGACGAAGCTGGCATCAAATAGACATGAACAAAACACTGCGAATTATGTTTGATAATACTCTAATATCGTTGCCTTAATGTCTAGCATACAATTTTATACAATCTGTTTTATCTGCGTTATTATATAAAAAAATACCTTATTTAAATATAAAGTTTCTTATCACATCCTTCATTACATTCGCAAATATCTTGTTTACGTGTCTGCTCGGCAGCGAACAACAACCATATTCATGTGTAAAAAACAATATATAATATAACAAATATGTACCTCGCGCATAGATACGCCGCGGGTTTAAAAATTTTTAGCGCTGATGTTTACTCTTTCAAGAGCTTTGCGATACCTACAACATACACTGCTCTTGAAACAAAAGCGAAAGATAAAAAAAATACCTCGACGTTGAACGAACTAAAAAAAGATCGGCAAAAGTATGTATTATAAATTCAGGATCCGACCCGATGCATATGTTTCATTGCACTTTGCGTATCCCAAGGTCGATGGGTCTGAATTTAGAAACGCCAGATTTTTCTTGGCCCTCGTTCCAAGGATCAAATGTGTTAGAGCAACATGCGTGAATACAATTACTTACAGAATTATATGTGCGTCGTATGCTGATTTAAAGGAGGAAGAGTAGGCGTCGTGGATGCTACTAATATGGTTCAGTTATGCATTTATAAAGATTAGAAATAATTTTAACTCAAATTAGTATAATACGCGTGGGTTTTAGACAACAACGTATTCAATCATTACAAGAGGTTTTATGATGAAATCACTGCACGCTGCCGCCCAGTAACCGTTTAGAATACTTTACATGCACGTTCTTTTATCGATTTCTGATATAAATATGGATGGTCCAGCAGTAGAAAGCGATATTTTAAACTACTACAAACGAACGACATTACATATGTATCTATAAACGACAATTGATTTGTTGTACGAAGTTTACAACTATGAATACGACCGATGTATTACAACTAGCCGTCAACATCAATATGGTTACATATCAACCTGTAACAATTACTAGCAATTCGGAGCATATCCACTCGGAAAAACGCAAAACTTAGTGAAACGCCATCTTTCTCGAAATTTGTAGAAAAGTCTTGGGAAATGAAGCTCTGTCAGATCCACTGAATCTATACGATGATTATTAACTCTGTGACACAATGGAAGGTATAACTACAACAGTTCGCCATAAGATAAAATAAAAAGGCTATAAAGATGTGTTTGCTTGGCTATTACTATTAATATACATTCAACCTCAATAGTTCCCATAGAGATGCTCCTAAATGTAAATCACCCCGTTCTCGACACGATATCGAACGCTATGACACCTTAAGAGTGTATCAGCAAACCTTTTGAGTTCACTTTCTACTCAAGAAAATAATAGGAATACGCGCTAAAGCATATAGACGTAAAGCTAAGACGGTGTAGAAATGCTGAGAAGTGCTTTGCAAAGTGAGCTGTATCGAGAAGGTAAAATTAGAATTAAGGAAAAGTAAAAAAGCAAACCTACTTACCAATAATAGAGACAAATGCACCTTTATTGACGATACTTGCCCCAGTGAAAGCTATCTTTTCAAGGCAGCTTAATAAATATCCTAACATGACTGACAGCAGTGGTTCTGTATACTGGTAGTAAAATATTGGAAAGCGCAGATTAACAGTCTCTTAATAAAAGCAATGCAAACACTACTAAGAACGAAGCAAAAACCTAAATGCTTATAGGCTCGAGAACACCCTTGAACATAGAATAGATGTATGTTATGTATACCAGGTGGCCGTGTGCGTCTGCACTATAGCGATACCTGTAGTGCAAGCGAAACATACAGAGGTGTCCGTGTATTAGAACGGTAAAAAAGTAGACGCAATTTTCTACTAGATTATAACAGAGCTAGTATTTCGCATATGTCCGTTCTAATACACGGACACCTCTGTGTGTTTCGCTTACACTATAGGTACCGCTATAGTGCAGACGCACGCAGCCACTAGGTATGTATGTGCATGTGAAAATTAAACAGTAGAATAGTGGGTTCCTTAATAGGCAAAGCTGCAAAATACACGAGCGAATCACAGCATACTTTAGAGCGCGACTAACTGGTTAAAGAAACAGTTTAACAGCTTAATCTGATGTAGACTAATCGACCCTAAACTCCAAACAATAAAAAGCAAATAGGTACCAAGATAAGAACCAACGATTGATTTAATTCTCAGCATCTTTATTATATTTAAGAATAATGTAAACTACATTACATTAACAATAATTACATAGCCATATTGTTACAAATGTTTCTCATATTAGAAACTAATGCATCTTGTAAGACCCGATTTTTGGCATGTTAATTCAAATCAGTTTAAATAGTCCGCTACAACTCAAGACCTAGCCTGTAAACTCCAAATGTTTGGCAATATGCTTTTACATACGCACCTTTAATTCTTATACATGCTTACTTACCATCCATAGCACTGGTGCCTTAATAATAGTAGCAGCACTACCTAGTTACAATATCACTCCAATCACCTTTTAGTAATGAACAAGCTGGAAAAACGTGTACTTAAACTCTACCTATGTATCGTTGTCTAGGTCTAATCGTCTTTATTTGTGGAAGAAATCGAAGATTTGTCGCCTATTTTCAGAGCACCACGTTCTGGAAAGTTTGCAGAATTATTATAATTTTCTAAATATCTCCGAAACTATGAAAATATCAACATTTTGACATAATTTCTGAATTTGTCTGAATTTGAGACCTGTCAAATACAATTTTTGTACTCGCTTATCAAAACCTGTCATTTCATGATTCGATTTGCGTGCGTAAAAAGTCACTTTAAACACGAGTGCGTAAAAGTAAAGTTGGTACTTCCTGGAACTTGATTAATTTAGTGACATTTTGAAATTATAAATCCCTAACCTTAATAATATGGTCATAAACGCTAACGTATTTAACAATTTGTATATATTATTATTATAGTTCTCGTACAAAAAGTATTGTACAAACTTCGTGCGTGAAACATTTCGCGAATTCGTGCCCATAAAGCGCTCGCCTCCGGCTCGCGCTTTAAACTGGTCACTCATTCGCGAAATATGATTTCACGCACTTGGTTCGTAAATAACTATTTAGTACTCGCTTATTAAAACCTGTCATTTCACGATTTGATTTGCATGCGTAAAGTCACTTTAAACACGAGTGCGTGAAAGTAAAGTTGGTACTTCCTGGAACTTGATGAATTTAGTGACATTTTAAAACTATAAATCCCTAACCTTAATAATATGCTACCCAATTCGTTGTTTTTCTATGAAAATAAAAGGAAATGAAATAGAAATTGTTATATTTGGAAGGTATGTAATTCAATGTCAGAACAGCAACAAATATTATATAAATTAGCATTTTGACTTTGATAATTTTAAATTAAATGTCACTTCAAATAATCAATACTGCCAACTCCAATTTTTTTAATTAATATCAAGAGATTAGCAGTGTGTCATAAACGATAACGTATTTAACAATATGTATTATTATTATTATAGTTCTCGTACAAACAATATTGTACAAACTTCGTGCGTGAAACATTTCGCGAATTCGTGTCCATAAACTCGTCGCTCATTCGCGAAATATGATTTCACGCACTTGGTTCGTAAATAACTATTGTATTTCTGTTCAGTACTATAGTCTCATAACCTTTAATGGAAATATCAACATTTTCCGACGTAGTTACAAGAGCAGCATCAAAGAAAGCAAAAAGAGTTCTCTCAAATTAGAAAATACTAACAAACATCATGTGTTGCACCTATTTAATTACACTTACAATTTTTAAAATCAAAAAGTGAGGCAAATTTTGATTTTACACTATTATCTAGTACTGAAGCGAATTCAGGTTACTATAAATTATAATCAGGATTCTTGGTACATTTTTTAATAAAATTTAATTCCAGAATACTGCGTGTGGACGGTACATTTACTCATATATCTATGTCCAATTTATATTATTTATTCTACTTCAATTAAAATATTTAGGTGACATTTGTATCCAGTCATTCATACAGAACTACTGTGGAACGCTAGCAATTTTTCTATCCTGGTGTCTACGTCTGTGAATACATACATATACTTGAATGCATGTAGGTATGTATATATATATATACAGACAAATACGTATTTCGTGTCTATACTCTATATGTGTTGTGTGCGTACGGATGTTAACGTGTACATCCAAGGTCATTATTCTCTTGGTCTGTCGCAGGGCACAGGAGGCGACAACCTGACGATTACGGTCAATAATCGTATGTCCTGAACTGAATTTATGCTCCTGTTGTTATAGTAAATGAGTCGTCGCTTCTTTTGCGACTGGCTTTTTACCTAAATTATGTGTGCATAACTAATTGCGAACTTTCCAGTTTATTTATCTATTTAGTGTCACACTTGCGTGTAATTTATATACCTGTGCGCGCATGTGATAGTGCACGTGTATTTTTCAAAAGCAACATAAACTAGGAATAAAATCACAAGAAATCCGCATTTACTATGTCCACGGTATAAAAAAATATGTCACACTTACAATGTTCTCATAATAGATAATACTTTTGTTAAAAGTAGCGATAAAAGCAAAATAGTAAACTGCATACATGAGCTGCAGGAAAATTTAAAATTAATAGAACATTTACGGTAAGTAACAGCAATTGGTACAAATACATGTTGAAAATATTCTCCACATCGTACAGAAATGCCACCCAATACTCCCCTCATCAGTTGTATTTATTTCTAAGTTGATAACAATAATCGATATCGTCAGCTTAAAATAGTGTTTTAATACTGATATTAGATTAGAGCTTCTTAGCGCTTGCGCGTACTTTATTCCCTTTACTTCTTCGGATATGTTATTCAAACTATTGCCATCTGTAGGATGGAGATGTATATTTACAAGTTTAGAATATGTACATACCGGGTGGCCAACTAAGAATGGCGATCGGCCATATCTCAGGAACAGTTTATAGTACAGATCCGGGAAAAAAATATCACCGAATAAAATGGCCCCGAAAAACATTTGGAAATTATTTAGAAACGTGTAGGATGACCGCTAGATGACGTCACTGCACACAAAAAAATCAAATTCTTATTTCATACAAAATTTATCAACTTAAGGTGTATCACAAACATCAAAATCGGAATCTTCTAAAAATTCCGCATATGTCACACTGAACAATTTTTTTGTATTTTGCCAAATAAGGGATGTTTTGAATTAACGCTTATTTATAGTTAAGTTATAAACTTAATCTCGTAGGAAACAGAGTTACTCCTCCAATCTAATACTTACAAATTCAAACCAATCTCATAAGTAACGTGCATGCTACAGTGCGCTGTTTAATTTTTTCAGAAATTTTGTTTTTTATCGAAAATATTAAATGGAGACATAAATTTTTCGCTATCTTTTGCCTATCCGAAGATATCTTGAGAAATATGTGAATGATAAGAATTCTAACTATAAATTTAAATTATTCTCAATAGAATTTAGCAAATTTGGTCTAGATGATGATACACCTGTTGATTAACACCTGCCATTAACAGCGCAACGTTATTTACGACAAGGTTATGGTGTAGTAAGGCTGTCTAAACATTTACATGCACAATTTATGCAGCTAGAGCTGCAATGGAGAGTCTTGAAAAGCACCATCGATTAGAAAGCTTACACTCAGCACAAAAAAAAAATTTTTGGCATTACATTTTATAAAATTACTATAAATAAATGCTCTTCCTTTCCGATTCTGTTAGCAATTTCTAATAACTGCATTTAAAAAAAAAAAAAACAAAAATGTATCATAAAATGTCATGAAGCATGATATTATATGTAGCAAATTAGCACAAGAAACTGCCTGACACTGAGACCAAGATCGAGCGTGCAAAGTAAATTTCAATCCAATTTCTATTTGAACATAGTTTTGTGGACAAAATAGTCGCAAACCGGTCCTAATTATAGATATTCTCTTTATTTTTATTATCATTCCAATTGATGTTAACTATTGGGTGCTTAAACTATATTCTTGTGTACTATTAAACACATAATTTGAAAACGTACACAAGTAAAATTTCAGACTCGGATTTAACTCACCTTAAATACATTCTGGGTTTCCCTAGCGACTATCCTTTAAAGAAGCTCCCGCCTCGGAGTAAAATATTTTACCCTTAAACAGATGAATTACGGAGTTAATGGAAGCACGCATTTGTTGCCGTCAAATTTGTACTTGATATCTACATAATATAATAATAACAGTTTACAGGATACTACCACCCGAAATCCAATAGGAAGAGGTCAAGGTTTGATGTTGCCTCTCGTAGTTCTATAGTTCGATATAAATGTTTATTTCATACGCAATAATTACCTTATAGCATTCGCCCACTCAACATTCTCAACGCATAACTAGATAAATAAATTCTAAAACAAAACTAATTTCTATTACTGTGTAAAACGTCAGGATACTGGTTTAATTACAAAGCGGTATTCTTTTGTCCTCATTATTACATGGTTCTATTAATTTTTTGTCAAATTACAAGAACTTAGCACATAATTATATTTTGTTTTGCTTTTTAAGCCTAACGAAACAAGAAACGCACAAATGAATTACACAGATCCTAAGCTGTAAACTCTTAATAATTTAATTCTACCGACAACATAAATTTAACAACTACTCACAGCTCAGGAAGTGCGCGCAGTCACAAGTTTCAAGTGGAACACACAAAAATAGCACATCACTTCTGTTGCGGATACTTATTTCATTATAAATTTTATGGTTTCGTCCATATAATTTAGCAAATAATACTTAAACATTCGCTACTATATCTAACATACAAATGTAGTACCTAATACAACAAAATAAATAAATAACATTTATTTTACTTGAACTTATTGATTTAAATTAATATTTCTGATAATTAACACAAAAAGAATAATTAATGTATTATATGTACAGTCGTGAGCATGGAATTCCAGATAACTAGTATGGCAGTTTTGTCAAAATATTTGCTATTGTAAACGGGAATTTTACATAGTTTTAAATGTCAATGAAACATCCACAAATGTCAATAAAACTCTATAGGAAAGACATATTTACAGTAGCCAATTATTTGTGTCTGAAATTCCATGCTGCCGACTGTACAGATATATTGTAAAGATACGTCGTTATATGTCCAGTGTGGTGATACACGTGTTTTACGTCTCTCTTAGTATCAAAAAGAAAACAAGACATATAAAAGTTAAAGTAAAAAACAAAATAATGCTAAACATCATTCTTCTCTATATATTAAAAACACAAATTAGCGACCAAAAACAACTAAATTACATACTGGTATACTACATAGTTTTAAATGTCAATGAAACATCCATAAATGTCAATAAAACTCTATAGGAAAGACATATTTACAGTAGCCAATTATTTGTGTCTGAAATTCCATGCTGCCGACTGTACAGATATATTGTAAAGATATACGTCGTTATATGTCCAGTGTGGTGATACACGTGTTTTACGTCTCTCTTAGTATCAAAAAGAAAACAAGACATATAAAAGTTAAAGTAAAAAACAAAATAATGCTAAACATCATTCTTCTCTATATATTAAGAACACAAATTAGCGACCAAAAACAACTAAATTACATACTGGTAGAAGATATAGATTAACCGAATAAATAAATTTCCTAATTCGATACTCCATACACATATGCACATATGCACGCATTTTTTTTTGTAATATATAAAAATTTTTTAAAAAGGTAAACAACAAGAAAGAAAAACAAATCTAAAGGAAACATTTAATCTGAAATAAAAATAAATCCTATTTATGTGTACTCCTACTATCTCCGCGGTCTTACATGTAAAGTCGCCCTAAAAGACTTCTGGGCGTGAAATTTCGTCCTTCCCTTTTACCTGTGTCTATAAATTGCCTACCCTTTCTCCCTCTTCTAAAAACAAAATGAAAAAACCAAAATCTTCAAAAAAAAACAGAAACCAACTGAAACAAGTGAAAGTGAAGAGGAAGAAGAAATTACAAACAAAACATTTTTTAAACATCTAGAAAAAATGGAAAAAGCCATACCTAGAGTTTATGTCAACTAAATTCCATGACTTAAAGAAAGAAAATGAGGAAATACGAAAAATACTGAAAAAGCAAGAAAAAGTAAACAATCAATTAAAACAAAATACGAAGTATGGAAAAAATCTTAGAAGGCGCAGACAGAGAACAAAATCGAGAACAACATAATAATAAATGGAATTGAAAAGTAGGAGAAAAATGAGAATGTAAAAGAGGTAGCAAAAAGGATACTCAGAAAACTAAAAGTAAAGGAAGCTGATACATGCATACAAAAATGCTATAGGAAAAATAAAAATGAACGTCAAATTGTAGTAGAATTAAAAAGAAAGGAATTAAAAGAACCTATGTATGCTGATTTTGGAATACCACAAGGCGGAAATCTACCCCCAATTTTATACACTCTATATGCGAATGATATCTTAGAACAAACATTTAATAGAAATTGATACGCATACGCAGATGATACACATATACTATATTCCAGTCATAATTCCAAACACACGGAACAAAACACAAATGAAGACCTGACATTTCTAGAAGAATGGTGTTTTAACAACTTACTCACCATAAATGAAATGAAAACAGAATATATGGTATACAGCAATAAAAGAGCAAAACAAAAAAATAACAATAAAATTAAAAAATTAAAAAAACTAGAAGAAGTGAAAGAAACAACATATTTGGGACTGAAAATCCAGAACACCATGAAATAGGATAGGCACATATATAAAACAATAGAACAAAATGCCAAAACTATTGCTGCACTGAATAAAATAAAACGCATGATTCCAAACACATATAAAAAATCTATATACCACGCTCTTTTCACATCAAGAAACACCTACCTAATCATATCTGGGGAAACACAACGAAAAAGAATATAGAGTAACTCCAACGACAACAAAACCAAATTTTAAAAGCAATACACAACATGCAATACAAAACATCGACATCAGAGGTATACGAAAAAACACAAGAGCTAAACATACACCAGTTAATACAACTAAATTACATACTTACTCTCCATAAAATAACAAAACTACAAGAGTCTCACATATAAGGACCGAAAAATACGCACACCAAACATATACGCACAATCTTTGACAGCATCGGTAATAAATATCTATAATAGAATACCAAAGGAAATAAGAAAATCTCCTTTAAACTTTTTAAAATAAAAATAAAACAGCTACTAAGAGAATAAAAAAACTAACAAATGAATAATCACAGCTCATTAGCCTGAGGGATGAAGATGGATATATACATATGTATATAAACAGCATTCTACCTTTTGTTACGTTTAATAAAAACAGCTTTTTTTCTCTGTACATATTCTGTTAAATATAAATAAATAAAAAAATTTCAATTTCTGATCCTCAATAGGGAATCCATATTTGCTAGACATATGTCTCCGTTTGTTGTAAGCAACTGAACAAACAAAAGCACTAAATCAATTGTTATTAATTTAGACTTTGTTGTCCAATCTGTGTCTTTCAAGATAAAGTAGTATCTCAATTCCAAAACAAAGCGGCCACTAAAAGCTATTCGCTAATATTTGAAATAAGCCGTGAAACAAAAGGCAATCTTTCCGAAATAAAAACTAGAAAGGTTTCACTGTATGGCTAGCACAAAGTACACACAGCACTACATAATATTTGCGTCTCTGTTATTACAGTATACAGTTTGTGTATTAAATAATGTCTTCCCCTTTAAAGAGCATATCAAACTTTCTTAACCTGAGGCTGTAAATATTATTATTTGCTTAATATCCTTTGAACATACGTATAATGTTGTTAATGAAAATATTGTTCTATGGCAGATTTCTACTCTAGAACTACATAAAACTTACGCAAATTAAAATTCTCTTTTCAAACAAATTGGTTTCTTTACTTTGAATATACTTTCTTTTGTGTCGATAAAGAACGAATCAAAACTAAAATACATAATCTTAAAAGTTTCAATAATGTAAACCTCTAGCAAAATATTTAAATTATTATTGTCCAGATTTCAATTAGTACATCATAAGCCTTTCCGAACACATCACATAAACTTTTCGCCAACCTCCTTAAACGATCTGCAACACTTTCGAAAGATACTAGCTCAATTACAAATTTAAATTTCGATAAACATTATTAAATAAAAGTACAGCTCTCAGAACCAAATAGAAAATTCCATTACACAGAAATCCATGTCTGACTTTTCTTGTGCTAAAGCACTTACATCGAAAATTTAATAACAATTTCAGACATTCACTTGGATTGAATTTAAAAAGACTCGACATGTGCGACGCGACATGTAAAATAAACGACGTGGAAGTGACTGGAAGTCTACATTTGCTGCAGAAAATATGCACCAAGTTTCATAGTAAAGCAACCCTCGGTTAAAATGATAAAATTCAATATGTGTTTTGTGTGACAAAGTACAGTTCCATCGGTTATATTTTCATGAAGTATGCTCAATATACGAGTGTACCTGGAACATTAGTTGTTTTGATGAAGATATAAAATAATCGTAACTATATATACTAATTATTAATTACTTAACAATTTCTTCTTATCTGCTGCAGTATATTTAAACTTTGTAAATGGTAGTAGTTTTTGCTCGCTGTTGCTTTACTTAAGTTGATCTATAAAAAAGCTCATTTCCTTATGGCACATCATTGATAACCGAAACAGAGCCGTTTCCATCATCATACATCATGTATTTCTACTAAAAACTTTGTAATGAACAGCATAGATCTTCTTACGAAAACATCGTTTGTTGGCATACGATACATAAATTTAAAATAAACGCGATGGAAGGTAGTTTTTTGATCTCTGATTGCAAACATGCATTATCCCAGACATACTTCGTAACATACATAAGGACTTTTACATCGTCGACGATTTTTCATAGAGTAATGGAATGTAAACGTATCGATTAGGCAGTACCTGGAAGATAAACAACTTAGAACGTGTATCCTTTTCTGTGAAAAATTGAACTTACACACATCATTTCCCAGTTGCATATCAGAAACTTTAATCTATTATCGGTTCCATTAAAAGTTGCGAAGATGCAAAGTGAATTATTTCTATTTCCGTGGCTTTATATGAAAGTTACATGCCTGCTAGCTATCGCAGTGTATGTATATCCGAAACGTATGCGACTATATTGAATTATTGTTACGCCGCGTTTTCGGCGTTTTCGCGCAGGCATTTGTAGCGATATATGTATAACTCATGAGATTCTGAATCTAATAATCTACATATATAAGCGAAGGGATAGGCAGTGCTTGCATGCGAATAGATATGCATACAATTTCACATATCAACCAATATTGTCGATTATGAAATACTTCGATAATGATTTAGTAACTGAAGTTTGTTTGTTTGTTTTATCACTGGGAACAAGTCAGGTTTTTTATCATCCCCTTAACACTGCAGCCTATTGCATTATTCGGTGCCTAGTGATTTTTTTACAAAAGCAGGTTAGTGTCTTTAACTAAGTTTAGTAGCTTGTGTATTAAATCTTTTTTTGATAGTCCTGCCAGCGGGTTTTTTGCGCCCAACAATGGCAGTCTTCGGCATTCCAATGCAACGCATTGAAAGATAGTGTGGTACGCTGTCTCCTCCTCCTCATTACATAGTCTAAAAATAGGCTAATCTTTAAAGATGCCAATGCTATGTTGATATTTCCATAGACAGCCGTGTTCTGTTAACAGACTCATCACTGTTGTGCTGTACTCGGTTGAGAGCCACACAACACATCTGCTCCTAATTGCCTTGATGGCTGTTCCATCATCGATTTGCTGTGTATCTGCCCCTCAATGTTGTTTCAGTGTAGTTGCTGTGGTTTTATAATCCACTTAGCCACTATGCCCCGTATCATAGTTTTGGTTATCGCCAGACCCGGTTCAGGTCCAGTGAATTTTATATCAGACCCCTTTTTTGCCAGCTTGTTTGCTATTTCATTGCTTAAGGGCATACTTACGCTCCGGTACCTAGACCAAAATGATTTTGTTATGTATGCCCACGGTTTTCAGGTTTTCCAGACAGTCCCAAACTAGTTTTGAGGTTATCTGATGGGATGATAATGTCGCCTGGCTATCTAATAGCATATGAATCAGCTGACCTTTAGGTCGTTTTTTCCAGTTTCCTTCGGGCGCAAGTTTCTATTGCTAGTATTTCCGTCTGGTGTACGGTGGTATATTGCCCTAATGCGGTATTCTTTATAATTTAGGGTTTCGCTATATATATTGCTCTAGAGCCTGTAATTCTTCTGTATCCTTGCGAGTTTTGTGATTGCCTGCCTCTGTGTAGTTTTAGTCCACCAAATTAGGCAACCATAGGTTAACATAGGTCCTACACTGCGATGTACAACCAGAGCATCATACGTGGCTTGAATCACTATGTTTTACCAATTTTTCTGTGGGTGGTCATTAGTGCCCATTTACATTTGTCTATCATTTGTTGAAGATGTTGATTTCATGTTAACTTTGAGTCCACAACAACCTTAAGAATTTGGCATCTTGACTGAATTGTACAGTTTCGTTATGAAGATGGCTTTAAGACGTCCAACTTTCTTCGTCTTGTAAAGGGAAGTGTTGCTTTCCTGTTTCCCTGAGTTTTGAGATTATGACTGAATTTTTCCTTCTAATGAGTATTGCAATGTCATCAAAGGGATACTACGATTCTTTTCTTAAACCGGAAAAATTTTATCAATGTTTGTAATACAAACTACACATATGGCACTAATTGACGATATTCAAATTTGTATTATCTCTCAAACCGGCGGGCCACTTAAATTCCTGACGGGAGAGGGTCGGTCTTGAAAAATTAGTCCATGACATGCCCTACAGTCAATAGAGTATGTCAACTAACTTGGAAGAAATCGTAGATCAATAGAAATAGATATAACGTCCCTAACACGTCATTAGAGCCGTTGTTCCAGGTTTATCAAAAAATCTAGTTGCATAATAGATGTAATACATTTACGAAGCGGAATATAACTTGTCAATTTAGGACTAATTACAAAACAAATTTATTCAGAAGTCAAAATTATATTTTCAAGTAACTACATATGTGACTGTTATTTACGAATTTACGATATCTTATATTAGATTGTAGATTAAATATGTTCGTTAGAAAATACTTGGGAAAATATTTTTATATTTAAGTTATTTCTTTTGTGGTATAGTTACAGTGGATTCAAAACGGCTCATCGTAACTACCGTTATATTTTTACTGTGAAAAATATTTCAAATATTTCATGGCTTTATTACATATTTCACCTCATCGTGTCTGGTGGTGTAGTGTCGTTGAATCAGATGAATTCTCCTCTGACCGACAATTGTACTAAATCCCGGTAGAATTTGTAAGACATATAGTGATAATTTGAGATTGTATAAATTTTTTTGTAACTAAGTTGGTTCAATTGGTTACAAATACAACCAGCTACTACAAAACCTTTGAAAGAATGGTCGACAAACTTGTAACAATATCTAGCAGTTATGCCTGCATATGCTTGTATGCTGCATTTGCAATTAAACGATTGTAGTGCAAATCATTACATCAACATACATATATACAGGGTTTCCACGGCCGGGTGAATGCATAAAATCGGTTTTCGGTGAATATTATCTCCCTAATACTACTTGATCCAAATGTAAGTGGCGCATATTATAACTGCGTTAACAATAAACATTTCCACAATCATAGTACAAAGAAAGTTAATTTGAATAAAGTCAGAAAATTATTATTTTTAAATCTATTGTAGGTGAATTCGGCTTTATTAAAATGACTTTCTTCATACTGTGATTGTGGAAATGTTCATTGTTAACCCAGTTATAATATGCGCCACTAAAATTTGAATGAAGTAGTAGTTGGGAGATAATATTCACCGAAAACCGATTTTATGTATTCCCCCTATGTCCCACTCGGCAGTGGAAACCCTGTATAGTACAATCCTACGGAATTTAGTGCTACCATAAAAATTCCTTTTAATGATTTCGACGATTCCATTCATGAGTGTGAAGCTTCTTCATCTACTAAAGAAGTGATTCTGTGAAGTATGATCAAATATGAAACAATATTATAGCTACAAAACACTTTGTTGAAGTTGTAGTAATATTCTTACATTTAAAAAAATAAACTTGTTATGTTACTAAAGCCTTCAATAATCCAGTTTTTTTTGTTTAATGTGATATTAAAGCTTCAAAATGTAATTATTACTATAGATGATTAATAAGGTAAATCATGCTTTCCCTTTATTCAGATTACCAACGATTAACTTTTTACAGGTCAAATTACTACTTTTACATTTACTAACGCATAACATGGGTTTTTCATGAGAACGCGTCAGCTTTATAACGCCACTAATAACAGGTCGTTTTCTAGTGTTTCCCATCGGCTTCGGCCGATTATTATAAATATTCTCCTTTTCTTCTTGTTTAATCTCCTCATCCGTATGCGTGTATCCCGTGCTGCAACACGGCATCAGCCCATGCCGACATCTAACAAATAACAATTTAACGCCACTCTGTCGGCTGTTCGAGGACATTACGTGAGTATAATCCTGACCTAGGCTAACCTCGGTGCAGTAGGCGGGAGCAGATCAACGCGGGCCTCGGAACGTCGAGCAAAAACAATCGCACTCAAACCGAGTGACAGCTCGTCAGTCGAACTCGCTACGTCAGCCAGGGGCAATGAAACAATTGAACTACATACACATACACATAGACGCATATACATGTACCTATACACAACGCAGAATACATTTCAGATAATAACAAATGCCGTAGACGTTCATTTTATTTTTGCAAGAGACTGAGCCCTATATCCATTAACTGATACGTTACAACGAAATGACTGTAGCTACGTCCAGATAAAAAAGCATTTTCCGATTTTTTGGACACAAGAAAAAGATTTCAGCTATTGTATCATCGCCAACGATGTTAAAATATTAACAGAGCACTTATTCAGAAGTTACTTATTTTCAAAAATCGAGCAGCAGAAGAAATACATATTAGAACTATTTTATACAACTAATTTGGCACTATAATTTTTTATACAAAATTTAGTTTATGATGGAAAGATTATCTTAAGATCTATCCATATCACCACAAAATAAACTGTTCAAATTGTAAAACTGCCACACATTCGGGTCTTTTTTCTGCTATAGTCTATATCAACGGTTCTCAACCGGCGTGTGACACATTGGTGTGCCACGAATACATATCAGATGTGTATTGAGATTTTGAATGCCTTCTAATCTTCTGCAGATAAGATACCGTTTCTGTATTTGCTGTTTTGTATCTACATAAGTAAAGAATTTCATGTAGTGATGTCGCAGAAATTCGAAACGTAGTTTGGCGTACTATAAAGGAAACAGGATCGACAACCGCTGGTCTATATCATCAGAGAGAGTAGTGATAGGAGTTATGGAGTATAACTCCCTTATTAACTTACTGCAAACCTCATATATCTTTTTTTGAGATAACAACGTTGCGAAATTATTCAGGGCCATTTGTCTAGAAAATATGTTTATTCTGAGTGTATATTGTTTATATATTGTATACATACAGGGTGTCTCAGCGAGACCCTTCTTTAGAAGTTTATAGGGTTCTGGCCAAAATATAAATTATGTTCTCTTCAATGAAAATATTATTAGATTTCTAGTGCTTCCGGTTATACCGGAAGTCGCCATCTACTTTTTTATTTTTAATATTACCTATTTTTAAGCTTTATAAATATCTTTAGTTTTTTCTATTTGATTCAGGCGTTTTGTAGTTATTCGATCTTTTCTAAAAAAATTTGCTATAGCGGATATTCATTCAAAAAATCAGAGAACACTGGATTTTTCGGATATCAATTTAGAATTCATAACATGCTTAAATAACATGTTGGACAGTATTTTAGCGCTGAGAACGGCTATCTGCATGGCGGGGTTACTGTACTATGGCACGTTAACTCTTCGAAATTTTAAAGAACCATAACTCAATTTTCTCAAATGGTACAACCATATTTTATTACTTAATCATCTTCGGCGTCCAATTTTACATCTTTTATGTTCGACATATCCTACACTTAAAATTGATAGTTTAGGAGAAAATTAAATTTTTTGAAAAATGCAATCAATACTCATCCATACTTATCCAGTGTGCCATAGAAAATAAGCGTTCTCAAAGATTTGTAGTCTAAGTCTAACGTCAAAATCACATTTTGTCGTTTGATGGTTGTAAGTTAATAATTACGCGTTAAATGCCTTTATATTATTGCTATAAAGAGTTAAAGTTGATAACACTTTAATGTTCGACGACAGGTGGGTAAGACGGTTAGGAATTGGCCTGTAAGATCTCCAGATATGACACCTGTGGACTTTTTCCTGTGGGGGCGTATCAAAGATCTGGTCTACTAGACATCGGCGACCACGAGGAAGTAGTTAAAAGCATGTGTGCGAGCAGCATTCGACGAACTCTCTTCTCAAGATGTACAAAGAGCAACACTTGAGGGTGTTTCTTTACGTTTAACACTGTGCTTGAATGCGAACGATCACCATTTTGAACAATTATTATATATTCTTTCTATATTTTTACACCCATTTCTTAAAAAATACATTCAAAATTTCTTGCTATAGCAAATTTTTTTAGAAAAAATCGAATAACTACAAAACGCCTGAATCAAATTAAAAAAACTAAAGGTGGTTTTTTATAAAGCTTAGAGATAGGCAAATCCAAATATATAAAAATATATAGGATGTTCCATTAAAAAGTACAAAGTAGATAGCGACTTCCGGTATAACCGGAAGCGCTAGAAATCTAATAATATTTTCATTGAAGAGAACATAATCGACTATATACATATATATATAATTCTGAATTTTCAAATTTATATTTTGGACAGAACCCCATAAACTTCTAATGAACGGTCCCGCTGAGACACCCTGTATATTACATTTTGTGTTTTTTTTTGTACTTATCGTTTTATGTGTATTTAGTCTTAAGTGAAAGAGTTTTGTTTACTACTACGATTTTAAATAGGATAACAATTGAAAAGGATGTACAATTCAAATAATTAATAATTACTAGATAACCACAAGGACGAAGCCTTTTCTCCAAACGAAAAGCAAACGATTGTTCATTGGCTCACACACTTTCAGAAAAGTATGTGTGTTTTAAGATAGTTGAAGAGACCACGGAACCTTTAAACTAAGAAGAATAAATTGTATATTCTATTCGCTAGGAAAGGAAAACCATCCTCGTGCATCCATACCAAAAACAATCGGTGTAATAATGACGGCCATGTACAAATGCTTGTGAAACGTAAAGTACACAATTTGTTTTTAAGCAACATCCCATCCACGTTGGATATAATATTAGATGCCATAGGTAACGCATCATTTCGTCAGGTCTGTACTCTACAGGTTCTTAAAGATGTTGATTTTTCAATTTGATACTATAGGAAAAAATGTAATACTAGACTCACATGATATAAGATGGTGTCATGCATATTTATGTAGCATTACAAAATATCGTAGCGAAGGGAGAAACACTATTTACGGATGAATAGTGGGTGAGTGAGGGTCACTTTATCTCCAAAGCGTAGCCTGACACAACACCTCTCGCAACACATGCCTTAACTGTACTGGCCTAACTCCGACAAAAGTTAAAGGGCAACTATACGCTTTTAGTCATGGTGGTAATGAAAAAGCATTTATTATTGATGCCGAGTACAACTTTCTCAGCAAAAGAGATACTTTAGAAGTTCTTTACAAAATATGTGTAGAATTGTAAATCAGCTTGAATACCAGTAATAACAACGTTTGTTACCGAGTTTACGTGACAATTCAGTGATTATGATCAATAATAATTCTTATCAAGAAAAATATCAACTATAATCTCTTAGTGTTACAGCAGTAGTCAGACGAGGGATGCAGCTTAAGAGGCCGATGCAACTAGCACCCACCACAGCCACAAAAAAGAAGCAGGAATTTTCCAATTTATTATGTTAAAAAGGAATTCCTATTGAGAACGGATTAGTAAAACGAAATTTGCTACAAATTATATCGGCACATAACGATCATTGTAATGAGTTTTTGCTCGATACCTACCGTATTGCGAATGGTATGACCACAAGTGAAAAATTATCTCAACTGCAACAATATTCCTTCTAAACTAAAAGAGGTAGGTACTAATCTTCATTGGCGGTGTAGCAATTTGCTTGTCCTATTACTGCTTTCTCTTATATTTTTAAATATTTTTTATTTTAGTTGAGAAAAGCTGTGAAAATTAATTGAACTGCAAAATAATTCCAAAGAAAATTTTATTCATCTCTCACCACAATCTAGTTGTAGCGTAGGTATCAGACATTGTTTTTTACTTATGTATTTATTTGGCATTATGATCACTGAACAAAATTTTAATTTGTCAATTTTGACTTGAAAATTATGTCTCTATCTGTAATCTATTAATATTTCAATTTTCACAATAATCCAAAGTAAAATTAAATTATTGATTTAACCAAAAATGTCCCATCGCGTTTGTTTTATTTATGGATATATGTATATCTATCTCTTCTTGCGCCAATACCTCTAGTTTCTATAAAATTGCACATCTTGTAAGTACAGAGTTTTCTATACTAAGAGGTAAACATTATAAATTTTAAACGCTATACCAAAAAATCAAATCTTACCTATAGCCAATCTATTAACAAAATAACCCTGCTGGTAATAAAATGTCTGAAATATAATTTATTTATGCCCCGTTTTCACTATCACTACATAAATATGGCACCTAGTACAACGCCGTATAGCAGTGCACATAATTTATTACCAGTAACACAGCAAGCGGTAATTAAGAAAACTAAGAAACAGTACTGAAGAATTGACACGTAAAAGAAATTTAATACATAGACTAATGAAGCAGCATAAGTATGTAAAATGTGTCAGTATTCCTTGTAGCTCGCATGTGATGCTAAAATATTATGTGATTGTCCGGATCATGACATGGTCGAAAGGGATGACTAAGATGAGAAATGAAGACGAAAACAAAAAGGAGTCATCGAATTTTTAGTTACATGTCGAATAACATCTGGTGCTGCATATAATGAAGTGATTTTTTTTTATAAAATGGTACACTGAGTTTCGTCATCAGATTTAAACTTCATTGTAGTAGTAGTGAATTGGTTTTACTATAAAATGAGCTTTTCCTTAAACTAAATGGGAATTAATAGACTGGAGTGAACAAATCTTTACGGTAGAAGCAACTAATTCGACAAAGCTTGTATATCCATTTTGTTGTGGTTGATGTTGTGTACATTTGTATGCGAATACATTTCCGTCTTTAATTACAGCATTAGCTCACCGTAGGTAATGTTGTGCTGGGAATAATGTTCCAACCGCGAACGGAGTAGTAATCTAACGAGACGTGCCACAAGTGTCACCGACAATACTCAAATCATGGACCACGTACGTTGCCCCATATATTTTTATATCTGCAAGTATCGAGCTGTTTAATTCCGTTAATGGTTTTAGCGTTTGTGTGCATTGTTTAAGAATTGACAGCAAAAATTTATTAGCAGATTGACTAACCATTACGCTACAACACAAACCACTTATAATGTAGAACCTAAAAAGTTGCTCTAATGATATTGTGTAAAAAGCAATTTATACCCCAACCTTTCTACTTTTCGATTTATTTATTATATTATATTTGCGATCCAAAGCTGTGCAGCTGTATCCTCGAATACAACAATAACTACCAACAATCTGACGATAGTGTCGACAAACCAAGCCATTGATCCGTCTTATAATATAATTCCATCATGAAAGAACGTTGAATGCAAACACTGAAAAAAATTAATTCCGAAATGTTTTTATCTATTAAATACTTTGCTGACACTATTACTTTTCATTATACTTTGGAATTAATATATGTATTTTTTGACCTTTATGTACTTATCTTTTATTTCCTGATTTATTTCCACTTAGAGATATACGAATAATTCAAATCATTTCAATTTCTAATGTTGTATTAAATTATTATTCCTTCATTATTACTTGTGAATATAATTAAAATTCGATATATCAATGAATTCTTTGTTTTAATTAATTTTGTTGATAGGCATGGCAATTTATATTTATATTATTAGTAATTTGACACATATTAAATGTCAATTTCTTCCACCGAAGAAGTTATTTAACGAAAACATATTATTATATGTTATGGAATAAATTGGTATTTAATTATTTATTGTTTTATTGACCTCTAAGTGGAAATAAATCAGGAAATAAAAGATTATACTTTGGATAAATAATGCGAGTAATAGCGGTCACAAGAAAAATCATTCTAAAGATCATCTGTGAATAGTGTTTCCATGATATGTGAAATTGCATTTGATTGTAAAAAGTGAATTAGGCTTGTTTAATTTGGTATAGAGAACCTTTCTCTATTAATAAGCATTCTGCTATGTACCTAAGTAACCACTGGCACATAATCGTGTTAGAATAGATGCAGTTTTGAAAGAAACGTACTTATTTGTGAGAAACAAGCTCAGCCTGCCAGGTAGCAGCAAGAAGCATGACAAGCTTGCATGTGAACATTATGTACAATACTGAACCAGAGAAACCATATACAGATCGTTGCATCGCAAGTGCCGTCAAAATATTATATCGATAGTTGAACGGTATGTCTTAGTTAAGTCCATATGCCGCGCCGGCGCCGATACATGTTGCAGAGAATACGTATGGATATTTGGATATTTGCAGTCTCCAGTTAGGCATTGTAGAAGGTAGTTGTCTCATATGTTCTAGCGCTTTGCGATATTTTATTACATTTTCATTTTTTTATTATTCTTGTTGAAACAATATTCTTTTCATTTGCATTTTCTTATTATATCCTAATCTGTTAATTGTCTCATTCTTCAAGCATTTTTGCTAAACATATTCGTTTAGTTAGTGTGTTGTCGTCGTTTCTATTAGGTTTTCTGCATAGTTTAGTGTAAGATACATACATAAGTATTTTGTTAGTTTGGTATTTATATGTTACAAAAATAATGGATGTTTATAATTTAGTTCAAAGAAAACAAATTATTAAGTGGTATCATCAGGAAATACCCTTAAGGCAAATAATAGAGCGATTTTATGAGAATTATCAATCACGACCCGCTCTAAAAACAATTCAGCGAATAATAAATAATTTTGAAAGATTGGGCTGTATTATGCCGAACAAGCACAAACGTAATAGGCAGCCATTTGTTCGCCAAGACGAAAGAAATCTTTTAATTTGTGCCAGTGTCGAACAGAACCCGAAAATATCTTCATTGGGTATTAGTGAGCAGCTGGATATTTCTAAAAGCACAGTATGCCGTGTTTTAAAGAAAAATAAATACCATGCCTACAGATTACAGAAAACAAATGAAATATTTCCCGAAGATGAAGAACAGAGAATGGAATTTTGCGAAAATATGATGCATATTTGCAATCAAAATGCAAATTTTATTGCAAATATATTATTTACGGATGATAGTACTTTCCCGTTGCAAGGAAGACATAATCCCGCTGTACCTCGACACTGGGCAAGAGAAAACCCGTACCTAACATACAATGCTAGAACTCAGTATTCCCAAAAATTAAACGTTTGGGCGGGATTACTTGGAGAGCATAAAATTGGACCATTTTTTATAGATGGAAATTTAACAGGCGAGAAGTATCTTAACTTGCTCCAGAATCGAATTATCCCACGCCTCCACGAATTGGCGCTCAACTTGGATAACATATGGTTTCAATAGGATGGGTGTCCCGCTCATAATAGTAGAGTTGTACGGGAATATCTTCATAATGTATTTCCAAACCGTGTTCTAAGTACCTGGGGAACTATTCGCTGGCCACCTAGATCACCAGATCTCTCCCCTAATGACTTTTTCTTATGGGGATACATGAAAACTAAGATCTATACATTTGAAAACGATAGACCAAACAATTTGGCAGAATTGCAACAAAAAATTATTAACACTTTTGATGACATTCCTCCAGCAATTTTACAGAATGCGCAACGAGGCTTCTACGATCGTTTAGCATATTGCTTTGAGGCGACCGGAAGACGTTTCGAGCATTTAATGCATTAGAAAAGTGGTCGCTTTAATGTTAACTTATAAAATAATAATTTATGAATAATAATAGATTCCTTCTGTTGTAACATATGCATATTTTTTTAACGTTTATTCCTGCAAATATGAGAATATTCATATTTTATTTAGTTACTAATTAGAGAATTTAAATTTCATTATTTTACTGTGAATTGTTGTGATAATACATAGTATTACTATTCTCCACATTGCTTTAATATTTTACATTTTTCATTCGTCATAAACATCTTCTTACAATACATATTCTGTGCACAAGTTCGCTATTCTTGTTATAACTACATATTTAGTTTTTATGAGGATAAAAACAGCGGGCACATTGTGCATGTTAAAGAAAATTGTATCATATGAGTTTACCTACATTACGTATAATTCATACCACCGGGCGCAGCTATGCACGTACATACATACTACAACGCTAAAACCTGCTCAACGAAGTAACACGTCAATCGGAGCGAGCGTTTGACGGCACTTGCGATGCAACGATTTGTATATTGTCATTATCTATAGTTAATTGTCATCTACTAATAAAACTGAAAACCAGTTATATCCTAATCCTGCAATAATAGTAAATATCTTGTTTTATATCTGTCTTGCAATTCGTTTTTCTCCGAACAAAAATTCATTATGCTGTAAGTAATTTTTAATAACAAAACAGAATTGTTTTTATCATCACAGCTGTCAAAACTTACTTAAATTGCATATAAAAAGGCTTGTTCACTAATTAGTAATAACTGCTGTACATATGCAACACAATCAAGGTACTGGTTTTAAATTAATACAGGAGAGATGCCAATTTATTTTCAAGATATTCACAATGCATGCACGACCACACTCGGTAAACCAAAAAAGTAAACAGACAGACGTAAACGAATTATTGAAGTGATTATATCTATTTACCTGTAAAAAGCCTGGACGTCAAGAATAATGTCATGAGTTCAGTAGACCGAGAAATGAATTTTTATTGAAGCAAAATTATTTAGTACTTTATAAAAGTCGCACTCCAGTAGAACTTGCAATGCGAACCGAGACCATGACGCGATACTTCCATGACCATATGGAGACAATTTTTTTTAGTGTTAATCGCACCAATAAGAAATTGTAATATATCATTTTTTATTTAAACCCCGTTCATGTTCGTGTTTTACACATGCTTCCTTGTATTTAGATATACACATTTACATACTAATAATTACATAATAACAAAACCCAACAACGTGATACTGTCCTTGAAAAATTTCCAGAATAAGCATGTTCATTTATTTTTTGCTGAAATAAATCAATCAAATGAATAAAAACAAATCTCTTGTTATATTTCATGTAGTGATTATCCTTGTCCCTAACTAATAATGAAATTAAATAGGAGTACATTACAACTGGAATAATAGAAAATTATAAATAGAATAATTAGTTGGATTACTTAAAATAAGTGCTCTGTGGGTTTTTATATACATTTAGTGTGTATATTTTACAGATACGATCACCAAAAGTTGGATAATTACCTCCACAAAATTGTTATGTGCACCACACACTCTTAAATTTGGCAAATTTAAGCAACGGATTTTTTTTACGAAAGAAAAACGTTTGATCGCCGCAGTGGTGAGGCAGTTACCCAGTGATAGAGGAGATCACTGGAGACCAGAATTCAATTTTCCCAATGCACGGTGATTTCCTTGGAAATTATATTTTGTAGCAGTAAAATGTATATGTAAGGCGCAGAATTACGACAAGATAGTGAGGCCATTTAATTCACTAACACATGCACACGAATCACACAGCAATAGCTGTAGTGCAATACAGTTTAAGACACTGCTGTAACTACCCCTCGTCATAAATGAAAACAAGACTACTAAATATGGAAGATGATGAACGTTAAGAAAACAATGTGCATAAAAATTACTCAACGTGGTTCAGCAACGGATCTAACTAGATTCTAGAGCAAGCGGTATGACATTTTATATGCTCTCTCTGTATTTGCTAATAGAGGTAGTTTTAAACACAGTACTCACAACTTAATGTTAAGAGGTAAGACCCCTCTGGATCCCCTATGAAGCCTAGAAGAGCATTTATTTCAAACAACAAAAAGTGATCTAGCGGAAGCTATAATTTAAGGTCACGCAAAGTAGTAGAGATATACAGAAAAAAATATAGAGCTAGTTGTAGAGTACCATCATCAGTATACTGATGCAAATTCAAGAATTAATCGCAGCTGGTATTCTACAAAGAGAAATCTACTATACAATAAGTACATTCCACTTGCTGGCGTGTTCCATTATGACCACAGAGAAACCAGCTTTCGCTCTACATGGATTTCAGGAGGCCATATAAGGATTATTCTGACACTGTGGTGACAAGTGGTGACTGTAGGAAACACTGTTAGAATTGCAACAAGTTGCTCTTTTATGGAACCAGAAGTAGAGTATGGATTTAACAATAAATAAGATCAACAGATGTTAAACCGAAATACGACCACTAATGGCATTTCACCAAAAATTTCCCAGGGTGATTATCTACAAGAGGCATAATATATTTAGTTTGGAGACAGAATAACTGACTTCGTTGAAGGAAACATTTATGTAATTAACATAGGTAGTTAGCATCAACGACATTTCTTATTTGACACCTTGTTTGATTCCTTACTAGTTACTTACAAAATTTTTGAGTGCAACATATTTGTTGGACTAGAAAGTTTCTACGACAACTGAAAAGCGCCCTTAATACTTGATCATGGTGGGCATAAAATCATCCATTAGGTGTCAGAAATGAATCAAAGCTGATGTTAGGAGATGAATAAACTAAATTTTATTTCAGAGGTAAACGTTCTCGTAAAAAAAACTAAGAAATAAATATAATTAATAAAATGATTAAGAACATGAAAACTACGGAAACATTTTCGTGTAGTAGTTGGATCAATTATAGCCGATATTGTTCACAATTTACACTATGGATTTGTAAATGAACAACATTTTGAACAGTGTTATTTTTTTATTTACCCCTCTTACTTTTTATAATTTTCACTTCAGTTGTTTTCGGAAACGTCTTCTTTTAAACATTCAATTCGCTCTTGTCGCAAATCATGTTTGATTCATTTGCAGATTTTGAGAATTTTATTCCATAGTTTAATATCTTACTGTATATAAAAAATACAACTTTAGTCTACCTACATTTGTGTCTTGTGTGCAAAGACTTTTCGAACAGGAACAACTGGATTACTAGCAGAGTATAAGTATATATAAAATACAGAATAAATTCATTATGTCTCATATCATTATTATTAATATTATTACTAATAGCCTGCTATGACATCATCGATCGTTTATTTAAATAAAACAGCCGGCATATTTGTTCATTACTGGATTCTACGTGAGGGGTTGAATTCGGAAATGTATTGTATATAGGACCGATCGTTGATAATTTTGAAGATACAATCATTTGAAATATCTAATATTGATCCACTAGATTTTTTCGTAAAAGATCACTTGAAAACCGGTAAAAAAATTTTCAAAATAGTTTGAAGTACTGAAGTACTCAAAGAAACTCGTTGAGATTACAATAAAAATTTACATTTGGAGTTGATACTGTTTTATCTTTTCTTTTTTTTTAGTGATCACAACGAGTATAGTCGTACTTATTCTCTCTCATCGTTACAGTTATGTGCTTTTAATAGAGATCCAAGAATAATATACCAATGTTATCCATGCTGAATTGCTGAGGTAATAGCTAGATTCTGCCTGCTCATTGTTGTTTTTATTCGTAATACGAAACTTAGATCAGTAGCTAGCATGCACTACCACAGCTTGCTATTGCAATGATTTTTCCAATACATTTGCTAAATTTCAGCATCAAAATGAATAATATCTGTATATTAACAAGATTTTTTTATTTGAATTACAAACCATTTTAAATAATTAAAAGGTACAAGTAGTTTAGTTCAACAAAGTGAGAAGAAAATATATACTACTATCATTTTGCGGTCTGTGCTTGGTTATTGAGATAAGTACATGCAACGATTGCTACAATTTTTTTTATTTCAAACCGGACATTTGCAACGGGCTATATATGACTATGATTATGGTTATCAATATTAGTTACGCTTATTATTTTTAATTTTTGCTATTCTAATTATCTCAATGACTGTTGTTTTTTTTTCGGCGTTAATAATAGCTACACAACTTCAAGAGTTGTCCACGTAACACGTATAGGATAGTGGCTGTTCACGGTATATGAACAAATCCTCTCGTCAACGCACGATGACGGACGTTGCTCGATACCGAAATATAGAAATGATTCCCCCGGCTAGCAAAATGTCGTGTATATGTGCTAGAATATTTCACTCTACAATTTACTGATCAATAATACATAGGGTGTTTCATTTGAATTAATGGAGATTTTTATATTTTTCTTCGTCAAATTCGACATTTTCTGGGCACCGCTTATAATGTCGGTCAGTTTCTGACATGGTGTTTTGAAGAACCATTATTACCTAACATTTGATGAAACAATAGTTTTTCTGTTAATTAGCGTAACCATTCTGTATAATCGGCATTATTTTAGGTTTGTAGATCTTGAAAAACTAGTCACATGAAATAAAAAAGATTCAATTATCTCTCTTATCAACCAAGATATTGGTCTTTCACGTACTAGATAGGCATCCTGTATAGTATGCAGTATCTGACTGTTTGTGTGCAAAAAGCAGTAGATTTTTTTTGAAACCATTACTTCCTTTGACATACGTTCTTGAGAACGTTGCATTTATCTCAGTAATCTTATCATTTACGATAGAAATATATACAGAATCTTGACCAAAATCAAAAATAATTGAAATATGTGGCCAAAGTCATAGTGATCATGCAGAGACACTAAATCTTCTTACTCTTGTTCTTTACTCTATATGCAATGATGATCAACTACTAAATGCTTCCCAATCTTCATCACAAATAAAATCAATCAAACGTTTACATGGACTCCAATTAACATTTGTAACATCCAAGTGTTTGTTATTGTCTAGATTATTCTTGAAACTAAGTTAATGACCTAAATATATTCAAGCACTCTATACAAATGAGAGAGATGTTGTATTAAGAAAAGCTGTCTTTAAAAGTAACTACCACTAATTAAATATTTTAAATGCTTATTAATACGCATTTACCTTAACCTGTTATTGTTGTAACCAAACCGCTAATTCCTACAGACAAACAGTCCGTTTCAAACATGCGACTAAAATTACAATTCCCGGGAAAAAATGTTTCATGTGTATAAAGAGCAAAATACTAAATCAATGCGTATTTAATAAGTGTGAACATATTGAATTTGTAGTATGTATATTCCAAAGCAAGAGCAAATACGTATTTGAGGAAAGTAATCAATGCCACTGTCGAAAGTATGTCGCACATCAACGTGCAACTCCCTTCCCCGTAACATAGGTATGTTACGGGGAAGGGAGTTGACACTGCCCTGAGCGAACTTCATTATAATTTGGTACGTGAACTGGATAAGGGTTCATCTGTTGTGGGTCTGTTTTTGGATTACTCCCGAGCTTTTGATTGCGTCAATTACGACATCCTATTCTCTAAACTTTTTCGATACGGTATACAAGGTAATTCCTTGCAGCTCATTAAATCATATTTTACTGATCGGCAACAACTAATAAGAGTACATCAAATTACCCTAAGTGATTCAATTGATTTGATTCAGGGAGTACCTCAAGGGTCGGTTTTGGTGCCTTTTATGTTCATAGTGTATGCAAATGTTCTCGGTAACTTTTTGTCACGCTGTGGTGAGGTTTATTTGACCAGATATGCAGACGACACAAGTGTTTTATTGGCACATGATAGCGATATCCTATTTGATCGTTTGACTGATGTTTATGAAAATAGAAAAATTTGGTCTGTTAAGAATAACCTACACTTAAATATTGAAAAAACTCAGGTATACTTCCAGTATAAGCAATTGTGGGGATAATCATAGTGTCATAAACAACAGTTTTGCTATGGCGGTAGAAGCAAAAGTACTCGGTATAATTTTTGATTCGAACTTGAATTTTAAAAGTCACATAGATTCTCTTTGTCAACGGCTATCTACATTGTGATTCTTAGCCATTGGTAAAACTAATGAAGTTTTCTAGGCAAGTTGAAATACATTTATATATATATAAAATAGTAATCAATAATTTAATCATATAGCTAGTAACACCACCTCAGCCACTATCACAACTATTAATACTCAAAAAAATTGCAAACTGCGTCAATCATCACTAGACCTAGCTAGCCGTGAATGAAACAAGCTTTGAATTGCAACTTAGTATGGAGTCAATCATTCGTGTATAAATATGTTACAATAGGTGAGTTTGCTTAACCGTCAAATGTGGATATTTTCTTCTTATAATTCAAATTAGATGCAAAAATGCATGTATACGTTACTGCAGTATGGGTCTAATTTTTCATCTCTAATCATTACTATGAAAACAGATATTGAACCAATATTGTTGATAGTACGATTAGTATATTCATCAGTAGTCTCGGTGAAATCATCTAAAAGATCGGAGCATTATTAATGAAGGCTTTATTAATATTTGTAGCGTTTATTCGCATGGTACTTTAGTATTTAAAGACAGAAGTTCTAACCAAAACGATTTCATGTCTCTTATGGTGAAAGAGCATAGTTTTCATTATCAATGACTAAGGAAGTATAATTATGCAATGTCTTGTAATAATTTCAACTGACCTCAGAACGAGTCTACTTGTATTTGACATTCGCTTTGTGTCTATGTTGCAGAAGGAATTTTATGTTATCAGTAATCCATAGCATTCTTGACTTAGTAATATGATGTAATATATCCACACCTATCAAACAGCGAGAGAATATTTCTCTAAAACAAGCTTAATATTAGCATCCAACGTAATAGATACTTTGAAAGAAAGAAAGAAAATTAATTATTAGAAGAAAAAAAATCTCAGTAGGTAATCAACTTTGGAGTAAGATGCGGAATAAATAGGTTAATTTGTCAGTATACTCAAGTGTTCGTTCAACATTGAATAGTCATAAAGACTCGTAATTAAACCCGCAAATTCCTTCTTTATAAATCTGAGAGTATTCCATCCTACAAGATAATGGAGAAATAGTAGAAACTAACTAACTGCTAAATTAAAGTTTAACTTACTACTAACACTACAAGTGGTAACGTAACACATACATATACCGTAATCTTATTCTGGACACCTTCAGCAGCAACTCCTAAACTGCTAACACCTTCTGGCTGAAAACACTGTCATTACACAGCTTTCCACAAAGTCATCATTTCTGAGATCTTAACCAAGCGTCACGGATTTCCATTTCCTTAGAAAGATAATGCAGTTGCTAACTTGAGCGTAATATCCGCGTTTATAAGTGCCATGATCTTACAGTACGAGACTCCTGTTGAACCACCTCCTGTTTCAACAACAACATGTATTAGATTTCAAGCAGTTACACAAGCGGGTAAATAATAATAGCTTTGTAATTGTAAACGATGTAGAACTACAAAAATTAATCTTTTTAAACGAGCTTCCCGTAAATTAATAAATTGGAGTAATCTTTCCACAAAACAGGTTTAAATTTATTGTATTCTGCTAGTGTGTACGGATACACATCGTGCAAAGGAACATACATATATACCTAAGGTGGAGGTATATAACAACACGTTTATTGCTTTTTGTGCATCTTCGCCTTTGAAAACCAGTTCTTTGAACATTTTTGTAGTTTATTAGCACGAGGAGAAAACGGCGATGGTAGAAAGAAGAAGACGAACGCTAAGAAGAAGGGGCAATCAGCATTTCGACGGAATGTTTTTCCACTTCTTATTGGGTGTAAACAACCTCGCTGCATGGTGCTCCATAATTTTCACGAGAGGAAGAAGAAAATAAGGTGGAAAAACACGAAGTAGCGCCGCAAACGTAAGCAGTATGGTATGACTAACAGTCTAGAAATATCGGACGAAAGAGAAGGGGCTTTCTAAACAGGATAAACCATTGGGAGGGTAACGACACATCTCTACACTTGTAAATTGTTTATTATACGCACATAATGTGACGTGATATTTCTGTATCTTTTTTCTTCATTTTTACAAATATTTAAGCACGGCAAGCATACACAACGCAAACGCTTTCTCGTATTGAAAGTAGTTGATTGTAATGAGGTGTAATGTCACGATAATCACATGGGTCCCAAAGTCAGAGGTAGGGATGAAGGTGGAGTACCTATTTTTGATTCATTTATTGAGTATTCATTTAACTCATAAATGTTACTTTTGCATAAAATTATTATTTTTTTAACAAAATATTATTGTACACAGGAAACGAAAGAGATATAAATAACCGTTTTCATTTTTATAAGCCTATATGAAGATTTGTATCGGTAGTTGCGTGGTCAGTTTGATAGATTCTGAAACGAAACAGTATATTCAATGAAACTGTATTGTAAGTATGTTGCTAATTGAGTTATGTACAATTTTATTCTACACTAAATAGTAGCAGTAGACAGAACCACAATATTTCTAAAATTTTAACTTCTTGAGTTCCTTAACCGTGTTAGTGAGATAAAATAAGTGCATAATATGCTATAAACAAATGTGTAATAACATATAAAACTGCTTGCTTGTTCCAATTATTTACATAAACTGTTTGTTGTCAATATATTTTAAAAACAAAAAATTAGTAGTTTAATATTAGAAATTTCATACTAGATTGGGTTTCCTAAACACATATATTGACACAAATTGAAATTGAACCTTTGGTTTAAACTAGATCTTGGAAACGAGTAATAGTTCTTTCGATGATCTTTGCTTCTCGTGATACTTGGGCATTGGAATGTATCACTCCACACACTATTCTAAGAACGGTCATTTACGTTAACGTTTTGATAATTGAAGGGACAAGTGGATGAAGGAGTGAAGTAACATTTTTGTAAAAATCAAATTTTTGTTATGTTCTTGGGCCAACAGTAAAGTTATAGAATACTTGTTTTTACTTGGTAAAGTACTTAAATACTTTCAATTTTTATTTTCAGTTGTTTCTGTGAATATTAGTAGTGACCTATTGCAACAAGCTAACAACAATAATATACAGGATGATAAACAAACATTGTCTGGTATGAACTGCATTTACACACACAATCGTCCGTATTATTAACTGTTACACAAAGATGATCAGTGTAATCCAGATGATGATGATGAATATGTTTACGAATCAAGTGGTAGTGAATATGTGCCAAGTCAATCTAAATCGGAAAACGAAGAAAGTTATCGGTATCAAAATATCGTAGAGCATATTGTTGGTGACAATGAATTAGTGTCAAACAACGCTCTTCCAAATTTGACTACTATAGGTACCATGAGAATCAAATTTCCAATTTAAAAAAACTACAAGAAAACGGACTAGGAACATTTATGGGAAAAAAAGCTGCAGCGCTAGCGAAACAAGGAGGAAAATCTTACATTTCGTACAAAGGCAGCGTTGTGCTTGCTAAAAACGTCCAGTTGGGATGCTTATGCACTGAAAAGTATAGACTACAATGCAGTGGTAAATTTTTACAACCTTGATGTAAACGGGAAAAATGCCCTATTATTTACAAGTATTACACCTATGTCTGTTAAACGTAAACGCACAAATACCAGTAAGCATAAATCATTTTCATACAGATACTCGTTGGCGTTGATGAATGAGCAAGTCTTCATTTGTAAGAAGGCATTGTGTGCCTTGTACCAAATTAGCTTTAAAAAGTTAGATATTATTAAAAGTAAGTTAGAAACTGAAAGGTCAGTTCCCTCTAGAGACAAGCGAGGCGTTCACTTGAATAGACTCCACAAGATGAGCGATAAAATGGGGCAAGTTATTATCAATCATATTAATAGATTTCCAACTGAAGAATCACATTATTCACGCAACAGCAACCCACACAAGAGGTACTTGGCGTCAAATCTTGTATACAATCTGTACATGTCACTCATGTACAGATTGTATATAGGAGAGTCATTGGATAGTGTCACAGAATTTGCCAAAAATCTATTTTATTACAAAGTCATCATACGTAACTGTTTTCTCTGCCAAATTTAACCTTTCTTTTACGCATCCAAGAAGTCATACCTGCAGCACATGCGACTCTGAACACTTTAATATAGAACACTAAACACATTAACCCACTAAACACCAAACCAGTTAGTGTTTAGTGAGTTAAAGTGTTTAGTGTTCTACTTCTGCACCAAGAGACCCAGTGAAAAACTTCACTCTAATATAGATAATGTGGACCTAGGCTTTCAGTCAATGTCTAGAGATCGTGAACGAGCCTTGAAAGACGTGACTGTTTGCTATATAACAGTTAACCTGCAACAAACCATGCCCTTGCCCAAACTCACGACATCTAAAGCATTTTACCTTCGGCAACTATGGTTTTACAACTTAGGTATCGATGTTTAAGTGAAGGGCATCAGTCTGTAATGCAGACGTGGACTGAAGATGCTGCCAGTAGAAGTAGTACAAAGGTTGCAAGCTGTTTTTACAATTTTGTGCACACCTGTAACGAGGAAAGGCCAATGAAACATCTTATTGTGTGGCCCTATTCATGCTCAGACCAAAACAAGAGTTTCCAAATGATTATACTATACGAATTAATTATATTACAAAAAGTTTTTGAAGTGATAGATCACAAATTTGCTGAGGTGGGGCACACCTATTTAGACTCGCGATTTTTGGAGAATTCAAAAAGTTCTGAGAAAGCACAGTACTATTTATACTCCTCAACAATACAGAAAAATTATTCAAATAGCTATTACTAAAAAGTCGGTCGTTAACGATATGACACAGTATTTTCGTAATGTTAACAGCTTGTCAAGTAAACTGGGACGAGTACATAAAAAGAAAAACTTATTAAACGAAAAAGTTCCGTTTAGGGATGGTATTAGATGGATCCGGGTAGAACAGTTTGGAAGTTACCTATACAAGGAATCATACGACGAATCATACGGCGAAATCATACCGCTTCCAAGAAAGTTTCACTGTTCAAAAAGGCGCCACGTGAAGATTATGTACCTCCTACAGATATTGACTTCCCGAGAATCCTCCACAAAACGGGCAATGTATCAGGGAAGAAGATTGCCAACATTCGTGAACAGTTACCGTTCGTTTTGGAAGAAAATCGAGGCTTTTATGAAAATATTATTGGCCCGGAAGTTGAAAATTCTAACAAAAAAAGACGTTGCAATCAATAAACCGCCAAACATCTTCCTTTTTTAAATTTGTGTACATCTTATAATAATTAGTTTTGTAATAATGTTGTTACTAAAGCTCATGTCGCTGTTGTTTAATCTATTATTACTGGAAGAGTATGTGGAAGAAGGGCTTATGTACCATCTTTGGCAATTTAAATGCGATTTTTTATCGGGGAATGTTGATTTTGTAAATAAAGGCTTTGCTTTAAAGTGAATTTAATTACTCTAAAGAAGTTAATCAAAGCAGTACTCTATTTTAGAGAAATTAAATTTGCTTCAAAGTATAGCCTTTACTTAGTAAATGGAAATTCCTCGCTGAAAAATTCGCATTTAATTTGCCAAAGATGGTACATTTAAGTGAGAAAAGTAATGAATAAGCTTCATGAAAACTCGAATGTTCGACCATATATCATTAATTCATAACCCCTTCTTACTAGTCAAGCAAACTGCACTTGAAATTAATCATTCAATAAAAAATGCAAGCTATTCTCACTAAAACCTAATTTCCTCGAAAACAGTTTATTGTAACATAACTCCTTCGTCCACTTGCCCCTTCAATTGGATTATATCTGGGAAATATATTATACCAATGGTTACGTTCAGTCTTGCCTGTATTACATGTAGTTCGTGTAAAAAGATCTCCTCTTTGGTCGCTTTCTACTTACTTCAGACAGAATGTTTGCTAAGGGCTCTAAGCTAAAACAGCTCTTTCCTAGTTAGTAATTCCTCATTTTCATATTGAATTTGCTTTCCTTCAGGTTGGATACTATCGTTCCAATAACAGAATACTACAATGTAAGTAACTAGCTAAGTAGTATGTATACCGTAACATAAAATTTATAACAAACAAGGTTTTGGATTATCAAATTGTAGTTTAGGATGCATTGCTCTAATATCGATACAGTTCATACAACCATATATAAACTCTTGTAATGTTATAACACCAATTTTAATTACGTAAACAGTATTACTCTTCGTTACATTTCACAAAAAATTAATTTGTTTAAGACGGGAAGGCTGGAATGATGTGCTGCATTTTATTTACAAAAGAGAAAGTAATAAAATCACGTTAAATAAAATCAAACCTATTGTCAAAGCATAAACATTCTGTATATAGATGGATCAGTTAATCTAGTGGAAATAAATTGGTACTTCAAAGACGAAAATTATTAATAAATCACATAGAAACCAAGCGTGTTTATGGACCTTTTGAAAAGGCATTTAGTCCATTAGCTTAAAATTATCACATAATCTTGGAGATTGATTTCGGCAGCTAATACACTCGTATTGTGAAAGGTATATTTGTTCTAGCTATAGGTGTTTCCTATATAACTTTAAAACTTATTCGTTATTTATACTCTTTATTCGTGAGTTCTAATATTCAAAGAATATAGAAATTTCTAAAGATGGATTAGAGAGGGTAATTCGAAAGTTACAGGTACCTGATTTTCGTGGAAGAGTTAGTAATAAAATGCGATTGTGTTAATATAGTTTCAACCCCGCTGCTATATAGTTTTCAAATACCTGTGGTTATTATATGCATATGTCATAGTGATCGTTACAGAATCAAGATATGTAATATTACAAAACAGCAATAATTTAATAACTTTCATAGACATTCTGTTTTATAAGAACGCTACTTCTGATAAGAGTAAATATTGTTGGTACATACATATATGTACATTCCAAATTGTAAAAACGTTAATATTGTTAATTACAAACTAATTCAATACTCAATCATCTAGTGAGAATAACTGCCCTTATTATTTTGATCCCATGAGATGATAAGAAATACACCTAACAGAAATTAAGGAGCTAATATCCGTAAAATGAACATACATTAAGTAACTCATCTTTGCCCTAGTGCGACACCATTAGTGTGAGATCTATGTAATTACTAACTTAGGTAATTTTTACTGTTCAAGAAGAGTTTTTCATTGAATAAAAATTAAGGATATACTTACGGCACTATAGGAAAAGATAGTTATGATATATTTGAGTGGCATCTAAAATGTTTATGCTTGAATATCATCATGGTATACATATTAGATAAGATTATCCGTTTCTGTGCAAATCACATTACATTTAAACTTGCCTGTAAAACTCAAAAACTGCCAGGCTGTCTTTTCCTATAGCCTACAGAACAATAAGGGACCACATTCCCTTTTATTCTTTCTTCATCCTATGCAACATCTGTAACTTATTATTTTCTCAGGTTTGGCCTTGGAGTTTAACACCTATGGAATGCACTTGAGTGCCATGCAGTATTCCCGTCATTTGCACTCCATAATATATTCTTATGCCAATAGAAAATTTCTCCGCTCGGACCAGCCTTTCGTATTGTTTTATACATACTGGTCGAAGGGAAACAACCTACCAAATTTCCAAGTCCTAAAGTTATGGTCAAGGCTTACCTAGCGCACGGCTAAACGTAATTTACATAATGTCCTTGTTCAATATTAAAGAAAGAAGACCAAGGGCGCGTAAAATTGTACAAATCCAAAATGGCGTAATGGTTTCAAACAAGAGTGCTTAAAGTTTCAGCCGTAAAAATCCTGCCGCTTCCTACCGCAATGTTTGTAGTAATTTTCATAAAGTTGCGACTAATATTAAGCATGATGTAAAAGAGAAGGAAAGACGCGTTGTGCGTCGTTAAAGCGCAAATTACACAAACAGACATAGAACTGTGTCAAGTGCAGTTTGATCTCTCTTGGAAAATACTATGACTGGCAAAAGAATCTGAACCATGACAGTAAATCAGCACCCGACATCAGTAAAACTTTCCTCTGGAACAATCCAGTAATAGTACTACAAAATTATTTTTTAAGTGAAAACAATGTTAGATAAGTAATTTGGAATAATAATTAAGTAACGTCAATGAAAAGAAGCTCGTATGCAATTTGTAATGAAAACGCACACTTTTATAAACTACGTAACTAGAAATTGTTCAATGATGTTAGCAAACA
The DNA here is from genome assembly GCA_023690525.1 of Holotrichia oblita. NCBI lineage: Eukaryota > Metazoa > Arthropoda > Insecta > Coleoptera > Scarabaeidae > Holotrichia > Holotrichia oblita. The sequence goes on along the minus strand of CM043016.1, from coordinate 84,516,708 downwards.
AACCTTTCGCAGATGATAACTTGTTAGATATACTGGAACGCTTGAAGAAGAAAGTTCTCCTAAACAGAATTTGTCACAGACAGAACTAAAACGGCAATATCAATAAAATACATATATAATAAATCATTCACAAGAATAAACAAAAAATATCACTAGAAAATTACAAGGTCATTTTGTTAGCATTTAACTAATAATAGGGGATTATGCAAGTCTTTCCCGGTTTAATATAACTCAATAAAAACATTAGTACAGATATTCGATTTTCTGACCTCTTCTGCCAGAAAATCAAAACAAAGCTAGGCCATAGGGATAAATTAAATGGCGGAAAAGACATAAAAATCGACCGTATATCAACGAAAGCACTGAAGGTACGTTTTGATGAATAATTCAAATAAGATGACATTAAAAATCTGCATCCATGCCATTGGAGAATTTACGGTAATGTTTCAAGTTTGCCACTAAAAGTTCTCTAATGTGCATATTTATAAAAGCTGACATAAATTATGGATCGAAATGATATTTGGTGCGGATAGCCTTCTATCTTTCTGGAATAAAATAGGTGCTACAGCATAAACCTTTAATTGGATTCAGAATTGGTAATATTTTGGTTATTGCCATATAAGAAAGTAGATAGACACAATAGGTTATCTAGATCTTTTGTGCTTTCCGGTATACACAACATAGCATTTACGATGTAAAGTTTGTTATAAAGTAAAACGAAATTTCAGCTTCGTAACTTATACAACAGCAATTATTTCTTCATTATTTCTTCGACAAAATGAAAAATATAGTAGCACTTCATCGATCAACTAATTAACAATATAAAAGGGAATAAGGTTGAGATGCAACTAGTCTAGGTCATAAATAATCGTGCTGGCTTTTTCTAAATATTGTTATAACATAATTTTAGGTGTATTTGAATCTGCTGAAATGCTGCGCTATGCAAATTATCTAAAAGGAATAGTTTTCTTCATACAGCTTATACCTAGAGTATCCTGTATTTAATAAATATTGTATTGGTTGCTTATGTGCGCTGGGTGCTGTGTATTGATGTCTATAGTGTTAGTCATTTGACAACAATTAAACCTTGCAAAAGCTGTTCATACATAAGTACGGTCACATACGGTCGGTATATTAAAATCTTTGTTCAAATCATGTTCTACTAGGATACATCATAACCAATGTAGAACAGGTATACAGTCCTGAAATGAAGATTATAATGAGTAACAAAGACTACTAAAACTTTAAGAATATATCAGTACGGAACTTATTGGCATTCTGACACATACACACCAACGGTGGCATGCTCATAATGTTAGAGCGTGCTCCAGGTGTATAGCAAGTATTTCTAATTCTAGCATTGAATTGAGGAATCGCGAAGTCAATTAGTTGTAGGAGGGAAGTGGAATCAATACTATAATGTACATGTTTAGATAGAAATTTACCACTAGCTTCTCAATCCTCCATTGACCCAATGACGTTAATGCATATCAGAAAAGTAGATCATTGGATTCGGACCAATGACATGGATAAGAGCCATCCCTTCTATATATGATAAATATTTCAGAAATCGTTTCTGAACTCTTTCCACTAATAGTTGTTGATAAGCATAGTGAGGCTATCAGAGCAAGAACGCATATTTTGGTTTCATACAAACCAGAGAATAATACAAAGTTTTAAGAGTTTGGACCGATAAAAGATCTCGAATAGCAAATAAGGAGACGTAGAGATTTAGAACTGATAAACTAATATCAGTGATGTGCTGTGTTATCTTTTACACTGCATATCACCGAGAATCAAAACGAACTGCATGCTCCTAGGAAAAATGGTTTCATTAATGGAATATTAATAAGTAGTTGTATCAGAATGCGTAGTATATGATAGAATGGCACATTTGTCAATATTCAAATGAACTTTGTTCTTTACACGGCATAGGTTAATAACACTGGGATCTTTTTGCAGGTCTAAGCAGTCTGATGTAGAAGTATTTTGTTGAAAATCTTGAGGTCATTGGTATAAGTAAGTTTCCTACAATCTAGTGAATTTAAAGCTTCATTTACATAGAGGGTAGTGGCAATTGTAGTGTAAGAGTAGTGGAAGGTATATTGTAGTGCGGAAATGCATTTACATAAGAAAAGTAGAAAAGTAGTGGCGATGCGCCTGCTTTGTTGCGCATGCGTATCGACGATAGTTGGTAATGGATGTATAGTCAAATGTAAACAGAACAAAACAGCTGTTATCGGTAGATTGTTCTGCGCAGACGCAACAGTATAAGTATCGGTAGTGTAGTGGGAATGTTTGGAGTTTGCGAACTTTGGCACTACTTCTCCACTACCGTTACTGTCGCACTGTTTATGTAAGTAAATGTTTTCGTTTAAATACATGAGAACTAACTTCGGCACTCCAGTACTCTTACACTACAATTCTCACTACCCTCTATGTAAATGAAGCTTAAGAGATCAATAATGTATATAATAAAAAGTAACGGTTCTAAATTGGATCCCTGTGGTAATTAGAAGTATAGTTGTTATAGTATACATAGCAGTTGCATTGATTCTGGTAAAATTTTAAAATGGCGACGAATTTTGGAAATGCTCCCATCGAGAGTAGCTTCACAGTAAGTAATGAGTGATCAATTGTATCAAACGCCTTAGTGAAGTCCGTGTAGATCACAATCTGTTTCCCGGTATTCGGGGCATCACTTAAATATTGAGTAAGCTCAACTAAATTAGTAACGGTAACCACCTTAATTAATAGACTGATACGGCTTGATACTAATTTATAAATCGTTATGCAGAATAACTTTAAATAGTTTGGTACAGTTTGATAAATAATAATAATGGGTTAATTGTTACTGGTGATATAAATTAGAATTTATAATAGCGTGTTTAAAATTCCTCCAGTCTTGTCAGTGCTGGACTTACTTTAACGCCTACCTCTACATAATATGGTATTATATATAGCAAAATTTCTGTTTATATAGTTTTGGCAGGATATAAATATTTACTTTTATTTCAATTACCGTTAGGGAGATTTTTAAGTATACAGCCAAAAGGAAAATACATTTCACAAACTAAAATAAAATGTTATAAGATAGTGCGAATATACCTACCATAATAATAAGTATAAGTAGGTATATTGATAAACTATTCATTAATAATTAATACAACTATTGAGATTGGAAACCTACAGTAATCTGAATTCAAACACGTCGCTTTGAATTGAAAGCGCTTTGAAATAATTGTACGGTCTGTTTCAAATTAAATGCGAATCGAGGATATTGGGTGCAGTTACCCAGTTCGCGGTGATGTATTGTGGGTGATCTATACTTTTTCATACATAGTGATGCGTAGTTCACGATTTTTTGGGTCTAACATTCACGTAATATCTCAATTTGTACTTTTGCTATATTAGTTTTTATTATTTTAAATGCAATATATGTAATTGTCGTCACTTATAATGCATCAAAACATCGTTATCGATAGAACTCAAAGTATTGTAAAATATATTGTGTAACTGCACGTATTTGAAGGTAAACTTGAAAACTAGATACGTTCTTGGCTAATAAAAGTAGAAAAAGTGGTTCTCGGACTCGTATATATTATTTAAAATTAGACATATGAATACATTTCGTATGTATAATTTGTTATAAAATTTGTATTAGCATAGCGAAAATAAATTAATAGAAGGGTAATAATTGTTCTTGGATCATAAATTTTGTTTAAGAATTAAGCCTGGAACTTGAAAACTCCAAGAAGTAAAGACGCCGCACCGGTAAAATGACAACTACTATCAATACTCGTTGAATAATATACATATATGGTATATGTATGTAATATAATCTTGGCTGTAGTCTCATTCAGTTTCATTATTATAATTTCAAATACTACGTAATACGGTTGATTCGTAATACATTTGATTATCGTAACGATCGAAGAGGGCATTATAGCGCTTCTCCGATGGCAAACGTGTGTTATTATTTATTATTATTAAAACTAAACATATTGTGTATAGGTATCTGCTAAGAGATAGTGGTCTCCTGCTATTTTTCATTAGCAGCTACAAACGTATTTGAATACGTGCAGTTACACAATATATTTTACAATACTTTGTGTTCTATCGATAACGATGTTTTGATGCATTATAAAGGACGACAATTACATATATTGCATTTAAAATAATAAAAACCTATATAGCAAAAGTACAAATTGAGATATTACGTGAATGTTAGACGCAAAAAATCGTGAACTACGCATCACTATGTATGAAAAAGTATAGATCACCCACAATACATCACCGCGAACTGGGTAACTGCACCCAATATCCTCGATTCGCATTTAATTTGAAACAGACTGTACTAGAAAATATAATACGCTTATAAATTGTTGTAGGTGGTCGCTGTAAGAGTGTTCAAAGACTTAAATGGTACTTCCACAAAACTTACCTCACATCTGTTGGAACAATGATTAATGCAAAATATCAATATGTCACGACCATTTTGTTAGTACGTGTATATTCTCTATTTCCGTCTTTGTACGAAATTAATTGTAGGTATTTTATACAATCATGAATTTATTCCTAGGTGGCCTAGTTCGTAACCTGTAGTCCGTTTGTGTATATATTGTAATATAATGTAAAATTACTGCAACTAGTGCAGAATATGGGTTCTTTCTTTTAATTTAAATGAAAAAGAGTAGTTTCCTACGTGACGTTTCGGATATATTTAATCCTTCTTCAAACCTATATATAAATATATAATAAAACTTAACTATTTTTAAACCAAGAAACAATAACTTACAACAAGGATAATCGTTTTTCTAAATACAAGGCTCTAAAAATATTGTGAAACAATTTTGACAATTTTGAAATTTGAAAACATATGCAAAATATTTGATAAACAATTTTGTAAACAAAACCAGACATTTTAAAAACAATATGTTGAATGCATATATTTTCATTGCATTCAACATATTGTTGAATGCATATATTTTCATTGCATTTAACATATTGTTGAATGCAATGAAATTTAAAATCTAACATGTCTGGTTTTGTTTACAAAATTGTTTATCAAATATTTTGCATATGTTTTCAAATTTCAAAATTTCAAAATTGTCAAAATTGTTTCACAATATTTTTAGAGCCTTGTATTTAGAAAAACGATTATCCTTGTTGTAAGTTATTGTTTCTTGGTTTAAAAATAGTTAAGTTTTATTATATATTTATATATAGGTTTGAAGAAGGATTAAATATATCCGAAACGTCACGTAGGAAACTACTGTTTTTCATTTAAATTAAAAGAAGGAACCCATATTCTGCACTATACTCCATTCAACTTAAGAGTGCAGTAGTTGGCGCCACAATCGGCGTTGGTTTTACACTAGAGAATTTAAATATACCGCTCAATTCAAAATCGACTTGACGTAGGTTAACCTTCAAATGCGGTAAATATACAAATACATTACAACGTATGTATATTTTAACTAATAATGTCTACAGAATCAATACATTTCTACTTTATTAAGTTTTGTTAAACTCTTTTACAGCTTCTTACAGGTAATTAATAAGATTTGTTTTTAAAACGTAAAACTTATATGTTCGTAAAATATATTATTCAGACTATGTATTGAAATTGTATATAAGGTGTATGACTGTTATATTTATTAATATTTCAGTATAGAAACGCAATAATTGTATAGACAATGTATTTTTCAAGTTTATTGTACATAAAAAGATATATTTTTAAATATTTATATGATATAATATGCAAAAATCGAAATCATACATCGTATTTTCTTCTGCGATAGAATGTTTGATGCAATTAGTCCAGACTTCAGCAGTGACATGATTAACTCCATCCAATAATAAAGTTTTTACTTCCGCTAACTTAAAAGTTCTATTATTAGCAACATGATGCTTCGCTTGAGCTCATATTAATTCGATAGGATTCAAATTACAATGATATGGGGGCAATCGTAATATTGTGCGAACACTTTCTGCTACTATTTTGTCAATAATGTATGTAATAAGATTGTCAGTAATATATTTTTTAGTAAGTTCCAGTAATTTAACGTTTAATAAAGAAGTATCAACAACAATTCCTTTTAAATTAAGCCATTCTACTAACGCTTCCTTTTTCCAAGATGTCTCTGTAAAACAATATCTTGTCGCTCCATTAGCACACTTTCTCGGTTGCGTTTCACCCACATAAATCCCTATTTTTTGAGAATTTTGCATAATGTTGTTCGCTTAAAGTCTGGCAAATTATCATCTGCATTAACAACCTACAAACATTAATTACATCATGTTAACGTTAATTAAAATATATTTACGCTCAATATTTTTGTACACGTAACTCATTTTGCACTTGTCTTCCGATTGCTGACCGCTGGCCTTCATCCAAATTATCATAGGTTGTGTGACGTATACATTTCTTTGAAGGTGAATCAGATACATCTGCAGTATCTTATATCCTTCACAATATTCTATACTGTTCTCTTTCCAAGTCCAAGTTGTTTCGCAGTCAATGTAATAGAAACTGACTGAATTGTTCTGCTTCTGTTGCAAATATAAATTATATGCCATTTACCTCTGCCTACTACTTATATGTTTTCCTGAAGGATTTTTTGAGGATCCTTCAAGTGGATTCAGCCATAGTAAAATAACGTCAGTATATGTCATCAATAATATTACATGAATACGGATAATAATAGATAAGTACCTTGAATTTGTAAGTAATACTGAAAAGAAATTTGCTTTTAATGTAAGGTACTTGCAAAATTTGAAAATACAAAGAAAAACGTAAGGAAATACAAATACAGCAAATATTTACGAACAAATCAGCATAAACAAATTTGACGTAACCTCAAATTTTATACGTCCAAGAACAGTATTTTACATAGTGTGTACATGCCTCGATAATTGACCAATCACAAGCCGCGAAATAAGGTCCTATCTTTTCTAACGCTGCACTCTTAAAGTGAATGATGTATAGTTGCAGTAATTTCACATTTTAAAGTCTACAACTGTCAGTGTCAGAACTGATAAAATTGTTAAACTTTATATATTGTAATATATCAATATACTATAAGAGTCAACGTCTCTTTTAAGTTATTTTTAATACATTAAGTTAAAAATAAAATATTTGTATTCCGAAAACGAAATAGTATCCTCGCGCCTTTGCATTATTATATGCGTATTCCACATAACATGTAATCATGTAAAAATTTACCATTTTAACACACCAACAGAAAATGATGCATTGAAAAAGATTGGTTATAATTGCATATTATCTCTTGTATCAGCACTTTCTTAGAAGCCACAAAAATTAAACGCAATACGACAAAGAAGCGAGTGATTTACAACGCACAAACAAATTAATTATCGCGTATGCACATTTTAATTTGATGTTCTTATATTTGTACCTCGCTCTCCTGCATCTTTCTTCTACACTTTTTCTTTTCTTCTCGATTCGGTCGATACTCTTTCCTCTGTCTGTGTATATACTATACATATACGCCGAAGAAGCGAAGGATCGTGCGCCCCTTTTTATTTTCCCAACAACACAGGTAGTCGACCGGAGGCAAAGGCCATTAAAGAATTATACCTAGTCGAGTAGTTTATCTTTCGAAAAACGTACGTCATGTCTTACAGACCTCATCTGTCTTATACATTAGGGTAGGTTTCGTACCGCACCATTGGGATAACAGTGGCACCTGTATAACTCTAAGACTCCCACAGCTATTTATAACTCCATTTAAAAATTACAGAGACTACACACAAGCACACATATCGGCGCTATTAATTCTCTTTCAGCGTTTGTGAGCAAGCCGTGCGATTGCATAAAAAGAATAGTTTTCATATGTCTGATAAATACTTTCACGGCAAACATAATTTACTATGCAGATCGGAAACGAGAGCAATACATATTACTTGTTAATCGTATTTTTTAACATTAAAGATCATCTCTCAACCATTGTAAATATTTTAAATAAATATAATCCTTATAAACGGTGCACTAAGATTTAACTTCTAAAGAAGAAACTAATTCTCATTCCATAATGAGGTTCTACATATTTTTACTAGTATCAAGTATATACATACATAAGTTCATTATAACTGCTCTGATTGAAAGCAAATGACTGTAATTTACAACTTTGGAAGCGCATCGGAACAAAACAATAGGAAAATCAGTGTAAATCGTGCACTGAAACAGTCAAAGTTTAATATATCACCGAATTATTTGGACATAATTAATGATTAATGATTTCATGCTTGGTAACGTGGGAAGTTTGAGGCACAGGAGGTTCTAGAAAGTCTCAATAACTTGGTTTATATTGAGGACAATTTTTTGCAGGAGAATTTTAATATCAGAGAATAATTTGCACAATATTTTATATTCCGTCAAAGATGATAGGTTGATAAAGATTTATCTATACATATACCGTAAAATATATATATTCTTTTTTGCGATCTTTCTATACATGTTTTTTTACGAGTGTCATGGTAATACATGTTTTGGAGATTATGTTGTTAATGTTACTATAACACACAATAGTGATACCGCACTACTGTGACTGACTACAACTGCAACTGTGATTAAAACTGTGACTAATACTGTCGCTGTTATTGTTACTGTTGAACTTCTTTAAGTGACGGAAGATGTTACCTCCAGCAAGTGACCCTTTCGAACCGCCTGTTTATTCTTCACAAAACCGTCATCTGAACTTGACATCAAGGCACAATACTGTCTTTCCTTCTCGCCTAGTTATTCGCTACTTTCCCCGTCCTTTTTAATGATTCGGTTTGGTTTTTGTGTAAGGTAGTAGAGCTTCTACAGATTTAATCCATTAGACTGTTGTAATAAGTGTTTTGTCCTTCTCCTTAGTAGATATTCTATATCTAGTAAGTTTACTATTCTCGCTAAATTCTGTTTTGTGGAGACTTATGTCCATTAAGTCGTCCAGAGTTAATTTGTCTACTCTATGACAGATCATTGTGTTTTACACTACTCACACTCAAGAAAACTATATTCAGCTATACCTATTATTGTATAATAATAGTAATAATAGTTGTTGTATTGTTAATTTTGCGCTGATTGTTACTATTACTTTCGAATGACCATCTTGAATATAAACACTGTTGTCTTAAAATATGTTAATTTATTTCTAACGTACAAACTGTAACAAACTATACCTAAATTATGGCGTGTGTTTCTTCTTTAGTTCTACATTGTTCTGCGCACCACGAAATCTCGTAGTATCTGCGGTATGTACTTTACAGAGGTCGCCACAATGGCGGGATTATTAAATACAAACTCAAACATCCTCCCCCCACTTGAAGGGACTTCAAGGTATAATAAATTATATATCTACTTATATAAAAAAAAACAAAATGCTATTTAATATAGAGGCAATGATATAGTTATTCTTCTGAATTATGCACTGGTAACACACACACTTTGTTAACAGCTCTTCGAAGTATGTGGCTTCCATTCGTCACTGACACTACACGAATAACTCCATCAGCACCAGGATGTACTTCTGTGATGCGTCCTAGTCGCCATTGCATTGGTGGAGTGTTGTCGTCTTTGAGAAGGACTAAATTCCCAGCTTGGAGACTGCGAGTCTTTGTTAGCCACTTCGATCGAATTTGAAGGTCAGAGACATATTCTCGGTGCCACCTTTTCCAAAAATGTTGCTTCATCTGTTGTATGTACTCGTATCGTCTCAATCGATTGACTGGTGTTAAGTCGTGGTATGGCAAAGTGATAAAATTTCTACCAATGAGGAAGTGTGCGGGTGTTAGGGCATCGAAATTGTTATGTATGTACTTTTTATATTTGTAGGTTCGCACTTAAAGACATCGTTGGAGATAGGTACTTTAATATATGTGTAATATACTATAACAATAATTGTACTACATGTATTGAATATATGACGGCTAGATACAGAGTGACGATGTGTTACAACGTGTTGCAAACAAAAAACGATCACTACAAAAACATCTACATAAATACATTTACATTTTAAAAGCCTATGCAGATCCGTATCTCACACCCCTCTCCTTATTTTTCCATTTCTCTCCAACATAACGATCTGGAGGTTTTGAAGTTCGAATACTTCTTCGTAGTGGTATGGAGGCTTCTTCCATGAGAGAACTCCTTTCTTGATTTTTTGCTGGAACTGAAGGAACAATATTTTCCAAAATTTGCATGGGAGGAGCATTATTGATTCCGTTAGGTACAGGTATATTACTTCCGCACGATCTAATCTGATTTGCATGACGACGAAAAATTTTATTTTCAGAACTAATTTCATAAAAAACATTACCTATTTTACAAACAATTATGCCAAACTTCCATTTATTATCTCTAGTATAATCACGAAAAGATACTTTTTCTCCTATTTCAAATTTACTATTCTGATTAATAAAGTGATTTTGTTGTTTTGGAAGTTCAGAATTTATTTTAGGGATCATAAAATCTAATCGAGATCTTAAATTTCGTCCGAACATAAGAGTAGATGGACTCTCTCCTGTTGTTGCATGCGGTGCTTTGCGGTACTGTAATAGAAAATTATCCAAATTTTGTTTTAAATTTGTCGTATCGTCAAAGGAACGTAGAGCCTTCTTTATTGTTTGTACATATCGCTCAGCTTGTCCATTTGACGATGGATAATACGGTGCTGATGTAAGGTGTTTAATGCCATTGGATTTTAAAAAGTTTTCAAACTCATATGACGTTAATTAAGGGCCATTATCGGAAACAAGTGTTATGGGTAAGCCGAAACGTGCAAAACATTCGCGCAAATTATTAATAGTTGCCTTAGTTGTTATTGATTTCATTAGAAAAACTTCTATCCATTTGGAAAATGCATCGACAATAATCCAGAAGTAATAGCCAGCATAAGGACCAGCAAAGTCAATGTGTAATCTTTGCCAAGGCCCACTTGGATATGCCCAAGGATGTATAGGTACATTTTCGATTTGATTGGCTTGTTTTGCGCACTGACTACAATTTTTTGCAATGCTTTCTATGTCTTGGTCAATGTTATTCCAATAAACATAGCTACGAGCTAACCCTTTCATTTTAACAATACCTAGATGACTTTGGTGAAGTTCATGTAGCACTATACCACGTAAAGTTCTAGATATAACAACTCTAATACCTTTCAAAATACACCCCTGTTCAATTGAATATTCACCCTTATCATTTCTATTAAGTTTATTATTTCCAGTTATTGATTGATAAAGTGAGACTAACTCATTATCTTTCATTGTTTCTCTAGCAATAATATTAGGATTTAATGCTACATTAATTTGACCCACTTGAAAAATCTGCGCTTCATCGATCACATTATCTTTAGTGTACCCGGTCGGGAAACGTGAAAAGAAATCAGCATTAGAATGATTTTCAGTTTTTCTATATTTAATTTCATAGTCTAATCCCTGTAAAAATAGCGAATAATGTAGTAACCGCGTTGCAGCTAAGCACGGTGCCCCCTTGTTACTTGCAAAAATTCTTTCTAGAGGTTTGTGATCGGTATATAAAATGAAATGTCTACCATATAAATAGAACACTAAACAATTTAACCCACTGAACACCAAACAAGTTTTAACTAAAACACCGACGCGTTTCAACAGCAATGCTGTCATTATCAAGGCGATAATAAAACTAAATTAAAATAAAATCTACAAAAACAGGTAACCTAAATGTTATGCACGGTCAATCCGATACGCATCATTAATTTCCGATTAACGAAAACAATGACGAATACGGTATAGGGCCATTGTCACAATTCATTACACATGACTTATTTTTATATATTTCTAAACTTTCGAAAACATTTAGAATCTTTATTTGTCTTATTAATTTAACATTCGTATGATCGATGTTGTGATCTGTTTCAAAAATGTGTTGGGCAACGCTCGATTTCTCAATTCTATTAAATCTAAGATGAGCCATATGCTCTTTGAATCTAGTTGAGACTGCTCTCCTGGTTTGCCCAATATATTTTTGATTACAATCTTTACAATTGATTTCGTAAATACCTGACTTTTCTAGAGGTTGTATTTTATCTTTAGGGTTACCGATGAGACTTCGTAATCTAGTCCCAGAACTGTAAACTATTCTGAGATCTAGCTCTTTGAAGATTTTACTCAAACCTTTAGTGATAAAGGGAGCGTAAGGGAGGGTCACAACGGGTGAAGCTTTAACATCCTCTCGAAAAGTCGTAGATTCTTTCACAGTTTTCTTATAATTAAACTTCCTAATTAACTTATAGATATGCTGAGGCTGGAAACCATTACACTTGGCCGCATCTTTTATAATTTTAAGCTCTTTCTCATACCTCGCCTTGTTCAAGGGAAAAGTGAGAAGTCTGTGGACCAAAAAATTCAGGCTTGCCATTTTGTGTTGAACACAGTGATGGGAGTCTGAAGGAATGTAGCGAAGTGTACTGGTTTCCTTTCTATACACGTCAAACTCTAATCTATTGTTATTTCTAATTACTAAAGTATCTAGAAAGGGTAGCTGACCGTTTTCTTCTCTATCACAAGTGAACTTTATGGTTTCGAACCGATTATTTAATCTATTGAGAAAATCGTCAATATTACATTTTTTAGTGTCAAATATAGCGAAAATATCATCCACATACCTCAACCAAACCCTAGGAAAGTATTCCCTCTCAGATTCTAAGTCCTTTTCAAAACGGCTCATGAAAAGGTTCGCCAAAAAGGGCGACAAGGAGTTACCCATTGCCGTTCCTTCCAGCTGTTCATAAAAACCCCCGTTGAATTGAAAAATGTTCTGTTTCATACAGATGTCAGTTAAGCGAATATATTCCTGGACACATTGTTGACTCAAACTATTTTGAAGCAACAAGTTCTCGAGGTATGTCAAGGTGTCTGGAATCGGTACACTAGGAAAGAGAGAACTAACATCAAATGAAATCAATACTTCACCCTCCAGCAACTGAATATTTTGAATTTCTTTAATAAATTCTAACGAATTTTTTACTGCAAAACTAGGTTGCTGTATTGGCAAATTATTAAATTCATTGGTCAGCCATTTGGAAACCTTATGAGTCGGTGCGTCAATTGCCGAAACAATTGGCCTTACCGACTTGCCAGGTTTGTGGATTTTAGGTAAACAATATAATTTAGGGACAACAGGATTGGAAACATGTAGCTTACGTCTAACGTCGGCGGTAACAAGGTTGTTACAAGTTTTAAACACGTTGTTGACGTCTATAATCATTTTCGGTAAAGGATTTTTTGAAATTGACTGATAAGGGCCACTACTCAACAGGTCATTAATCCGATCATAGTAGTCCTCTTTATCTAAAATAACAACCTTGTTCCCTTTGTCAGCTTTCAAATAAAAACAATCTTTTTCCCGCAAAGTTTTAATGATTTTAATGTTTTCGGATTTCTGAGGTGATTTATAGGATTTCAAATTTTTTGAAATAGTATGTTTGCAGGCCTCCCTAACAAACTGCTTTGTCGGCTCAGGAAACCGCTGGATAGAGGATTCTATCCCGGCAATAACCCACTCAACATTCGATTCAGGAGTCTGCAAACCAAATTTCAATCCTTTATTCAAAAGATTAAGTTCCCGTTCACTAAAGGTTTGCGAAGAATGATTTTCTACTATGTTAATGGTATTCATCGGAACATGATGTTTATTTTTTAAAAAACAACCTAACTTTCTTAATTTCCTATCATGAGAGAATTTCTTATTCTGAACTTTCCTATCGATTGAAATAAACATGTTCCGCTGAAAATCACACCATAGTTGATATTCAACATCATTAAGATCTAATGTTAAAAATTTCCAAAGTTGGTAAGCTTGAATCTCAAGTTTACTGCGCTCTAGAAAAGTCAGGTATTTACGAAATCAATTGTAAAGATTGTAATCAAAAATATATTGGGCAAACCAGGAGAGCAGTCTCAACTAGATTCAAAGAGCATATGGCTCATCTTAGATTTAATAGAATTGAGAAATCGAGCGTTGCCCAACACATTTTTGAAACAGATCACAACATCGATCATACGAATGTTAAATTAATTAGACAAATAAACAATTGTAAGTTTCTAAATGATTTCGAAAGTTTATAAATATATAAAAATAAGTCATGTGTAATGAATTGTGACAATGGCCCTATACCGTATTCGTCATTGTTTTCGTTAATCGGAAATTAATGATGCGTATCGGATTGACCATGCATAACATTTAGGTTACCTGTTTTTGTAGATTTTATTTTAATTTAGTTTTATTATCGCCTTGATAATGACAGCATTGCTGTTGAAACGCGTCGGTGTTTTAGTTAAAACTTGTTTGGTGTTCAGTGGGTTAAATTGTTTAGTGTTCTACTTCTGCACCAAGAGATCCAGTGAAGAACTTACCATACAAATAATTAAAAAACTTTTTTACACCCCAATATATCGCTAACGCCTCTTTGTCAATTTGTGAATAATTTTTTTCACTTTTATTTAAAGTCCGTGACGCAAATATAATTGGTCGTTCAACACCATCGGGAAAAATGTGTGACAAAACTGCACCCAAGCCGTAGCTTGAAGCATCAGTTGCTATTACTAATGGTAGTTGAGGATTAAAATGTGCTAAAATACGGTCAGATACAATTTCGGCCTTTACTGCTTTGAAAGCTTTTTCACATTCACTATCCCACCTAAATTTTACATCTTTTTGCAGTAGATAGTAAAGTGGTTGTAATTTTGTAGACATATTGGGTATAAATCGACTATAGTATGCAACCAGTCCTATAAACGCTTTAACTTCCTTTTGATTTTTTGGGGGTTCCGTTTTAACAATCGCAGTAATTTTATCTTGGGTTTTATGTAATCCCTTTGCATCTAATTCATAACCTAAATATGAAATTTTTTCAGTTAAAATTTCGCATTTTTCCTTCCTTAAGAATATATTTTGTTCCCTACAAATTTGAAAAAATTGTTTTAATCGTCGTATATGTGTTTCTATATTTGATGACGCTATTTTAATATCATCGTAAAATACCTGTAACCCTTCAATACTATTGAAAATTGATTCTATATAACGTTGCCATAGAGCCGGTGCGTTTGCTATGCCATACATTAAACGATTTACAGTGTACAATCCATTGGTTGTATTAATTGTTAATAATTTTGCAGCATGATCAGTAACAGTCATATGCATATAAGCTTCCCGTATATCAAATTTAGAAAAAACAACCCCATCAGCTAATTTTGACAAAATTTCTTCAATGTTTGGTATAGGATAAATATCCGGCTCAATATATTTATTTAAAGTAACACGGTAATCGCCACATAATCGAACACGACCTGTATGTTTGACTATTGGAACCACCGGCGTAGCCCATTCTGAAAATGCTGTTTTAGTTATAAATCCCAAACTTTCAAGTCTATCTAATTCGTCTTCTACCTTTGATTTTATAGCATATGGTACTGAGCGCGCTTTGCAAAATATCGGTTTCGTATTAGGTTTAACACGCAAATTAGCTTGGACGTGTCTAAGACATCCTATCTTTTCTTCAAACACATCAGCGTAATCTTTAACCAATTCATTTACTCTTTCTTTAAAATTAGCATTACTATTTATATTACCATTCTTTATTTCAGCCCAATCCAACTTTAAATTACCTAACCAACTGCGACCCAATATACTGTCTAATTCGTGTTTAATTATATAAATATCGCCAAAAAATTCTTGATTTTTATACCGTACATTAACTGTGACATAACCTAATACGGGTATTTGTGTCTTATCATACGTTTGCAAAATCACATTACATTTCCTAATAGGTAGATTTAATTGAAGACTATTAAAACATTTTTCCGACATTAATGAATACGTTGACCCTGTATCTAATTCCATTACCGCCTCTTTATTTTCAATTTGTACCTTAACCATAATTTTCGGTATAGGCTCTTGCTTTTTATTCCCCTGAATCATTAATACCTCAGTAATTTCTGTATCCGAATCACTAGCTACCGTAATTAATTTATTTGAAGCGAAAGAAATATTTTTGTTGCAGACTTTTGCTAAATGACCAGTCTTATGGCATTTATTACATTTATAATTAATATACCAACACATAGAAGCACTATGATTTGTTTTACCACAGCGGCAGCGGTAACATGACATCTTACGTTTAAAATTATTTGGATTTTTAGTACTATGATTATTAGATGCATTTTTTCCGTTTGCAACGTTATGGCTTACACTAGGTTTGGAAGTTCTATGATTATAACCCGATTCATAAATTTTATTTACAGAGATACGATCATTACGCTTTCAATTATTGACGCCTTGCACCGCTTGCTCATCAGCGAGAGCTTTCTTTATTACTACGTCTAATGTTAAATTATCAGTTCGCAAAAAATAATTTTGAGTATGTTCATTACGTATACCGTAAATAATTTGATCTCTCAACTCTTCGTTTAATCTATCTTCACCTTGAAAGTTACAATTTACAGATATTTCTTTTAAGCTTGACAAAAAATCAGCAAATGGTTCCCTTTCCCCTTGCCTACGTGAACGGAAGCGTTGTCGTTCAGTACAAATCAGAGGTTTAGGATTTAAATAATTCCCTAGTAATTCTTTAATTTTTTCAAATGTTAAATTAGCGGGTTTATCTGGTACCGTTAAAATTCTTAATTTACTATACGTACTACCTCCCATACAACTAAGAAAATATTTTACCTTTTTTTCCCCGATAAGGCCATATGCATCGACAAAACATTCGAAGCATTCCATATAGCTGTTAAATTCCTCGCTCTCTGGATTAAACTCGGAAAAAATCGGGGTCTGTGCTTTTGCCATCCTCTTCACCATATAATTTATATTTCTTCGTTGATTACTTTACTTTGATTCGTAATTTTGGATGTTTGTAGTACTGTTAGCTTCTGTTTTTTTCTTCTTTTTTTTCCCTATCTTTTCTATTCGTCTTTTTCTTTTTTTCTTTTAAACAAATCCTCGTCGCCAGTTGTTATGTATGTACTTTTTATATTTGTAGGTTCGCACTTAAAGACATCGTTGGAGATAGGTACTTTAATATATGTGTAATATACTATAACAATTGTACTACATGTATTGAATATATGACGGCTAGATACAGAGTGACGATGTGTTACAACGTGTTACAAACAAAAAACGATCACTACAAAAACATCTACATTTACATTTTAAAAGCCTATGCAGGTCCGTATGTCACAGAAATCATTTGGAGAGGTACTTAAAGGACATAAAGGTCGTGAATTGAGTATAGCTTCAATCTGGTTTAATAAAGTGAAGAATTCTTCAAATGTTAATAAGGTATTTCCTACAACCCTTCGAAGGTGATGTTTAACAGATTTAACACCCACTTCCCATAAGCTACCAAAATGAGGACTTTGTGGAGGACTAAAATGCCGTTTTATAAAGTTATTATTAGCAGTTGACGAAAAAATTGCATGATTTTGTCTCAAAAAATTAGTACCGTTGTCGGAATAAATATTAGTCGGTTTACCTCGTCTAGAAATAAAACGCCTAAATGTAGCTAAGAAAGCATCCGTAGTAAGTTCAGTGACTAGTTCAAGATGAATAGCTTTCGTAGCTAAACAAACAAAGATACATAAATATGATTTAAACGTTTTGTTACATTTTCCTTTAAATTGTTTAGTTTGAAACGGACCTGCGTAATCAACACCTGTCGCTATGAATGGGTAAGTTAAAGTTAATCTATCTCTTGGCAAATTACCCATAAACTGGTCATGAGATCTAGGTTTCACCCGAAAACATTTAATACAATTATGAACAACTCTTTTCGCGACGTCCTTTCCGCGAGTAGGCCAAAATTTGGACCGTATTGATGACAACATTAGTTGAGGATCGCCGTGAAGTGTATTTAAATGTTCGTTTTCCATTATTAGTCTAGTTAAGGGATGTTTACCACATAACAATAACGGATGCCTTTTCTTGAATTCGAAATCTGAATTCTGTAAACGTCCACCAACACGTATTAAATTTTGTTCATCTAGGAACGGAGATAACTGACGAAAGTTAAGCTTCGGAATAGTTTTGCTTTTATTCTGCAAATAAAGAATTTCTTCTTGAAAACTTTGTAATTGTGCTAATTCTACCAATAAAAGAATAGCCTCATGGATTTCAGAAATTGTTAAAGTTCCTGTTTTTCGATTTTCACTATTATTACGACAATTTCTAATAAATCTTAAGCAGTACGCCGTAACTCGTTGTAGTTTGTTAAATGATGAAAATTTGCAAAATAGAAACGCGTTATCTGTACTTGTCGATATAAAAGAATTAGATGTCTTTTTTAATTCTGGTACAACGTTACTTGAAATAATTGTTTCTTGTGGCCAACTTTCTTTATTCATTGATAGCCACGAAGGTCCATGCCACCAGACCGAATTTGATAAGCGATCAACTGAAGTTCCGCGTGATAGGAAATCTGCAGGATTATCCTTTGACCTTATGTATGACCAATCATTAACCTTGCAAAGTTTCTGAATTTTAGTGATTCTGTTGGCGACAAATACTTTTAAATCGTTGGATGTCAAATGTAACCAGTTCAAGACAATAGGTGAGTCACACCAAAAATATACTTTGTCGAATTTTATTCTTAACGCATTTTGTACTTTAGCTATCAATTTTGCAGACAATACAGCCGCACATAATTCTAATTTTGGAATAGTTAGCCTTTTCATTGGCGCTACTCTAGATTTAGCACATAAAAGATTTGTTTTTATTTCATTTGTTTCACTGATGTAGCGCACGTAAACACATGCACCATATGCTGCCAGAGAAGCGTCCAAAAAGGAGTGAAGCTCTAATGTATTTGCCAATTATCGTTAATTTTGGATGGTAATGGTGAATCCCATTCAAGATTTTCCAACCAAATATGTTGGAGCAACACTTTGGCTGTTACAATAAATGGACCCAATAGACCTAAAGGATCGAATATTCTTGCTATTTGTGCCAAAATTGTTCGCCTTGTTTCATGAGTTCTATCATCACTATCACTCACTTGATAATGTATTGTATCTGATGTAGGTTGCCAAATTAACCCAAGTGTACGCCTAGCCTCATCTGATTTGAAGTTGACAGTTTCATACGCCTTTGAACCTAAATTTAGTCTAATTGCAAGTTCGTCGTTGTTTGTCATCCACTTTCTGAGATTAAAACCTACTGATTTTAATACTGAATTTAATTCATTGCAAATTTGAATTGCTTCATCAATCGTGTCAAACCCGGTCAATAAATCGTCGACATAAAAATCGTTATATAATAATATAATACTGCTAGCTAATGGCAACTTTGATTTATGAATATCTGCTGCTTCCTTTAATGCCCTAGTAGCTATGTAGGGTGCTGATTTCGTACCATATGTAATTGTGTTAAGCCTGTAATGTTTCAGCTCTGATTGTGGATTGTCGCGCCACAAAATTCTTTGATAATCGCGTTGATCTTCTGCAATTAGTACCTGACGATACATCTTTTCAATAACTTAAGAAACTACAAATTTACGTGTACGAAATCTTAGAAGAATATCAAACAAGTCATCTTGTATTCTTGGACCTTTAAATTGAATATCATTAAGATATAGATTATTGGTTGTCTTGCAAGAACCATCAAAAACTACTCGTAACTTTGTTGTAGTACTAGTCTCTTTTACAACACCGTGATGAGGTAAATAATATGAGTTATTAATGTTTGAATTTGGATCTTTAATTTCTGACATATGATTCAATTGTATATACTCTTTCATGAAGGCTGAATAATCTTTCTGAAAACTAGGATTAGAGCACAATCTTCGTTCTAAATTACTAACCTTTTTCCAGCTATCTTAAGTGAATCTCCTAACTGTTGCACAGGTTGCTTAAATGGTACATTAACAACAAATCTACCGTCTTGATTTCTGGTAGTCGTAGCTTGGAAATGAGCTTCGCAAAATGACTCATCGAGTTCATTCTCATTATCACAGTTTTCAATCTCCCAAAATGTTTTTAAATCGTTTTGTATGTCAGAGTTGGTGGTAAAGATACAAATTGAATTTTTAGATTGTTTGTGACAAGGAAGTGGGCCTGAAATAATCCATTCCAAAGTTGTGCTTTGAATCGTTAGTTGATTGCATCCTAGTTTAATTTGTTTAGGACGCAAAAGATCCCAGAAAATCTTAGCACCTAATAACATATCAACTTTACCTGGTTTATTAAAGTACTTGTCACAAATCTTTATGTTTCTCGGAATTTTAACTTTCGTAATATCGTAACTTGTGTGTGGTATGTGATCTGTAATTTTATCTATAACAACACATGAAATTTTCCTAGAAAAATTGCTATTCAAAGATCTTAATGTTAAGTTTGTTTTGAATTTAATCGGAGAATGTACTTGATTTATACCTATGACAGACAAATCGATAGGTATCTTTTCTAAATTTAACTTTTCACTTAATTCCCATGTAATAAAATTTTGCTCAGAACCACAGTCGAGTAATGCTCTACATATATGAGACGAACCATGGCCGTTTTCAACTCTGATACCTGCTGTTGATAATAAGACACTTGAATGCATTGTATTACAACCTACAATGGTTGTATTTTGAACCTTATCGTTAGATTCTGCGTGATTTTCCGTATTATTAATGTGTAGCAAAGTATTATGCTTCTTGTTGCATTTTTTACATTTACTACTTTTACAAATGTAACTGATATGATTTGGTTTTAAACAATTTAGACAGTCTTTTTTCTTTCACTGCTTTAACTCTATCATTAACATTTAACTGCAAAAATTCGTTGCACATGTATATAAGATGATTGCCTTTATTACAAAATTGGCATTCTTTTTCAGTATTCAATGAGACTAATGTTGTCGATTGTCTGTGTGACTGAGATCGTCTTTGTTGATTTTCAATAGACTCTAGGACATGACACCGATCTTTCAAAA
Organism: Holotrichia oblita; assembly: GCA_023690525.1. Lineage (NCBI taxonomy): Eukaryota > Metazoa > Arthropoda > Insecta > Coleoptera > Scarabaeidae > Holotrichia > Holotrichia oblita. Next base: position 84,495,749 of record CM043016.1, on the reverse strand, counting down.
AATGTTTAAGATCATCTACACTTGCATTTTCATTGCTTGTATTTGAAATTTCCCATTCTCGTTTAGTTATATTATCTAATTTGTTGCTTAGGATGTATACAAGTAAGGTATTCCAACGATCAACATCTTGTCCTAAAGCTTTTAATGCTAGTAAATGTTTAGAAGATTCGTCAATTAGTTTTCTTAACTCAGTTGCAGATTCGTTTTTAACATTAGGTAGATTGAGTAACGTCTTTCTATGATTATTAATAAGAATCTTTTTGTTATCATACCGATCACACAGTATTTGCCATGCTACCGAGTAATTTACCTGTGTCATTTCTAATGATAGTATTAACTGAGAAGCTTGCCCTGATAGACTGCATTTTAAATATTGTAATTTTTCTATATTACTTAAGTTGTTTTTTGTATCAATAATTGACAAAAACATATGTTTAAACTCTACCCAATTTTCATAACTTCCTGAAAAATTCGGTAATTTTATCGTTGGTAGTTTGACTTGACATTTTGAACCTACCCCTGTAACTTCTACTATTTCTACGTCCGACAATCTATGTGAATTTGAATCTTTACTTGAAACGAAATCTTGCTGTTTATGTTTGTACGTGTAATTTTTAGCAATGGCTGACAATTTATAAAAATCAGTATCGAAATTGTTACGTTCACTATATTCATTTTCTAATTGTTCATCGCTGCACAATTCTTCAATTTGACCTTGAATTTCATGAAATTCATTGTATGTAATTTGTAAATTAGAAATTTTAGTTTCTAGTTCAACTATTTCTGTATTTGAGAATTTGTAATCATCTGTGAATTTCTCTAAAAATGTTTTAAAATGAGTGAGCGAGCTTTTTTTACCGCCCCTTTTACGATGCAAATTGCTTAATTCTGCGATTTTGAAAGTATATGTTAATGAAATTGAAACTATTTACAACTTTTTAAACCAGATTGAATCAATATTCATGTATGAAATTATGTGTAAAGTTTAGAAAGGGAAATGAAGGGAACTAACCTCAATGGCTGCCTTGGCGTTGTTACCGTTGACTCATGGATGATGATCCACGATATTCATATCGATATCCTGCTCTATATGACCAAATTGTTGTATTATTAATTTTGCGCTGATTGTTACTATTACTTTCGAAGGACCATCTTGAATATAAACACCGTTGTCTTAAAATATGTTAATTTATTTCTAACGTACAAACTGTAACAAACTATACCTAAATTATGGCGTGTGTTTCTTCTTAGTTCTACATTGTTCTGCGCACGACCACGAAATCTCGTAGTATCTGCGGTATGTACTTTACAGAGGTCGCCACAATGGCGGGATTATTAAATACAAACTCAAACAATAGTGAGAAGGTGCAAATATGGAATACCATTTTCTTTATGAGACATATCTTCTTAACGAATAAGTGAAACAAACCTAAATTTGGTGAGCTCCTACCTAATATGGTTAGGAATAAAGATTTTTAATTAAATTTAAGGTAGCCCTCACATTTAAAAAGAAAAAAAAAAGTTGTTGGAAAAAATGTCATAATCAACACTTGAAAATATGGGAATATGGAATATGGAATAAAAATTACTGAATAATTTTATTAAATATAATCTTTCTTTGTAGAAACTGAAAATACAATACAACATAAGACTATTTGCACCAGTCACAGACATATTCGTCCTTCTCCGCACCCGCGCACTCATTATGTGCCCACAGGGAGCACATGAGACACTGGACTCATACCTCACCTCTCAGGTTTTGCGAAAACATGTCACCACAAAAAATGCACTCTGCATCACTGTCGTCAGGCTTTGAATGCCTTGGTGCATCATCAACATCCTCGCTAGAATCATCTGCTAGAATCACATCGTTATTCCCATCAGGTTCTTCTTCTGTTGAGGAATCTTCTACGGTGCGCTTACGTTTAGTCTTTGGTTGATTCTTTGGTAACTTTTTTGTATTTTTGAGGTCCATAAGGCTTAGACGTCTTTTTGTTTTGGAGGATTTAGCTTCCTTTTCTTTTTTTCTATTTATAGACTCATTGAGTTCATCTTTATAAGGAGATGACGTAATAAGAGAAACTCCGACAGCCTTTCGTCCCTTCTTGGAATTTTTTCGCTTTGAGATGGGAATCGGACTAATATCAAAAGGAGACACTAGTGGTACTTGCTTTGAATTGTTGTCAGAAATTTGGAGAGCTATAGTGTTTGAATTCGATGTTGAAGGTTGGTTTATGTCAAGTAAGTGGTCCTGGGCTGGTGTTGTATCTGAAAGAGTTGATGTGGGCGAAGAAGCTTCAATTGAAGCAATCGGAACATTTCCCTTTTTAGCTGATTCCTGTTCTGCTGCTAGAAAATCAACGTCAGAGAAAATACTTCTATTCAAAGGGTACAAACCAGTAGCCCGAAAACCATTAGCGGCTACTTCGCCAGTCTGAACTTTAAGGTAAGCCCTACCAAATAATTCTACTACATCAAAAGGAGTAAGAGAGCGATTATTGTGGCGGATCCATACTCTAATCTCTTCACTGCAATGTGTTTTTAAAGGTCCCATGAATGACTTGTCTAAAGGTTGAAGCTTATGGCTTGAGTGACAAAGACACAATAACTATGTGATTCTTTCTTGCAAGGTCTATAACGTCGATGTTACGCGTATGACTGTAGTGTCCATCGAGAATTAATAAAATCAGGTCCTCCTTAGAAGGTTTTGAATACTTAATGAAGTGATGTAACCATTGAGTGAAGATATGGGCTTGTGCCCAACCAGATGGATGTGCAACTCCAACAGATCCCGGAGGAGCACCTTTCATAAGCTGCATGTTCATATTCTTTCTAGGGAATATCAGTAAAGGTGGTATGAACTGACCAGCCGCACTCATGGAAAAAATAACTGTTATCAAAGCACCTCTTTCTGCTGAAGTTAAAGATGCAATCTGGCGTTTACCGCGAAGGCCTATTACCGAGGAAACCTTGCTTTGTACTATGGTGAGTCCCGATTCATCTACATTGTAAATGCTCGCTGGAGGAAAACAATGTTTTTCTAATTCAGTTTCTAGGAGATCAAAGAAATCAGAAACTCTTTCTTTGCAAAAACCTGTAGCTCTAGCGAATGATGTGCCAGTAGGCTTCCAAACAGACAATTCTGTATGCCGCTTCAAAAAAAGATCAAGCCATGCTCTACCTGCCATACCTGATGTAGAAAACGGATGTTCAATGTTGTTTCTAGAAGCCAATTGGTAGGCAAGGCGTCTTAAATCTCTTCTAGTAAGCCCATAAAATTTGGATTCCATTAGTAAAATATATTGTACTAGCTGCTTTTCTATAATATCGCCTAAAATACATTTCCTCCCAAGCTTGGTTACTGCAGCCTCTTCAGGTGGAACAGCGGTGTTTTGACAAAGACGGAAGAGAGTAGTGCGAGGAACTCCATAAAACTTGGCTGCCTTCAAGTACCCCATATTTTTTTCTCTAACAGCCTTGATTGCTGAACTCATATTCTCTTTATTATATTTTTTTCTTTTATTTTCACAAACATGCTTAGTTGATCGTGGCATTCTGAAATGAGAAAATTATTTTATAGGAAACATCTGTTAAAAAAGACAGGTGTAAATATGGAATACTAGTATTCCATATTTCCAACAATGCCCGTAAACAGTATTTTAGGTTATATCTCGTAACACAACTTAAATTACAGAAAAGTAGTTATCGACTCCAAAGCTATAATTCATATGTAACAGCATATTTGTAAAGCATTCAATACAAACATGCAACAAAAAATATATTAATTAATAACTACGTACCTGCTAAAACTTTCCAAGTGCAAGTTACACAATATCACGTGTAAGAGACGACAAACTTAGTAGAATGTGTTGTAGCGCGCTACCAACGTCTAAATTGCATAGGCTAGTAAATTTAACAACTTGGCGCCAAATACAAACACTTTGTTTTTGAAAACAGTCGGTATTCCATATTACATGCATATTCCATATTTGCACCTTCTCCTTATATATTATTATTCGAGGATGCTTTATACTGGCCTAGTAAGCTAGTGAGAAAAGGCAATAAGGACACTGAAAGAACGCCACATGAGGCAAAGAGGCAAAAATTGCAAAAGAAATCCAAAAACAAAGCAAGAAAAAACGAAAGGAAAAAACAATAAAATGTGGGGATTCAAAAGAGATGGGTAACTATATGGAACGAAATGATCGTCAAGCCAAAATACAAAGTGATATTATTGTAACCGGCGATAAGCAGAAGACATCAGCATTTATCCAAAACAAATCCTTAGCCTATAGTGGAAGCTAGTACACAATTTGAAATCTTTAATGGTGATGTAAGCAATGATACTGAACTTAAAATACAACTTGAATACAAAAATTATATTATTACCAAAGAGAATGAGGAAAGGTAAGATGCAATAGTACAACCTTATAAAACCAATAAGAAAAAGGATAAGTGCACCTGAGTTAGTTAAGACACACTAATAACACATATTTAAGTTTACTTTTAATAGCAACAACTATTAAAATAATTAAACAATAATAAAGAAGTAAATAACAATATAATATTATTATTTATTTCGTATTGCGTTATTCTAGTCTCCCTCTCCCTTAAACCCGCTACTTTTCTTCGAAAAATATAAAATTTATATATTATGTTCGTTGCTTCAATCGACTCAAAATTTGAAATAGCAACGCATAAAAATGGTATAAGATCACCGCCCCTGACAAACAAATTCATACATCTAATTATTATCTATTATTACATTGCACATACAATTACTGCAAAATATAGTTATCAAAATCCGGAATTATCTAACGAAAATAAGTATTTGTATTATTTATTGCGTAAACTGGTGACACAAAATGAAATAACGCTTGAACATTGTAGAATTCGCAACTTTAGATTGAAGTGAAATAGCGCGCTTTGGTCTCAATACGAATACAAAAGCATATGTTTTACACAATCAAAGCAACAAGTAAAGTCCTTTCCAAAACAAGTATTTCAGAAATCTCTCCCGAATTTTTAACAATTACATATTATTAATCCAAACCACAAACCGACGACACGATAAGGAAATCAGTTGAACCATATTCTATTTTGTAACCGTCTTAAAATAGCTTTACAATGTGTAAACACCCCGTCAATTCTACAAACACGTGTTCAATAATCTGCGATACATAACTAATTATTTGTTCTGAATCATAGCGCAATCTAATCATCTCATTTTAGTCTTTTTTACGTAGCTAACCAAATTTGATTGAATCATCACCTGACACAATATAGGCAATTATCGTTATATACATTTGGATATAGTCCGTGTAATTATTTTCCAACCATCCAATTTACATTTTGTATATTCGTGCCAGCAATATTCTGGGTTCTGATTAGAAATTAATTGCACGTTTAACATTGATCTTATCGTACCGATCCCGATCGCCCCGCGCCAAAAGCAAGCTGCAGGTAACAGCGGTTACATAAAAAAGAAATTAATTAAAATATTCATTATGTTTTCAACCAATTTTGGCAAATCAAAGTAATATTATATACCTATGTATTCTATACTGCATGTTTAATATTCATCTGCTGTGATTTTCCTAATATGAGTATTACGTGGGCATTCATTTTGAATTGCAATTTGACGGTATCAGCTTTGAGTTCTAAATTACTAATTAAAGCAGGCAATAAATAGTAATTAGCAAATTTACACGTACAAAAGTTATTTCCAATTACTGATTAAAATACCGCGGCTTAAGAGCTATCGATAACATTGTATATTCTCGCAATTCTATTTTTACACGGTGAATATCTTCCAGAAAATAGGTGTAAAGAATCATAGTGTATATGTAAAAATATGCGATTGGCTCCATATCCCCAACATCTGTACAAAATTAATAAAATAAAAGTACTAAGAAAACTGTTGCATACATATTTAATGTGTTCATATAAAAATCAATTTCTTTCATCTCTTTTCATTTTAAAATAAAGATAAATCAAAATAAAGATTAACGAAAACCAAAGAACCTGAAGTTGAAAACACTCAAGATGATGAATTAACAATAGCTTTATTCATTGTCATCAGACAACAAGCGCATATGCGTACGCAGAATGTATTCAAAGTTACTGTCATCTGATGTGTTCAAGAAAAACAGATTTTTCTCGTACTAGTTCGATATCTTTGATAACAAAAAAATCTGTTAGAAGCTGTAGTGGCCCAGTTTTTTATTGAGCTCTGTATAATTTTTTATAACTATAAACAACTGCGGTTCACAGATTTTCTTTCGATATCGGGATCGTCTGTAACGAAAAGGCTTTCTAATTTATTTGTTACTACTTGAATTAAACTTACGGTGACTTGAATAGCTTCACTGTCAGTGCTGTCGTTAAATTCAATTTTCTTTATCACCAGTAGATCATAAATGTCTTTAACAATCAAATCAACAAAACCCTCTCCACTAACAAAGTGTACTGAGATGCTTTAGAGGGTTACTCGTTACTATTTGAAGCTATATAGTTGTTACTTTTAACACGTTTTAGCCACATTGTTCTCCAAGATGCAGTTTAGATTTGTGTACATAATACAGTTAATGCTGCTAATGCCAAAGCAGCATATATTAGGCAATTCTAAATAGAAAACTTTTGCCAGGCATCAGTAACTGTAAGCATTTTATCCTTATTTTTTACTGCCGAAATATGTATACCTATTGAAATATTCACTTAATGTACGAAGTTTTGAATGTTGCGAGAATTTCTTGGTGCAGCGGTTGAAGTAGGGATGTCAGTACGGTAGCAGGAACAAAGCTTGTACATTTTCATATTCCAACTCTGGATGGCCAGACGTATTATCTATTATCAAAAGAACTTTAAAATGCACACATTTTCCATTCATATAGGTATTTCCTAGTTTCTGGAAATATTTATTGAAGTATTTTCTAAAAATGATAGCCGTTACCCATACTTTTTAATTTCCCACGCGGCTTGAGTGCACAAGTGACAGGTAATAATGTCCATATCTTGCGTTCTAAAGCGCTACAACAAAATAAAACTGTAACTCAATCTTTCTGTCGCTTAAAACCATCAAAAAGTTTTCTGTGAATTAGCCACATATATCCTATTCGGCACTTTTTTCCAAAAAAGAACAGTTTCGTCCTCATTGAATACATGATCCCGAGCATATTCACCATTAGTAGTTATTTTTGCAAGTTTCGGAGAAAATTATTTGGCAGCCTTTTTTTCTTTATGTTATTGAGTGTATGTCTTTGGAGAAATCCCGTTGACCAACCTGCGCTTACAGAAAAGTTCTTATCATGAGTTGATTGCGCCAATATATAAGGGTATTGTTCCATAATGTGCTTACAAGTACGTATTACTTTCTGTTTGATGGAATTTCCGCCTAAAAGTATTCCCTCTCTGATATTTTCGTCTATCCGTATTACTAGTGCTTTTTCATTTGATTTCTTGATAAAATCAAAATTATGATGAAAATTTAGCAGAAAATTTTGTTCCACAAACTACAGATTGCCTAATTACGGTTTCCTTTCTTTTATAAGTTAAAAAAATTAATGAATAAAAAATAACTGTACTAAAAGAAAAAAAATACAGTGCTTTTTTTATTTTATCTATCATTGCAAAAATTAAATTTATCAGTACAAAAATCATACAAAATCATAAATTACTCTGACAAGTATATAAATACATATGTATGTATGTATATCACTTTGTTCCATAGGAAAAGGGAATTCCCGAAATATAATGGATAACAGACATTTCTAGGAAATTAGAACTAAAGCTATGGTTATGTAGACGCACGTTTTTTAAGAGTGTTAAATCAAATCCATACGAGGACAACTTGATAGGGCAACATGACTTACCGATCTCTATTATCTATGATCAGAACCCTGCAAAAACGACCGTCTAGAAAGAGAATTGAATGTAAAAAGTTTTCATATGGATTTTGGAATAATACAGATAACATATCCTAAATCAGTAAATATTTTAAACTACTGCTACTTTAAATGTCACTTGCAAAATTTCTGATTTCTAAAATAATACAAAGCAGATGTGTCTGACTTAAACTTCACTCAAGTAGGTATATCATCTCTATTTTGTAGTTAAACTGCCTCTTCTCTGTTCTAGCAATTCCTTTATACTATTATACATCAATCCGTTACTCTCCGCAACACCTTGCTGTTGGCAGGAAATTTGAAGTAGGTAATTGTTTCTAACGATATTATACAGGATAATACATGACTAAGAACAATTAGGTATAAGCAACAAATCATTGACGTAATATTAAGATTCGTTTATACACTTGTGGATGAATAATAACTGATTTAAGTAACGTATTTAATTAAAAAATTCAATTCAATCTAATCTATGAAATGACAGATGTAATTACCCTATTTACTTATATTATGCATATTCCCATATAGCTCTAGTGAACGAATTAATTAATAACTCAAGAAATATTAAAATAAAAAGATGCAGTTTTTTATTATACTTGTAATTTAATTTACTTAATTCTTCTTCCACTAGTCTATAATTAAATCTTAACGTTACGCTAACGATTTCTTGTTTCTACCCATTGTTAATATAGATTATTGCAAGCAATTGCTTTATTTCGGTTTTCCTGCCAACAATTGATGGCGTTAAAGATTTTATTTCAATAGCATGTGACTCACATGTTTGTATTTCGCTTTATTTCAGTGTTTTACATTGGAAGGTTTAATAAAACCTTCATTTAGTTATTTCTATTATTTTGTTTACTTTAACTTCCAACAGGTCAAACTTTTGAATTTCAATTCCTAAATATTGGAAAGTGTTTAACTATAATACTTTGTTGTCTATTTGTATGTTCAGTAATTATTTTCCAATCGCCATTACTTTTGCTGAGTTGATCGTAATCTTCATATAATGTTCAGAATTTTATTCCATATTTCATTATATTCTCTATATTTTTTCATTCGGTACCAGTATCACTGTTAACGAGATTGTTATTTCATATAAATCATTAAAGTCTTTATAGGTTTTCAGTCTTGCTTATACATTTATAAATTATGTAGTCTGCACAGTAAGGTGTACTACAATCTCTAATATCAGCTTCGTTTCTGCAGCTGTTTTATGATAGTTTGAAAATCATCTGGTGACAACTTATGTAGGCATGTGCGAGTGAAAACTATTTTCAAACTATGGATAATGAATTGATATGACCGAATGACCTTGTGATTACTTTTGTAGTACTTCAATCTATAGAATTATTAGAATCTTTGTCGATATTTTCAAAATAGTTCTCATTTCTTATTTTTATGTCGTTCAAAAACAAAACAGCTTCGTCTTCACTAGATAGTTTCCAGTCACTGTCAGTCAAAACAGACGAATCACTACTATGTATATCACTCATTTTTATAATTCAAGGTAGAAACTGTCTATAAACACCTAAATTCGTTTACCAATCGCAAACGTAACATGCAAATTCATTAATAAAGAAGCCTTGAATAACAAAAGGAAAGTGTTATGTACTTTAAAGAGCTTCTGATGTCTTTCTACTGTTCTAAAAAATCAGGTGCGCATGCGTCTGATATTTTATTTGAACAAAATATGCCAACCCTTCCAGTCGTTTGAAAATCGTTTCACTAGGATTTGAAAACTGCAAAAACACGGTTGGTCAGCGTTTGATCATATTTATCTGCCCGAACGCTATTATTGTAATGCGCATGCTCCTGATATTTCCAACCGTTAGAAATGGCTGCAGAAACGAAGCTATAATATGACGTAGGTAGAAAATTTGACGTTCAAAGAAATTAACTCGAAAATACTCCGCCATGCACATATATTTTTTTGAAAAGTATATTAAATTAAAGTACATATTGCAGGAAATTTAGCTTATACTGTCTTTTTGACAATTAATAGTATATGTATGTATACCTAACCTACTATATATAATAAGAAGATAAATTACGAAACAATTTAAAATTACCTTGGTTTCGTTAATATCTTCTTCTTCATTGGCACATTAATTGATTTATCTATAAATTGCGGATGGGTTACTAACTTACCTGTTAAATTGAATCAAATTCAGTTAAGCCTTAGTTTTCCTTGTCCTTAACTTGTCAGTTATTTTCTGGCTAATTACAGCACTGGTTACCCATCACCAGCACCAAAAAATGCTACCTCGTAATCGTTTTAGACGGTTTCTTTCCACAAGATTCCCATGTACTTTCGCTATACATTTTACTTTCTTTTAATTTGCCTTTCAATTTTAATGTAGCGGGAATTATAAAAGCACAATACGTAAAACCAAAGAAAATCCTGTAATCCTGTATGACTGTAATTAATAATTTGTAAACCGAAACATTTGTACAGAGCATTATTGGATACACAAAAATAGTTATTCAAGCATGATAGTAGTTGTTTTATAGTTGGTATACAGTTCCAATTTAATTTGTATCTCAATCAAATTTTAGAAAACGCAACACATGCAGGCAAGCACACAATTATCTTTGACATTTTCGCATAAATGAAGAGGGCCTTAAAATTCAATCGCAAATACACACCTTCACATTACCCAAACTAATTCAAACACTTCTCATACAAAGTACAGAGTAAAATATAGAGCTGTGTTTATATTATTTTTTTTGTAAGTAGTGTCTGTGTTATTCTAAAAATATGTAATTAGGTAATGCATCAAATAGCATAAATTTCAACGTGTACATGTTATACACGCACCCTTTGTAAAATTTATGTTAATGGCCGACAACTGGCGCGATAAATAGTCACAGGCTCGAAATAAATCGAAGAAAGTGACGGAAAAAAGGGATATACAAAGACGGAAATCGCACGGGGTGCGGGAGAGAGAAACTGGGTTTCGTGTAGCTCATAAAATTAAATTTATCATCGGAAAGGGTGATTTTTTAAAATTAGCGACCACGATCGGGACCCAACGATTTTTTTATTGATTTAATGTACACAATAATTTTATTGTCACGTATTTTAAAATTCCGATTAATTTGCATACGAACGTGACTCGAGCCATCCATTACTTAGATTTAGTGTACCGATGTGATTTTCCCCCTTCTCGACTGCTCGTTGGCTGTACTCCGAGCGTTTTATTTTTTCCTCGTGTAATTTATTACTGGCCGCTGTTTACAAGATTTTTTCAGCGACACTGACACACACACGTATATCCATACACGCTTGCGTATATTTACACATACAAGTAGCACTAATGATATTATTAATAATTCTCAAACGAACAATATAATTTAGCTCGAATGATATATTTACGCTAACGAAATAGATATGCACGTGTAAGCAGTATATGCCGATGCGTGATGCAGGTTGAAACCTGTGTGGCTATCAACTTTATACGGAGTAAAATGAATGAGGACGATGGTCTTACCTGCTGCGAGAGCACGCAAATACCTGGGGAAATGGAATAATAATTTTCATGCTGCTACGCGTGCAATATAGAATAGAACGACCACACTGAAAAGAGAATTAGGGGAGCAACATATACTGCAGACTTTACAATGCAAATTGAAAAGCTTTAATAGGAAAAGTATCCATCTTTAGAACAAACTTCCCTTATTATTGAAGAATTTATATTCTAAGCTAACAGTCAAAGACGATGCTAGGTTTGTGTTTCATAAACCATATTTATTGCTATAATGTACTCTGGGAAAAATAAGCGAAGAGTTAAAAGCGTTAGAAGGAGCAAGAATGGACGAAAGAGATGATTTTGACTGTGTATTGATTTTAAAGACATTAAATTCGATTTTACGAACTAATTTTGTAGATAATATTATCCACTGCAGAATATACACGACATTTTTCAATCATTAGTAGGTGCTAAAATATTTACTGTTCTTGATGTACATAATATACACTCACAATTGCGAGTAGACCAAACTTTGAAAGAATTACAATTAAGACGCACATTAGATTATAGCAATACCGTTACCAGTTGCTTGATTAACTTCAGAACAAACACTAAAAGATTTAAAAGACAGTAATTGACAAATGTGTTTGAAAAACTCTATTAAAATTATTGTCAAAAAATCAATTCTCTTAAAAGAGCAAGTTGATTTTTTAGTTCACACGATTACTGGCAAAGGTACACAATCCTAGGCAAAAAAGTAGAAGCCATTAGAAAAGCTTCTAGTCCCACTCCTATCTCCAGGATTTTCTCTCATCGAGTGGTATTTATAAGTTGACAAATATTTTAATACATACTGTAAGCTGACTTATCATTGTAGTATGCTCTTAAGGCTACATGACATGCCAGTGGAACTTATTCAATTGATGCGAAACCCTAATTGTAGAAATATGCCATAGTGTATGCAAGTTTATTTATTTTTACATAAAAATATGTTGACTTCTTCGGAAACAAATGTGCTACAGAGGTTAACATAACATTTTCACGTATTTTTATATAAGAATTGGAGTAAATTTCCCTTCAAGGTGCCAGAAAACACGTGATGTTGTGTCTACAGGTAGGGAAATAAGTGATGGACTCATAAGGCGAAAGCACCGTGCGATGAAACAAGCATGGTTGCCAGTACGGAAAATGTATGTATCGCGGAAGAGAGGCGCGGCAAGTGTTGATTGGTAATATTCTATCAGCAGCGATCTAGTATCATGGTCGCAGTTGAGAGTTATTCATGCATAGAATAGTGTCCTGGTATTCGTTATTCTGATCATATTTATACGATTATTATTGCAGCAGTATTACTTATGAAAAACGTTTAAGTTTTACATAATTAAAACTTTTATTTTATACATTGTATGTATTGCATTTATAGTTACATTTATGACTGTCGATCAGTAATGAAAACGATACCCTGAATAGACACATGTTACAAAGGCTCTCGCCTACTGACTAACGCAGAATACTGTGCCTGTCGTAAAATATGTCTCCTATCACTACTTAACAGCGCTCGATTCGCGAAGAAGCGATGTGGCAACTTTGTTCATATATTCATATAGGATTATATAAAAACATAAGGAGTCGATGTGACATTTCTCTATCTGTATATCCGCTCCCGCATATTCCCCGAAAATCGTGAGCGTATTAATATACGAAAAAAGTAACTAATATGCAGCGCTGGTATACATTGAGCAGGTTAAACATGGAATGAAAAAAAAAACAGAAAATTCAATTCTGGAATGATTACAGGAAAGAAATATCACCTTACCTATTAAATATCTAAAAGAACTATATGTGCATGTCACAAAGTGGGATAAATATGTGGGTTTGAATCAGCGCAGTTCGCGCCAGCGAAAAGCAAGACAATGTCCGTATTGCTGAATCAGTGAAAGTGAGAAGATGTGACAGTCACTGTCAAGGAAACAAAAAAAAGAAGAATGTTAACGGTTTACATTGAAACAAACATAATTTATCATATGTCAATTACAGTAATTTAAAGCCACTGATTTCTGATAAGAGTACAATCCGTGTATCTGAAAGGAAACGTAGAGAGCCGAAATCATTTCTGCCGCCTATTGATAAAGGTGATTTAACCCTTGAGTACCTACTTGCCACATTGATCGACGGTGGTTATCGACGCCTTTACACTTAAAAAACTAAGAACTCAGAAGACAAATTTTGGCAACCCAGCTCGAATTATTACAGATCGCGGCGCGGCGTTCACCTCAGACATGTTTAAAAAGTATTGCAAATCGGAAGATATCGAAGTGCTGCATATTACCATAGGTGTCCCGAAAGCAACTGGCCAAGTGTAGAGAATTATGCAGATAATTACATCCGTTTTGACGAAGTTATCACTAAAAGGTGAATGTGTTTGGTATAAACATGTTAATAAGGTACAACAATATTTAAATAGTACCTACCAACGTGCTATTAACACTAACATGAAGGAATTAATTGAGAGTGAATATCTCAATGCATTCCGGCGCAAAAAAGAAAGAATGTGAACAATGGCAAAGCAAAAAATACTAAAGATCCAAGAAGAAAACAGGAAGAACTTGAATCCCAAGCGAAAAAAAGCTCGAAAGTACAAGTTTGGAGATATAGTCACAATTAAGACGAGTCAATATGTACAAGGTTAATTTAATGCAAAATTCCTTGGGCCTTATAAAGCAACTTCTGTAAAAGAAAATGATCGATAGGATGTAAAAAAATTGAGAAATGGAGAAGGACCAAATGTAACATCCACTGCTGCCGATTAGGATTGACAGTGACGATGACCCAACATTAGATAATGAGGTGGAGAATATAGGTGGAGACAACGGTATAAACTGTTCCGCGCCTGAAGACACGGGCACAACAAGGGCAATGACGAGGAAAAGTTAGACAACGCTGAAGGAAAGATAGATGAAGTGAAACACAGACCGGAGGAAAACGCGCACTGGGCCGACGACGACAGAATCATCAGGAATTGCCGTATTGGGGGCTTGACTCAGCGCAGTTCGCGCCAACGAAAACCAAGGCAATGTCTGTATTGTTGAATCAGTGAAAGTGAGAATATACATATGACAGTCAGTGCCAAGGAAAAAAAAAGGTTTACGTTTAAAAAAATATAACTTATCAAATGTCAATAAAAGTAATTTAAAGTTACTGATTTCTGTGTGTTTAATAGAATCCCACTGATATGAAATTAAGGCAGATGTACCATCTACCATCGATTTATGTCCTACGCTCTAGAATATTTTGTATGACATCTTCAAGGTAGAGCGCCAGGAGCGAGCAGAGATCATCGGATTTCCTGAGTATCTGGCACTAATGATAACCGTTGACAGTAAGCATACACTTATGTTTAATACCAACGAGAATCTGAAAAGAAGAGCTAGATAGATTGCAGAAAACCACATAGAGCACGGAAGTGGATCACTTGCGGCCATAAAAATGTTGGCTCCTACTTCACACAGGCGTTATAGAGTACAAACTTTTCAGACTACAAGAACCAAATCAATATATAGTATACAAGTTACAGTAAAACTGGCAAACTGTATAGAACATGATCAAAGTAATTTTGTGTGCAGAAGACATAGAAAACCCAAAAGAAGAAATTGGCACTAGGAAAAAATTATAAAAATGTAACAGAATAAATAAACAAAAGCAAAACAGCAATTTACTATAATTTTTATATTCGCTTCTTGCTAGTTTAACACAACAATCTACAAATTTCTCGTTGTCCTGTCATACGTTTAACCGCTCCGTGCATATTGTGCTAGTGACACCGACTCGGATTGATTATAATAGTTAGTGTTTACCCATAAGTATAATATTTGAAATTACATGTTGGAATTGTAATATATTATATATTATTATTTATGGTCCTAGAAATACGAATACCGACTTCAGGATAGTTGTAGACCTCACACACATTACGAAATTTTTCATGTCTTCTAAAATTATTTACTGGCCTATTTAAAAGACTAATTAGTATATTTATCTAGTAGTATCTAGTATATTATCTATTATACTGGTTCCAGTCAGCTACTATCTCTGACAGATGCACAGCAGTTGATATGGTTAGGATTATTCCCAGTTATTAAACCAGATATTAGTATTAAATTATCGTTGAGTTTTGTAATCAAGAAAATTTGGTCTTTCAAGTTAGTCACCGAAACTCTAATACCGTCGGTCGTGTTTAGGCAACTAAAAAAGCTAAAAATAGCAACATTGGAAAATTTAAATATGATGCACACAAATACTGGATGAGGCCATATGTTTTTACACTTGCTTACAACTAACCAAAGATGCGTTTACAGATATATGAAAATTAATAAATGGAGTAAACTAATTTTACCTATTTGCGATAAAATACATTAACAAACAATATAATCTTCTATTTATATATTACAATAACACATAATTTTGTTCCCTCGACTACTCAAATAAAATGTACGGGTGTCAGCTGCACTGCATTTGCCACAAACATGTGTACTTCAATAGACATTTTAAAACGAAAGATGATAACAGTTAACCACAAAAATTATTATCATATTTTGAGGTCAGCGAGTTTTTTTTTAGTTTACTTAAATGTTGTATTAGAATATACTCCAATTCTTCCTGTTTACACAAATCATACTTTTACAGTACTACATTATATTTTCACGTTAACAAAATGATAGCAAATCCAATTAGTGGAACGTTATCTTACAGCATGAATTAGTTAGAAACCTCGTGAGCATGAGACAGAAATGCAGAACTAAAACATATACTTACTGAAATGAATTCGATATTCTACAGAATTCCATGCTTGATACTGATGGTACTTACCGGATTACAGCAATCAAAATATAATTATTAGTTTATTCTTCATTAAATGAAACAAAAGTTTTTAAAAATCTCTTTATTTTTAGCTATTTAATCATTATTTAACAGCAACTACAATACAAAATTTATACACTATAATATAATATAATAATAAGTAATATAATACAAAGGATGTACAAAATGGTTTTGTTTTCTCGGTGAAGTTGAGAAATTGAAAGGGCTTACTATACATACATGAAAGTTCATATGCAAAAATATTGCTAATTTTGTTTATTTTACTTTAATCATCGTCAAATCGTACGCCCGAATAATAAAAGTTCAACAACAATGTCGAGAGATATTTACTATATTTATATAAAGATAGCGTTGTAATCGAAAGAGGTTGTACTTCCCAAAAGATTTAAAGTGCAAAATTGAATTACGTCCTTTTTCGATTCTAACACATCACATCTTGTATTATTGCCGATGGTTCTTTTTCGTTTTACGTTATTAAAGAAAACTGATCTCGTCTTTGCATGTAATATTTATAATATAATATATATATATATAGTTTATAGTATACAATATAACAAAACAATTTTTACATGAGCAATTTTTACACACTCTATATATACAACCCTGAAATAAAACCAGAAAGGCAGAGTTCTAGGTATGTATACTGTCGCATTCAATAATAATTATACTATAACATAAAGAAAAACAAGTAATAATAGTAATAATAAACAAAGTCAAGGAAATAATGTGTATATAACAAAAAATATGTCTAAAGCTATATTCAGTCA
Organism: Holotrichia oblita; assembly: GCA_023690525.1. NCBI lineage: Eukaryota > Metazoa > Arthropoda > Insecta > Coleoptera > Scarabaeidae > Holotrichia > Holotrichia oblita. Next base: position 84,478,727 of record CM043016.1, on the reverse strand, counting down.
CACGAACAAATTATACATGACCTTAAACTCTGCTCTTCTTGTCAGGTCCTAAACAAATACTTGGGTACAAAAATACACCGAATATCTATTTATTCTACATATTTATTTTTCAATATTTCATAGTTATTAATAATTCTTGTTTCATACTGTACCAGGCCTCATAAAATTTTAAAATTCGAAAACTTTTATATAATTATTATGTATAGTTTTTTTTTATATATAATAACGGACAGTCCAAGGTCTAAATTTTAAAAGTTAAATTCTAATACATTGAAAGCACATGTAGAAAAGACTTACACTCAATTATTGGTTGCAATTGTTTTGTGGGCTGCAATTTATTATCTTACATTCATTATATTTTATGCTTTTTTCTTTATTTATTAACGTTACAAATATCGATGTTGTATCACTACTCCCTACGTTTCAAAAGATAAAACTCAAGTATGGATTAAACAATAATGTATATATCGTACATTATTCCTTATTTAACTTTTGTGCATTGACAATACAAAAATTATAAGCGTATATTTATAAAAAATGCAAAATCGTAGGTATATTCCTTTTAAATATTTTGATAATATATAGTATACATTTATTATGTATATAAAAACACAAGAAAATTATTTTGCTTTATATACTTATATTATGCATATGTACACAACATATATGTGCCATACCTTCTGTAATAATAATAATATAAAATGTTATAAAAACAAAAAACTTAATAAATGCCCAATCAATATACATAGCAGCTCGATCAAGTCCTAACATTGTTCTATACTCGTAATTCTTTTTCAAATTTTTCTTCAATAGCATTATACTTTTACAAACGCATGAGATAATTTTAGCCAAATACATCATTTTTCCTTCTAACTCTTTTAACGCACATTTGAAGTAACTAAAACGAATTATAGCAATTTGTAATTTCTTAAAAACGAAGCAATATTTAGTATACGCTGTTCATTCTTTTTTTTTAATTAAATAAGTATTGTTTTAAAAGAAAGATTTTGAATCAAACTATTTATGGATGTCATACATACATATATTGTGTTCGAATTTTAAAAAAGAATCCATTTCTGCATTAAGTTACTTTATCAATTTTTAAAAAGTAACAACTGACACTACAACAGTAATTTTGAATAAAAGGGCATAGAAAATTTAAAAAGAATGAAACAGAATTAAGAACAAACAATTTTCATCGCATTATGACAAATTTTTTCGAAATATCGATTTTCCAAAGGCAATAAGTGAAATAACACCCGGACCTTATCGATAATAATAATTAGACAAATATATACTTATTATATACTTATGAGAAAAACGGGCTTTTGACAACTAAAACATTGCTCATCAAACAAATTGATGAATCACAGCCTGGTTTTGTTGCCCGCCATTAAAGTATATGTAATAACCACGTCGCTTTATTATATTATATATCGTTAATAGTTACTAATATTATCATGTTACATTAGGCAAGGTCTCGAAATGATGTGTCGATGTGCTAAACTCGACATCTATTTCATTTTCATCATTATTTTTAAAATTCTGTACGTTTCTCCTTATTTCCATATATCAGCATCATCATCAGTGATCCTAGGCACTAACAACTGGTTGAATCCGGGGAAGTTATAATATCGAAATAAAGCAAAGGGCAATAATATAAAACAAACACCTTAAGAGCAACACGTTGCAATACAAATGTAAATGATAAATATAATAATAATAAAATGAATATGAGATCATATTTATTGGATAAATCAATTATTGTATTGATTACCTATTATTATTTCCTTAATGGTTATCTTTATTAAATACAAAAAAGGACCAGACTTAAACATGAAACATTTTCATGTGCATTTTTCGTTTTATTTTGCGCAAAACAAAACTGATACGAATACCCAAAAAACCTAAGTGAAAGAACCTATGTCATCTCACCAGATTAATAACATGACTCAACTCGATCATAGTACATTAGACAACACTTACTTCGCATTTCTTCCGTTACTTTACTTTTCTTTTAAAAAAGACTTGCGGTCTCAGTCTTGTAATCTCACTTTTTTTCAACAGTTTGAGAAGAGTGATCTATCACTCCAAATAGTCTCTCCTATCCCGCACATTAAATCTTTGACGTCGGAAAAGTCCAAGTGAGAACCAGAACTATTTGAAACCGTATCGAATGTTTCCAAACCATCTAAACCATTTAAAGGAAAATTAAAATCAGACGTTGACGACAAGAGATCTGTAATAGTTAGGTTGTCTAGTGAGTCCGGTTCTACTTTAACGTAATTTGTTAACGTTGTAACAGCACCTATATCAGCTGGATCCAGTAGGAAATCCTCGTAAAACGATGCACTTTCTGGTGAGTCTGGGGTTTCACAGGAAGGACTACTGGGTACTTTAGCTAACGTCGTTAATAAATTTGGTGTGTAGAAATTTGAATTGTTAATATGTGTTTGCGTGTTTACTGTTGTTGTCATCGTAGTAGCCGTCTTGGGTATGTGTTGCTGAGTTAACCTTATCTTCAGTTTGGACGTTACATCGACGCTAGTGCGCCTGGATGGAGATGTTGTATATTTAGTAAGCGAATTTGTATTATTATTGCTATCGTTTCTCGATTGCAATTTTGAGCTCTTCCTCGGTTTCTTCGCAGAAGAGTTCGATTTCGGCATTGGCTTTGTAGTTTTCTTTCTGGGTCTATATTTGTAATCGGGATACTCTTTCTGGTGAAGTTGTCGGAGTCTCTCTGCTTCTTCAATGAAAGGCTGACGTTCTTCCTCTTTAAGCAATTTCCACCGCTTACCCAACTTTTTTGATATCTCAGCGTTATGCATATCCGGCTGAACTTCACATATTTTTCTACGCTCTATTTGCGACCAAACCATAAACGCATTCATTGGCCTTTTTATGTGATTTGGATTATTCTTTTTGGTCTGTAACAAAACAAAAGACATCGTCAAGTACATAGTAAGCAGTTAACACAATTTTTCGCTATGACAAATAAAAATATTGGAAATAAAATGTTATAAAGCGATTTTTCATTCATAAAAACATATGTAATACAACAAATATAAAAAAATATATTAAACTTGTATGAAACTTGTTCGAAAATATATAACAGATAGTAACAAGTTCCATAGAATTATCGCTACTTTTCGAAATTAGGTTAATGTGTATATAACGTCCGCTTTAGCCATGAAGCATTGAGATTTAAACATCAATACCTATAATTCTTTAAACACAAAATTCCTATATATATTTTGAAATATAACGTTAAGTTAATTTATTTTATATTAGCTTGGACTACATTAAATCGGTTAAGAAACCTATAAAGCAAAATGATACAAATCAATTTTTCAAGTAATATGTGTAATTACATTATATTTTATATATAAACTAACAGGTACGAAAATGAAATCGTGACTTAGTTCCTGATTCCCTTAATAATCGAAAAGCAACGCCATTTATCAAGCAAAATGAGCAAGGCCAAATAGACACAATACCGTCCAAATAAGGCTGTTGTCCTTTCACAACGCAGGTATAAGTATTACCGTCTACATGTTTCGTTCTTTCATCTCTGTCACTGGTTAATGCGCAACCACGGAAACTTAACTTGAAAAATTTATCCTCACGTTCACCTGGTGTAGATATGTATATTTATCAAGGATCCGTCGCAGATACGTGCATGGATTTATGCATTATATCGCGCTATACACTGAAACTTTTAAAGTTCACGCACTTGCTACCGCATTTGCGACTTCCTGAAAGGAAATTTTACCCTAATGTCTATACCTATTCCAAATCAACGATATTTTATATAGATACTCAAAATTGGAACGGTATGAACACGAGTTACATATATACAGGAAATATTTGGAATATGCGTGTGTATGTGAAATGAAATAGACAAACGTGTTTCAGAAGGAAATCATTTCTTATTACATTTCAACGATTGCCGTTCGTGTAATTTATATAAATAGATGTTCAATGATTGGCTCCGTATACAACTGATTCTGATTCTTGAAGGCCAAACAACGATACGCTTACTAAAACGCTCATATTATAACATTACCATCATTAAGTTTAATTACGTTGGATGTCGGAACACGAACTCGATACGTCTGGTATATCTTATTAAAAATTAACATAACATAGAATTAATAATATAGAAGTCAAACTGAAGAATTATATAGAATTTATATGAGGCAGGATATTGATGATTTCTCTACTGTCGTCTTAGTCTTGGTTTAATTAATTTAGAAATTGCAAAAAAGTAATTCCCAGTTTCACATATACCTACCACTACTTGTAGGGCACTTTTTATTTTTAGAAATTATTTTACTCTTCTCGATTTATAAATATTTTCGAAGATATTTAATCACAGTGACATCACGCGTGTTTTAAGGTAATACCTATTACTTTGATGAAAAAAAAAACTACAAAAGTGGCAAACAAAATTTATGATAATACAAAATTCGAAAATATTACGTGCCATAGTAAATTTATCTCGAAATTTATTGCAACCATAGAAAATTTAAAATTTAATTGCAGATTATTCGATCTTCTAATCTACTATTGCCAAAATAACGAGTTAAGGAAGGTTCATAGGTATTGAACTTATAAATTATTCTGTCAAAAAATGGATTAACACTGTAAAAACAACATAAGTTTTGTTTTAAAGTGCTGCATAATTTCCATACAAATCAGAACACTTTCAAAAACTGTATTATAGAAATTTTTGTAATAGTTGTTTTAGTGCATAAAAAATTATTTACAATACATATTATGTTAGTAACGCTGTAATAAACTTGATATGCTATAAACATGTACCCAACAAGTATTAAGTAAAATACAGCGCATTATAGTATTGAAAAAAATGATGATGTGAAAACGTTTTACAGAACTTGAAGGAAAAGTGAAAAGTCTACTTAATTCAAATTCCATATTCAAAAGGTTCAAACTAACAAAATCTAGGTATTGCATTATTTAAAAGTATTAAAATGAGCAATTGTCGTAAGTACATTATTAAACGTTCTAAAATATAATCGCACTCCGAAAATCAAATCGTAGATTGTACATTTGCATCTAGCGTGACCGATAAGATGAGTATGGGTTAAAATATGTATTTTAAAATTCTCTAAAGTATAACCGATTTCAACATTATTTTTTGTCAGGAAGTAATCAAAATGATTGTTCTCTATTTATAACTTTAAAAATGATGACAAGGGCAATGATAACATTGTAGATATACTTATCGCGATAGTACCGCTAGACATTTATGTACATCAGTTAATTGCCAGATAAATAACAAAACATTTTTCACAAGTCTAATATAAAATCTAAAATATCTGTTTCCTACCCACTTTTAACTGTGCAATAAAACTAAAAACAGAAGGCTTACTAAAAAATACAAATCACAAGTTCGCGACACCAGTTGTGTATTGGTATGTTTTAACTGTATACATTTATCGTGTAGAGACGTGTTTGAACATGTTCCTACATGTTTCCTTCCTTCTTCGTCATAACTTGTTATATCTAGGTAATATATTAAATATATCCGTATGGCCAAATATTCATGTCCTTACACGTAATATAATTCTGAATATCTCATTTGTATGTATTTACACGCCTTAAGCTCTGAACGTTAAAGTACATATAGATGAGGATAACCTTGAGCGCTTTCTAAATATAGAGCAAAACTTGTAAGTGACAATTTTACAATTTCCTTCATCAAGAACTTGAAAGATTTCCTCGCCTGTTTAACTTTATAGTTTTCAACCCGTTCCAATAACACAAGCCTTAAATGTTATAGGTAATATAAATATGAATAAACAAAAAATCACAGTACACATTCTAGTCTATTTTAGAGAAAAAAGGGAGTCTATTCATGTAAAAAAAAACAAACTAGTTGTCCATGAACTGTGTGACCTGAAGCGATCTATCTCGTTTGCTTAAAGACGTGCTGTTGTTTCTCTAGGCATACTTCATTTATTTTGAAACCTGGTCTCTTCTGTGAATAAAAAAAGAAAGAATTCCCTCATCTGACAGCAATGGCTTTAAGTGCGGTTATTAGAGGAGTTTACATTACGAATTTTATTGAGTACAGATTGCTATGCCTTCCCTTGACGGCAGTCTGATAAATTACGTACCTTAGGAAATATTACATGACAAGTGTGTAATTTTCAATTATGCAGTTATTTGAGAAAAACGAAAATGCGCTTTTTGAAAGTTAAGACTGACTAGGTAGATATATAATCTACTGTATATTATGACTATGAGTAATGACCTCAAAAGATACTCCTTCAAATGTTGAAAAAAAATCCTTGATACGATACGAAAGCATAAACAGGAAAAGATAAACTCCACAGAAAAACTTGATTAAGTTAAATAGGAAACGTTCGCTTATAATTTTATCGACAGAAAATAAACGAGTTTATAACTACCGGAGGAACGGTTGTAAATAGCATATTAATAAATCACGATTAAAAGTAAATTTCTAACGGAAATATTTTTTAAAAAGTCAGAGCTAACACAGCACACTTAATCCAAATTACTTTTCCTATAAATTCATATTTCTTCATACTCTCCGTTATCACGTAATATTGTAATTAAATGCAAGTTTATTAGAGCGAGATCGTTTGAAACGAAAAAAAAAAAAATAAAAACAGATTGTAAGCAACAGTGAAATATAAATCGTGACTCATACAGAGACCTTGAATAGAACGTACACCTTTGAGCGACCAGCTGATTGCTCTGTCACTGTAATAATATACACAGCATACTGTACTAGTGTTAATCTTTTTCTTTTTTCTTCTCTGTCTGTTTCTATTTGCTCTATAATTAGTAAATAATAATAGGTACGTTGAAATGGAATTATAATAAATATGATTTATGTAACTTTTTTTAATATTCAACAGTAAATGATTAAAAAATATATTAGTCTTAGTTTTTAATCTGATTAAGAAAATGTAAAATTGTTATGACGAATAATTTTTAAGTGTAAAATTTGCAGGCGTAGATCATTTTCCAAAATGAGTTTTAAACACTATTGGTAACACAACACAATTTGCACTAATTTCACTTTTTAAACATCCCTTTTAACATTCCAATTATTTACAAAGCATTTCCAATATTTTTATATTTTGAGGTTCGGCGATTTTGTCAAAAATTACAAGCAGCGAACATAACTCGACAAAACCTACCTGAGTGGCATCAGAGTAGGGTGTAGTTGAATTTTCATCAACAAGTTGCGATCCAAATAGTGGTACTCGATTATTTGTATGAATATTATTCATATTTATATTATTGTTGTTGTTGTTGACAGGACTGTCTGATCTTCCAGAATCCATGTTCTGTTGAGGAACCATTTCAACGAACAAACCAACAAGGGAAATGTTTAAATCGTCCACAACACTGACGTTAAAAAAAAACTCAAAATAAAACCGTAAACGTACTATTACGCCCACAACAAATGTGACTTCGCGATAATAAATTTGCTTTTTTACAAAACGTTCACTTTTCGATCTCGCTAAATCTGTACTCTATGTTACACACTATACAGTGTTAACATATTGCCAACGTTCAGCGCGACGTTTAGAGTGAAACTGATCTAACTCTGAAGTTCATGCTTGTTTTCTATTACTACATCGCTTGTAGCTCGAACTCTCCCCACTCCATTAGTGGGGATGATCATGCGCTCTGCGCCAGAACCATATGATCATGACCACTTGTTTTCAAAATTATAATACGAAAAATGCGATTTACAAATTCCTTTTCTTTCTCAAGTAATAAATATTAATGATATTATCATACTTGAGAAATATACCCGAAAATGTACACGATACACTAAAAAATATGCTCCACCAATTTTTTCTTGTCAAAATATAAACAACTATTAAAACCCTATACTTAAAAGTAATAATACATTACCGCGTAAAACATATATTTACTCATTTATCTAATAAATTCCATGCGTAGCAGAGAATTATTTGTATAAAATAAAGTACGATATGAGTGTAATGTACGATGATAAACCGATCCGACCACGACGAAGTAAACTTTGAAATAAAATTCCCCACTACGAAGTCTAATAACTTGTTAGTTCCAAGTATCACCGCTCGGAAAGTCGGTGGCAGCATATGTTTGACATCAAATCGAATATACCTGCACCGCAGTTTCTCACGCTATATTAAATCTGTAGATCACAATTAATTACGTTTTGTTAATTGACTATTGAAAATATTAATAATGCGTAGCCGCTACATACTAATAACGAGGTACTATATTATATGATTGTATAAAAAATACCGTACGCCTCTTAAATGCTAAATTAAAAAAAGTCTATTGCGAAGATCCATAAACAATTCTTTATAATAATATTGTACTTACTTAATCAGTCTCATATTAATAATTAACACATTTGTATTTAATGAATACAAAATATTTTACAACATTCAAATTTTTTTTATTTTAAAGGTAATAATCGTATATAGTAGGTACAATCTAATTCGGGGCAAGAAATGTTTCGAGAAAATGAACTCAAAAGATATAGGTAGGTTGTATTTAACGATTATATCGAATGTATGTAGTAAGATTTGTTTATTAGAACATATTTGTAATAGAATGGTAACTAAGTTCATATTCGTTTAAAAATAAGAAATCTATTATATAAGACAAACAGTGCAAAACAATAGGTTCAACACGACATATACTATTCATAGGTAGAAATAAACTAAAGGTACAAAATAAAAGAATAAAAGTATGAATAATCAATATCGAGGAGAATAATCGCGATTTCCCAAAAGTGCTACATATCGACTTACAGTAGGTCTCTAAAGGAATGGAATGTCAAGCTCTTTAATTTCATGCAAGTCGTCTTCCAAACTAAACTTTTACTGCTGTAATTGTGTGCGTGGGGTTGCTATCTTGCTGATACATCCAGAGCAGGCGCATGTATTCTTCTACACATTCCTACTTGTAAGATATTTACATATTCGACTTGCGTCATTAGGTCGTTGAATGTTGAAAATAACGGGCCAGTACTAGCAAACCTGGAGAAACATCCCAAGACCATAATACTTCCACCGTGATCTTTAACTGTTTTAACAGTCAACTTAGGATCGTACGTTTGGCCTGCTGGTCTTCAAACACAACTACGGGTACGATCCGAATCAAAGATGTTAATTTTTGTTTCCTCGCTCCATAAGTTATTGTACCATTTCTTGATACTTTTTTGCGAATTGTAACCGTCGTTGCACACTACGCTGAGAAAGCAAAAACACTGTTGTTCGGGTTCTTGACGATAATTAAGCATCTACTAATCTGTCTGATTATTGAAGTATGTGAATATTTAAGTTCAGCTCCTTTTTAATTGGTGTTGAAGTTATAAATGGATTAATTTTAGTTGGTAATGTACCTATGTGTCTGTACGAGTTTATGTTTTTCGCTCTTTTCTTTTCATTTTGTGCCATTTGTAACCATATTACAAGATCTTCTCAATACTCCAGCAATAAATTTATAAGTTTTATATTCTTGTCTCATTTGAATTTAAGTCTTCATTGATCTTCAAAATCTTCAAAACTTATTTTTCGATTCGTTATAGATGTTGGCGCACACCTAAATAAAATGCGATAATCACGAACAATATTTCCACTAATAGCATTTATTATTACTTGTTTGAGAGTTCTAATCAGTAAGTTATAACCACTTTCCATCCATTTTTACAATAGTTACAACATATGTACGTATACAAAGTCTACATGCATTAAAAACACCCATGGTATAATACATTACATTTGCAAACTTATATTATGATACGTAATATTAATTCAGCACACACGTCAGTACATTTTTTCGACATAATTATCACATCATATCACAAATATTCAAGTACGATAAAAATCGTAAAAACTAGATTATTATCTCTTAGAAAATATACAATATTCTAAGAAAAAATTCCTGTTGAAATTAAGTCTGACGTAATCAAATTTATGCAGGCTGATTCGGTAGTTCAAAACGTAGGTTTTATTTTGTGAAATTTTTTACTAAATATATTACTTAACAAATTTATGTGATATAGCAGTACACAACTTATCAAAACTTTTTCACTTTTTCACACATGAGATAGAGATTTACAACGTATTATGCTTCTGCCAAGACAACAGTAAGTTGCGAAACATACTCCCGATTTAGAAGTACCTATGTAGTTTTGATATATTTTCTAGACTCGACATGTCGGTATTCGATTGGGTGAGCAATTTCAAACGAAGGAGGCTACTAGAACAAGTTTTCAGTTAGTGAAACTGAGTCCATTAGTAAGTAGCTAGTTCACTGAATAGTAAACAACCGTTCATCCTACCTTAACCTAATATCTCTCTGACAAATAATTAAACATAGAGACCATCAGTACTTCGTCTCAGAGATGTTGTTGCAATCCTTTATTTGAAATTACTCGCATGCTATAATCGTAATATATAGGTATATCCTAAATAGCCGGCTTAAGTACATTCAAAATTCTTATGCAGAAATTTAGTTCATATGCCCTTTTTGGAGATATTTGCACTGTACGTATCAGTTAATTTAAAATAGAAATACAGTTCGTTCATTGCAGTGCATCGCGCTCTGTGATAAAATTCTTCATCTTGGACAACTTTTCCGCAAATAAAAATTTAAAAGTTGATAAGGAGGCCGTGTCTTCATTTTTGAGAGTTAAGAAATTGGTAATTCCGTTTAGACGTCCTGGTTCAAATTTTAAATGTAGCTAATGTAAGTGAAGGATTACCAAATAAACAGCTATAGAGGAAAACATGGCGGGGTTGCGCAATATAATATTCGTTAAGTGACAATGGCAAGTGTATAAGCAGATGGGTAAGAAGAAAGGATACGAAATATCAAGAATTAAATAGAATATAAGGTTTTGTGTACGATGGGTGCCGCATTTGTGAAATGTTGACTATAAATAATAACAACGAATTTCATAAGAATGTTTGCACGGATTTTGAGTATCCATTTCTTACTACGACTCAAATATGTGTTTACTACAACACGCTGAAAATGAAACAACAACTTAGACAGATAGTCTATTTCTGGCATACCAAGTCAGATCATACCAAGATTTTTTTTTGAAGCAGAAATAGATCCTATCTTAAAAAAAATGATAACTGGCGCAGACAACTGGCTAAAATAATTAATAAAAGGTCTAAATTGTAAAAACGAGAAATCAGTATAATAATTGCAGACAAAAGGTCACGCACTTCGGGGATAGAATTTATTCGTTGGGCACACAATACTGAGATTTGCAAAATAAGATTAAACATTTTCGAACGTTCCCTCGCTTAATGAAGTTATAAATTTTGCAATTGGTCTATGTTGTTAACATTGTTTCAAAATTGTAGCCTATTACAACTACCAACAGTTCGAGAAAGGAAAATTCTTTAGAGATAAATAAAAAAAAGATATAATCCAATCTAGTGATATCTTCGTTTTTTTTTTTGGAATAATATAGAACAACTTAAAACAACTGTCAAAAGTTCAGAAAGTTCAAGGGAGCCCTAGCAAAATTACAGTTTTGTCAATTACTTTACGAACTATACATGAAAGAAAGCACAGTTTTTACTGCAATACTTCTGTATTCTGTAGAAGGTAGCATTCTAATTCTAGCTAACATATACAATATTAAGTTATTATTACTTCTCAGTTTTTTGTTTTCTCGTCATGTCCTCGGCGTCATTAAGTCACCAGAGGTAATATGTCAAATATCATAATGCATCAATATATGCATTATTTTTGAATTCATATAGGTACATACATATGTACATAAAATTAATTTGTCGTGATGTTTAGATTAATTTATCACCATTAATTACAGATTTAGAGAAGAATTATCTTAACTTTTTAGCCCCGCGTATATCAACAACCAATTTATCTGTTTCTATTAGAATATTATCTAATTTATAAATGCTCAAAAACACATATTGCCTTCATTCAATAAACAAATTGAATGATCTAATCAACACCTGCAATTAAATCTATGCTCACGTACTACATCTAATCGACATTGATCTATTACTTTCGTAACCTCTTCCAGTGAATAAGATCCTTTCTGGAATAGTAAATAAAATTACCTGCTATTATTATTTGTTTAAAAAATAAGCGATTTGAAGTAATGTGTTATTAATAATAATACTAGCAATAAGAGCATACAATACTGATCCGTTTAATTATTTCAGACTATGCACAAACAACGATTTAACTATGCTTTGCGTGTAAAAACATTTACATTATAATCTCAATATTACGTAACACTTTAATACTTTGAAATTCGTCGTTGCTGTATAGACATATCGTTATCTGCTATGAAACTTCCATGTTGTGTCTCCTTGAAGTTTGAGGAAGCGAGAAGTAAAAAATTGTCACACCATTTAATCTAACTATACATGCATCTGTTTACCTTCAACTTTTACTTAGCTAATCTTCGCATTTACTGCTATTGCTCTTTATCTATGTATGTACACGCTTGAATTATTTGTTTATTATACATTTACATACACTATGTTTTGTTTGCTCGCAGATTACTATTTAAATATATCGATTTAAATAATTGTTTTAACATTGTGTGTTTGAAGGCACATGGTTCCGTATGGATTAGAATTGCAAAAATGTTAAATACACTTGTTAAGGATTTTATAGACGTAAACTACAATGACTATTGAAATTCCGTGTTATAGTAGATTGTAATTAGCTCTTTAATCTGACACTTAAAGAAATATATTTCACAATGTGTTAGTTTATGATCAATGCTTTGCTTAGCTTTATTAATTTTGAATCTGAATTTTTAAACCATGAATATTTTTTCTTAAACGTTTCGATTTTCCTGACAAGCACATTTTACACTTATTTGAGATACGATAAGTTAAAGTTATGAGACATATCCGGAAGCTAGTGTTTAGCAAACAAACGATGCTCAGGCTATAACAATGAATTTTATCAAAGTTAATTTGTATGTCCCTCACAGTATAAAAATTTTTTGAATATCCACATCTATTATGAACTCTGTCACAAAATATCTCGCAAATACAAAATATTGTTTGTGACACTTTAAATCCACAAATTGTAAAATTATCTATTACAGTCACTACAACCACAGGTGATCGAATTACTGATAAATCGTCTGTAAAAGGATTATGTCGAATACAATAGCAACTGACGGGTGTCACTTTTCAAAACACGAAGATTAGCAGCACTAAGGGTGGGTTTATCAATGTGAGGATAAAAGTGTTAATTTAGTAGTTAATTTATTTATCCTTACATTGATAAACTCACCAAGTGTTGCATATACATATATACAGTGATCTGCAAATAAATCCGGACGAACTTTTCATGATACGAACTCTTTTCATGCCACATTTCAAACTCGAGATACGAACTTGAATTCGACGTACGAACATTAATGACGTATGGCTGCTCTTCGGTTCTCGGGTTCTCTGCCGTGTAGAAAGGTTATGGTAATTGACGTTTCGATCATCTTGTCGTGATCTTCTTCAGAAGTGAAGTGACTAGTTGGTCGAGGATCGGGTTTGTGTATAGCCGTGGGTTGCTCGAGGCGTGACCGTTCCGGTCTGTTGAAGCGTGTCCGTAGTTCCTCATTGCGGTTGGAAGTATCCTTTCCAAATACCGGGTAGCTGTAGTCCGTCTTCTCTGTTGATGTTGTTCGGATTCTTCTGTATTTCGATGGCTTCTCTGTAGGCTCTTCTCCAGTAATGTGGTTCCGTTGCTAGTTTCCAGCATTTGTCGAAATTGATTCCGTGTTTGGTGTTCGTAGAATGTTCTGCTATTGCTGATTTGACTGTATATTCATACTTAGTGTCTCGTATATGCTCTTTTAATCTGGTGCTGATGCTTCTGCCTGTTTGTCCGATGTACACTTTTTCACAAATGCAGTGAATCTCGTATACTCCTGGATTTTGGAGCGGAGGTGTAGGATCTTTAGGTGAAGGTAGTTTGGTGGATAGTTTCTCAGGAGCGTTGAAAATTACTTTGACCTTGTGTTTGCGTAGTTTTCTTCCGATTTTGTCCGTACATCCTTTGATGTATGGCAGGCAAGTCGTTCCAATGGTGTTCGTTGGTTCCTCTTTATGTTTGTGTTGCTTGTTGATGGTTGCCGTGATGTCTTTGAGTCTGTAGTTGTTTTGTTGTAGTGTGTTCTTTAGATGTTGGAGTTCAGATTCAAGATGTTCTTTATCTGATATTGTATTGGCTCTGTGTACTAATGTGTCAGGATACCGCGTTTCTGTGCTGGGTGATGGTGAGAATTTGCGTTGAGGTAGCGGTTTGTGTGGTCGATTTACGGTACACCTGGTGTCCCAAAGTTTAATCTTCCTTTCTCTTACACAAAGAGGGAAATCCGATTAGATGTTCTCTTTTTGCAAATACTACCGTTGGCAACTGAACACATAATCCATTTTGTTTTTAAATTCTTGCTGTTCAAACAGTACTTTAAAGATATGACCACTTCTAAATTTACGAGATGCATTAGTTCCAGCATTACTGCTTTACACGATGACTAACATGGCAAATTCAGTACACGTGCCAGCAGCGTATGCATACAATTTTTCATTTAATATACATTGTAAGAAAAAAAATCCACATGGGACGGTTAAGGGAGCTCACCGACCATGGCATATTTATATCCTACACGATGGCATATTAATTTGCAATTCAATATAACGCTCGAAATATATCCCGCTATGTATCTGGTACAAATCTGCCATGTTTAACGATGACACACATTTGTTATCTCTTGACACAGCGGCTTTACTACATTGTAAGGGTTTGCAATGCTTGATTTTCAACAACATTATTATAGGTATGTTGATGTTGTTTTTTGACCGTTTTTTTTTGTTAAACAATAAAATTTTGAATTACTTCAAACTAGACGTTTATCTAAATTCTTTTTAATTATTATAATTTCCTCAAGGAGTCACAAAATTGTTGACCAAATATTGAAAGAAAATAAAGAATTTTATTATTAAAAGGACCGAAAAACCCGTACAAATTTTATTGTTGAATGTGAATATGTATTATTCTTACTAAATAATTGCAATAAATTTTGAATGTGTTCTCTAACAAAATATTTTGTTTGTTCTTACTTAATTTACACCTCATTCGCTGTCTTTTCTTTAAGTAGTCGCCATTATCTCAAAAAGAAGTATTTTTAGCAAACAGTTCTGGAGATTAAGTGTTCCCACAGACGACTTTGACACCATTCTAAGAGACCGGCACTTTAATGAAGCCCAGCATTATTTACATTGAGGTAAATATACACTTCATTTAAAACAAACCGCATTTACTTTTCATTTTATACACAGGCGACAAGAACGTATTTTTCTAAAATCAATTCTATTTTAGCAAATATTTCAGTATTTTTAATTGAATATGGTACCAGGTTTGAATGGAATCCACTTCAATTTCTACTTCATTGAATAAAACAGTAAATTGATTAGTTAGTCAGGATTAATATGATTTAAAAAAGTACGATTTGGATAAAGTTTGGAGAAAGGTATTTAGATCATGTCAACTGAAATAGTGATTACCCAGATGTTGAGCAAGAAGCAACGGAGTTTTAGAATGGACAAAATAACCCAGTAAAAGAAGCAGATACTACCGCAAACATTGAGGATAATGACGTTATTGAAGCGAGCGTACAATTACTATGTAAATAAAAATGATACTAAGTGGAGAACAAATTGTTATAACGCAAACATGAAGATCCGAGCAGAGAACCTTATCTTACAACTGCCTAGAGTCAAGACGTTGCCTAGTCGCAAAAAGAGTCCTTTTGGGTGTTTTCTGATATTTATCAATGAAGAAATCTTAGATGATAAAGTAAAGTTCGCATCCAGGAATTGAGAAAAAAACACGTGGATGACATAAGTCTGCATTTTATTAATCGAGAGATAATGTAGAACTAAGTGCTGTATTTGCTCTGCAGTATTTGGTAGGTGCTTTTCGAAACAACTGTTGTTTGTTCAAAGATTTATGGCAAAAGGACGGAGCAAGCTTGGAAATATTTCGAATAACTATAGCCTTATGACGATTTGAATTCTTGCTGGCATATTTGCCATTTGATAATAAAGAATATCGTGTATAACAACGTAAAATTGACAAGCTAGTACCTATTAGAGGTATACTTGAGAAATTTATTGAAAATTGTAAAAATACTTCCTATCCCGACGAGTACTTGACTATTGAGGAAAAATTGAAGGCATTTAGAAGCAAAGAGAACAAATTAATTCTACTTGTGTCAACCCTTCAGTATGATGATTCTGTAAAAAAACGACCTCAAGTTATTGTACTTTACAATCTAATGACAGGGTAGAGTAGATACAGTAGACGAGTTGTCGACAACTTATAACGTTTGTTGTAACATCCGGCGATAATCCTAACTTTATTATTATTTATCTACCACTTTATTTCCTTAATGAATACGACCGGAATCAATTTTCAGAGTATCCATTGTGAACATAATAATCTTTTGATTCCTGAATTATTTCCACTTGTAGGTCAATAAAACAATAATTAATTAAACTTCAGTTAAAAAAACTTCAGTGGAAGAAATTGACATTTAATGTGTCAAATTACTAATAATATAAATATAAATTGCCATGCCTATCAACAAAATTATCTAAAAAACAAAGAATTCATTGATATATCGAATTTTAATTATATTCTCAAGTAATAATGCTTTTCCCTAGTCCTTGAATAGAATTGTTAGAGCTTGACAAAAAATAGATTGATATACGAATAATTCAAATCATTTCAATTTTTATAGTTGTATTAAATCAATATATCCTTCATTATTACCTGAGAATATAATTAAAATTCCATATATCAATGAATTCTTTGTTTTATAGATACAATTTTGAATTGATAAATGATTATCAACCAGTAAAAATGGTCAATTTCAGAATATTTCGAGGACCTAAAATGGCTTTATATACAGGGTCGCTGATATGTATGGAAACGGTCGATTATTGGGTAAAATACACGAGATACCGGAAAAAGTAAACTCCTGTCTTATTGGAACAGAATTTTAGTTGTAATAGTTGGGTATAGATGGCAGTAGGAACAATTTGTTACTGTTTGCGATTCTTGGCACATAACCTTATTTTCGAGGGCTTGCTGTCACTTGCTCTTTATAAATTTATCAAAATGGAGAATATAAACGTATACGCTAATGGTAATTGGTTTTGAACATTTCGTTTAATATCGTTTTTCGGCCTTTCATAATTGCGTTGGGCAAGTTCTTCTAAATCGTCCTCGCTCAAGGAGAAATCAAAGAATAAACAACGAACACCAAAATGAGCAATACATCGCAAGTTATATGTGTAATAATAATAAAAGAGACAATAAATCTAGGTGAAATTTTTTTTTCGGATATGCGGTCAATTTAAAAAGGTCAAACTACTAACTCATTTATTAATATCTCACTATTTCGCAGACAATTTTTCTGCTTCAACAGGAGAATTAAAACGGAGTGTATCGTTACAAAATCGGTACATAAAATGTGAATCCTATCATCGTGAGCTGAAAAACACGGCAAAAAATTTTTATTTAGATTTTTCACAAAACAAACATTTAACAAATTGAAAACTTTGTAATTAAAATAAAATAACCAACCAGCAACGTGTAAGTCACATGTTGCTGTCAATGAATTAACGGAAATTAAGAAGAAATTAACTTCCCTTCAACTTAATAATAATAATAATTCACGAGCACGGCTGAGTACTTCTTCTCCAATAATAATAATAATAATAATTAAAAGAAGTACTCGACCGTTTAATATAAAGATAATATAATTGATGGTGAATTAATTCCTCGAGTATGCGGTCAAAAGAAAGAGAGGTCATACTATTGACTTATTTATTAATTTCTCAATATTTCGCAGAATATTCCTGCTTCATCAGGAGAACTGCAACGTTAAAAAACAACAGTGAATTATCAAAATAGAATAATAAACAATTGTACTTACTTAATACAAAGTGTAAGTTAAAACGGCGACGGTATGTAATGACTAGCAATACATTAACTACAAGAAAAATCAAACGGAAAAATTAAAAATTTCAAAATTGATTGACAACACCCATTTACTGCAATATTTTATCAAATAAAAACTAATAGTTAAATTTCCTTTGTAGAACAAACTTTTTGACTGATTTTTTTATTTTCTTATTCTTTCATCTTATTGCCCCATGATTATATTTTTGTTTAGTTCTTACCTTTTAATTGACTGTTATTTAATTCTGCTGAATTCACTATTTTTCATACATTTACTGTAAAGGATATTTTATATTATCACTATGGAAAAATTTTTAATTTTACATATTAACATATTTGTCTAAATGTTTTTGGGTGTTGTCAATCAATTTTCAAATTTTAAATTTTTCCGTTTGATTTTTCTTGTAGTTAATGTATTGCTAGCTATTACATACCGTTGCCGTTTTAACTTACACTTTGTATTAAGTAAGTACAATTGTTTATTATTCTATTTTGATAATTCACTGTTGTTTTTTAACGTTGTAGTTCTCTTGATGAAGCAGGAATATTCTGCAAAATATTGAGAAATCAATAAATAAGTCAATAGTTTGACCTCTCTTTCTTTTGACCGCATACCCGAGGAATTAATTCACCATCAATTATATTATCTTAATAATAATAATAATTTTTTAAGTGAGAAAAATGCCTAAACGCACCATCAGGGACGAGACCCGTCCCCCGTGTGTGGGGCTCGCACCCACTAAAACACCTTTCTTTGTCAGGTGTAGAATTCATCCCGGAACCTCTGGTCGCATTACTTCAAGATGGCAGCTCGAAATTAGCCTCGGTCGGCTGCCTCTATTGCTTGGGTCTCTCTCTTCTTCTCCTTCAGCACCTTCTCGACAAACGTGGCGATCTTCTGCCAGTGGTCGTGTCCGGACAGCATCGTTTGCACTATGTTAGCCGGCGTTAGATGTCATACTTCGTCTTGTAGAGGGTCTCTGTAGTCACTCCACCTCTCGCATTCGAAGAAGGTGTGGTGAGCATCATCTTCCGCAGAGTCGTGATACTGGCATGTCGCGTTCTCTGCTTTACCCATTCGAGCCAGGTATGCGTTGAAATACCCGTGTCCGCTGAAAAACTGGGTGCGGTAGTAGTTTACCTCGCCGTGGTCTCGGTCCATCCACTCCATGATGTTGCGGATGAGTCTGGCCATCCACCGTCCCCTCGCGTCGTTCTGCCAGCGCTCTTGCCAACGTTGTCGTGTGAGCGCTTTAGCGTCCGCTCTCGTATTATCGTGCACCGACGTCTCGTCGTGTCTCGTAGACTCTCTTCTTTTCTTGAGCCAGTAGATCTATCGGGGTTACTCCTGTGATCACGAGCACCGCCGGTTCGGAAACCGTACGGTATGCGCTGGCGATCCTGAGTGCTCCCCGTCGCTGTACTGAAGCCATCCGCTTTTTGTACTTGTCCTGCTGTAAGGCGTCAGCCCAGATCTCGCTTCCATACAACAGTATGGAATGGGTGACGGTCATTAGCAGGCGGCGTTTACTCGCCGTCGGTCCTCCTACGTTGGTCATTAGTCGGCTCAGCGTCGTCGTTACCTTAGCGGCCTTATCGCTCGACGACTGAATCTGTTGCCAGAAGGTCATCTTGCTGTCGAGCCGCAGTCCGAGGTACTTCACGGAAGTTCTAGTAGTTATGACTTCCGTATCCACCGCCATCTCGATCTCCCTAGGGATTCTTCTCCTGGTCAGTAGAACGACCTCGGTCTTCTCCGTTGCCAGGGTCAGGCCGTGTTCGTCCATCCATGTGGTGACTCTTCTCATTACCTGGTTGAGCCTTCTCTGGGCATCCGCCTCGTCACGCGCTAGGATGACTGCCGCTATCCTATCAGATACGCATCTTGCGGCAGCTCCATTCGGAAGATCCCGTCGTAGGACACATTCCATAAATCGGGGCTGAGTATGGAACCCTGCGCCGCTCCCGCTGTTATCTTCTTCGTGCACGGCCCGCCTGCTGTGTCGTAGATCAGCTTCCTGTCGCTAAGGTAGCTGCGTATCATCCTAAGTAAATAGGATGGCGTGTCGAACGTGTTCTGCAGGGCGTCCAACATGACGTCCCATCTCGCCGAGTTGAAGGCGTTTCTTACGTCCAATGTGACGAGCATTACCAGGGGTCTCGAGTAATGATTTCCCCGTTGAGCGGCTGCGAAGGTTTCCACTACCTGCGCTACGGCGCCGACAGTGGAGTGTCCCTTCCTGAAGCCATGCTGTCTCTCGGACAGGCCTCCCGCGTCGTCTATGCTGCTCTCCAGTCGTGTTTTGAGCAGTCTTTCTAGTAACTTTCCAGCCGTGTCCAGCATACATAGCGGTCTGTATGCCGATGCCGTGGTCGGATCGCCCTTGCCTTTGCTTATCAGCACTAGTCGCTGTACCTTTCATCTCTTGCAGAACGCTCCTTCTGTTAAACAGCGGTTGTACATGTTCAGAAGCAAATCTGGGCAGACGCGCGCCACAATCTTAAGAGCTTCTGTTGGGATTCCGTCGGGTCCAGGTGCCTTCCGGTATTTTAGGGTTCGCCGCTCTTGACAGTTCATCTCCGCTAAAAAGCGGGATGTCGTTCGATCGCTCGTCCTCCATTTCCGCAGTTCTCTCCGGATGGGTAGGGAACAACGTGTCAACGATGTTCCGCATCCGATCTCGTTCGAGGACTGGATTCGCCGTCTTCGTCGTAAGCTTCTGCATGACGATCTTGTACCCACGGACCCATGGGTCGTTGTCAACGTCCTGTCGCAGCTCCTCCCACTTACGTTTCTTGCCCCTGTAATTGGCGTTCTTGAGATCTCTCTTGGCGTTCCTAAAGTCCTCGGACTCTAGTTCTGCCGCGTTCGGATCTCGTCGTCTCACTCTGGTTATTCTCCGCCTAAGCTGTAAGCATTGTTTCCGGAGGGTCGCGATCTCGTCGTTCCACCAATACGCCACGCAGATCTTCTATTGTGTTTCCTTTTCCGCGGCATAGAAGCGTCGCAGGCGCTACGTATGAGGGCCATGGTCGCGTCCGCAATTGTCTCTGCCGAACCGGAACATTCCATGACGGCATCCTTTCCCCGAGCGATTGCATGAGCCAGGGCGTCTTCATCCAGCTTCGCTACGTTCCATCGAGGACCGGGCGGAGTAGGATTTCGCCTGATCGGCTGCTGCCTCGTCACGTTGTAGCTTATGTACTGGTGGTCACTTCCGGTGTAGTCCTCCATGACTCGCCAGTCCACGATGTCCCGCACAATGTCCTCCGAGGCCAATGTGATGTCCGGTATCGTCTCTCCGTAGCCTGGTCTCCTGAACGTGGTGGTATCTCCGACATTTACCACGCTGAGTCCGAGTCTGCCTCCCTCGCGAATCGGTGTATTCCATACCCCACTCCACGGCTTTGGCGTTCACGTCTCCTCCTAGAATAATGGACCCTGCCATTTCTCGAAGGTCGTCTTCCAGGTTGTCGAGCTTGCCCTGAAAGTCCGCTATCCAGTGACCAGGGACGTGGCTGCGTGTTGCGGTGTCTCCCGTGCAGAGGAAGCATTTTGCGTTGTTTCTGCAATCCTTCCGTTGGTGGCCTTTTTCTCCGCAGTTGATATAAAGGCCTTGGGTTCTTCTGTGTGGTCCGGGACAAGCAGCCTGTCGATGTCCGTAGCCGAAGCAGCGGAAGCACCTGACGACTTCTACCCTGCGTCTTATTCTGCTGTTTATCCAGCCGATCTTTATTCTCGGTGCTTCCAGTAGCTTAAGGGCTTGACGCTGACTCAGTTGGACGATAGCCATTCTCAGCCCTCTGCTGTTCGCGCTGGTGAGGCTGATCTTCACGTCGGCGTCACTGACTCCTAACTTTGCTGTGACTGCTGCGCAGACTTCCTCCGTTGTCGTTAAGCAGTCTTGATCTCTAAATTCCAGCGTCTCTTTGGGCTCTAAGGTGCTGTTGTTAGCCTTCTCGCCCAGGATCTTCTTCAACGCGCTGCTGATACCTGCAGTGTCCTTGATTTTACGAGAAGCGCATCCAATCGAGGCTTGGCGTTTCGATTCCTCTGCTTATTCTTTTTCGGCTTCTTCTTGTCGGTACCGTTGTCCTTTCTCTGACCACCGGCTATCTTCTGCTGCTGTTTGCTGTCAGAAGCGTTTGCAGCTGCCTTCTTCTCTTCTTGAGCTTGCTTTCTCCTGCCTGCTCTGTCCTTCATCCACACGTTCTCGGAGGGATGCACTTCCTTCTTCTCTACGTTCTTGTTGCCCGTAGTAAAAGTAGCCTGCATCTTAGTTGCAGGCGCTAAAGCCTTATGTGCGTGCTCTCCTGCTTGCAGCTCGGCCTTCTTCCATCTCTTCGTGCAGTCAGAGATCATCTCCACTGCTTCTTCTAGCTCCTTCAAGCCGTTCTTTACATCCATAGAGACGTTCTTCTGCCTGCCGATAGCTGCCTTCATTGTCTTAATGACACCTATGCACTTCTGCAGTTGCTCCTCTTCGCGGCATCGCAGTTTGCAGATGACTTCTTTTGTGGACGACATATTTGGAGCTGATGCGGTGTCGTCACTGCTACCTCCTAGTTGCACGATGTTAAATGTAGTCAGATCTATCGTAATCGGCGACCTAACGTGCAGCGCCGTTGGTGTCTTGAAGGCACCGTTGGGGCTCTCTTCTGTGCTGTTCTTCGGCGTTCTCGTGTTGGTAGGTAAAGTTGCCATGTTGAGTAGTTCGCCAGCGCTTCGTGTATGGAGGGACGGGGCGCAATAGTCAAGAACGGGTGTACTCTTAGATCCTCGGGATCCTACCCCAGTTCCCTGAGGCCTGACCTACGCTTCACCAATCGCGGAAAACACGGATGGACTGGAGCTCGCCCGGGGCAATGCAAATTCCGACATCTTACATCCACCATACACTACCTGATCAGAGCCCGAAGTGGCTGGTCCCTCGCAATGCGTTGTGGATCCTCGTCGGCAGAGCAAGCTCACATCAGCCGATTCCCCAGCCGGATGAGAAGACCGGTCGGTTAGTAGGCACTCCCGGAGTCGCCGCAACGCTTGCCGATCTGTACCTGGGAACAGAAAGGAAAGGAAAGGGAAGAGGAAGGGTGGGGGGTCAGCGTACAACTGGCGTCACTAGCTGTACCGTTTTTGCATACGGTAGCGGCACTGGGGCCGGCCAGACAAATAATATAATATAATAATAATTATTATAATTATAATAATAACAATAATAATAATCTTTATTTATCCATGTGTTCAAATACATGATATAGGATACGTCAAAAAAAACTGAACTAAATCCAAGAGTCAATCTAATTATTAATTAGATAAGATAACTAACAAAAAAAACTAATGATACAAAATTCGGAATTGTTACAATTACAACTTTATATTTTATGGAAAACTATTAGAGAGGTATTCCCTTACGGAGTAATATACCTTACTGATTAGGAGATCCTTTATTCGGTTTTTAAACGTTTGCGTAGTGTGGACGTTTTTAATTGTGGCTGGTAAATGGTTATACAGCATAATGCTGTATATAATATGTGCCATATAATGGTATATGGAACTCGCTTCAAATAATGATAGTCTGTGCTTAAGAATCTGTAAATCACTATTGTAACGTGTGCTAGAAGAATAGATGTGTTTTTGTTGAGCCAATTTCTCGAAGTGGCTTTTAATGTACATTGCAAGAAATGTGATAAAGTAAAATGTCTTACATGTATCAATATTTGTGATAGCCCTTAGCCTTCTCAATGCATAACAGTAACAGGCAATATTTTTTGCGGTTATTTCAATGTGAGTTTCCCAATTCAATAATGCATCTAGTGTAATTCCAAGTAGTTTCACTGTTTGTAATTGTTTAACCGATTTACTAGTTAGTTTAACCAGTATACTTTCGTTAATTTGTGCACTTGTCGTTGTAAAACGGATTGTCTTCGTTTTGCCTCGGTTTATAGTAAGTCCATTATTGGAAAACCATTCATGAAGTTGAACCATTTGTGTAGAACATGCATCTGATAACATATCCATAGTTGTCGCACTAGTTACTATGCTGATGTCATCTGCATACAGTATAACTTTGCTGTCATTGCTGTTAAGTTGAAAGTCACTTAAGTACAGTGAGAACACCAGGGGACCCAAAATGGGTCCTTGTAGTACTCCCATTTCCATAGTAATACTGCTGGAGTATGTCTTGTTATAATAAACCAACTGACGACAATTAGATATATAGGAAATCAGCCATCTCTTACAGTGACCTCTAATTCCACAATATTCCACCTTTTCATCTAGGATAATATGGTCAATACTATCAAACGCTTTTGCGAGATCTATTAATGTGCCTAGCACAACATCGCTCTTGTCGATCCTAGTGTAAACTTCTTGCAGGAAATTCACCAATGCAGTGATAGTTGAGTATCCCTTTCAAAATCCTTGTTGTTGCAACAAAAGGTATGTAAGAATGAAATTATTCCATTTGCAATTGTCTTTTCCATGATTTTGGATATAACTGACTGTAGTGCAATAGGTCTGTAATTACTTATTTCATTACGTACAGCTTTCTTATGGCAAGGTACTATTTTGTTTATCTTCAAACATTTCGGGAATATACTGGTTTAAAAAAAACTGATTTATTACATGACATATTGGTTTGCTAATGAGACTTATACAACATTTAATCACATCAATCGGAACACCGTCGTAACCTGTTAATTTTGAACTTTTTAGCTTGTTGACAATGTTAATCACTTCTCATCTGTAGAAGTAAAGATGTAAAGATGCATCATATGTTGATTGTAACGTCATACTAGTGTTTCTAAGACTACAGGAACTACTGGATGAGAAATATTTGTTGAAAGCGTCACATACATCGGATGAGTTGGATATGTTTATGTTGTTGAGTTTCATAGGATTAGGCATTTCATAAGTAGATGTACTTTTAATATTATCGTTAATGATATTCCATATCACTTTGGGATTATTTTGTGCATTGGTAATTCTATTAATTATTCTTAAGTTTTGATAGCTTAATAACTTGTTTATAAATCTGTTTGTATCGATTGCAGTAGTTTTTACTTATTAGCCCTGCACTTTGTAGATGGAAAAGCTCTTTTAATGTTTGTGACGATTTCCCAATACCACTGGTTAACCAACCTTTGTGTTGTGTATTGAGATTCTTGGTTAAGGATACGAATATTGTATCATGATAGTATTTCAATATTTGGATAAAGTTGTGCATTTTTTCGTGTACATTATCAGTAGCGTAGCAGTAGCAGTTTTCCGGCGACAAACT
Source organism: Holotrichia oblita (assembly GCA_023690525.1). Lineage (NCBI taxonomy): Eukaryota > Metazoa > Arthropoda > Insecta > Coleoptera > Scarabaeidae > Holotrichia > Holotrichia oblita. The sequence goes on along the minus strand of CM043016.1, from coordinate 84,453,396 downwards.
GCAATTAAATTGATTAAAACACTTCTCTGAGTAGGACGGATAAGATATTATTCTATTGATTTCAAGTAAAATATTTAATTCAATGAGTTGTGCAGAATGGTCCGACAGACCATTATGTAAAACTGTGCAAGGTACACTATGGTTATTTGTTGCAACATAATCAATTGCAGTGAATTTATGTTCAAATCACCACATAGCACTATGGATGTAAAATTTTGGGCAATAATTTTACTTAAACATTCTTCTAGTTTGTTTAGAAAAATATTGAAATCGCTGTCCGGCGACCTGTATATACAAATTATGGCTAAATTATGATTTTGGATTTTAAAACTTATTCCAGCTGCTTCACGAAATTATCATCACTTAAATCGGATAAAAAATTTATCTTAGCACTTGCAATATAGATATAACATTGAAAGAATAAGAGAATTGAAATTTTTGGTGTTAAAGAATAGTAATCAGTTTTGCGATTGGAAGACGTTTGGAATCGTACATAAATAATAAGACAGAGTTCTCCAGCAATTTTTGGACTTGAAAAGCATACTGTATATCCTGTTGCATCAGATACTTGAGGCATAGTGTTTTGCTGATTTTGTCACAGATTAAATAAACAAATAAATTTATACAATAGAAGTACAACATTTCACTGCAATACGGAGGTTTCTTAGATAGAGAGTAGCCAAAGAACTACGTAATGTTAGGTATGTCTACCTTACTTACATAGATCTGATATATACAAATATCATACCGAAGCCCATGTACAAAATTATGAAGGAGTTGTTTTCACTGATTATTCTTTCTTTGCTTCATTCACTTGTTGAATTTGTTGTATGTATAAATAAATGAATAATTATGAATAATTAACAACTTTTTTTTGGAAAATGTGAAACTTCATTTATTCAGTATTATATACTATGTGAGTGTTATTGATCCACACACTTGAATAACCGGTAGAACATAAAAAAACGTTGCTGCAATCATTCGTGCGTGCATAACTTCTCAATTTCAACTGACTGCTTTCTTATTGTCGTAGTCGCAGGAAATAAACGGTAGCAACCGCACCACCATCTCCCGCTACATCCCTACGGCTACTCTGTTGCTTCTGCATTGCTCCTTTTTACACCTGACTTAATAGCCTAACAAAGCGGAGAGCATTCGTTAGCATTTAAAACGTGAAATCATCGTGAACGATCAAAACGCTCCAATTACAGGACTTCGTTGGAACAAATAAGAATATGCAGGTCAATTCATTCAAGTCATTGCACTTATTATTGTTACATTGGTAATGAAATTGTGGAGGTACTAATATAAAAGCCACAGTTATAGTTTTACGTTTGCCTCGCCACATCGGTATTGGGTTATTTACATGAACTGTACCGTGTAATGCCGTAAATCCTGTCACAAAATACATCCCATTTCGAGACTAAAATACAACACCTAACAGTTGTATTTATTTAATTGCTAAACATATTAGAGTGAACATTATTAATATAAAAATTCTAAAGTATTCCATAATTTTAACGATATTTGTGTAGCTGGTTAATAATATTTCTAAATACTCGTGCCTGTGTTCAAAATACAATACTAGACGTAGATAAGATACCCATAGAGAAAACATTTGGTAAGGTTTACCAAGATTTCATTTTTTCACAATTTTCTAATGTCAAATACAGTCAGCAGATAAGTAGTAGCTTAATTTAAAAAACTAAAATTTACAAACAATTCTAATTGATTCAACAAACTCCAGTGTGTTAGGTACTACCTATTCGAATGATAATTAAGCTTATGTATATTCCAACAGTTGTTAAGAAATTAGCTTTATTAGTTAGAGTTAGAGTTAAAATCATCTATTTTTAGTACTTAAAACCGAAATCCGAATTCTGAATTAAAGTGAGCTTTTGCGATATGTTTGATTAGCTTTACTAGAAATAGTACTGTAAACATTCGAAGCATTAAATGGAAAGTTCTAACTTTGAAGTAAATAGCTAGATTTTCGCAACAATTTTCAACCACTAAGATTTGCTACTATCTAACCAAATAGTAATTACGAACTAGAGATTCGATCGCCGGTAGTTTACGTGATGCAGTTTAGAAAAGTATAAAAAAGAGAGAACGGGCAGGACAGACAGAAACGGAAAACGGGGTAAGAAAGAGGAATAAAAGAACAATGTCAAAAAGAATAATGAATCAGTTTGTAATACAATTATTTACAACTATCATACAGTGTGATCTGTTGGAACCGTTCTACCTAAAATAGTTCGAAAGCTAAATCAAATATAACATTTTTCAAAAGTAGTTCTACTTTTATTGTAAACGGAAAAAGCATTTGTACCTGCATTGCGAGGAACCACTCTTCCACTTCCTACCCCCCAAAATTTTAAATGCAACGAGCTATTTTATCGTAAAAGAACAATTAATTAAGAAACTGGAAACATTGAAGTTGTGAAGTGAAAACGAAAACATATTCAGTTCATATGTTCAGTCAGAACAACACGGTTGCAGTTTTGGAAAATGTACGATAACTGCCTTGATAAAAATGATAGAGGAAATTTTAACAACACGCCATAACTAGAAAAAAAGAAGAAAAAATGTTTTATATTAAACCACCTTTATGCTTGATTATGTTGTTTTAGTTCGTTATAATCAGTTTTATACCTGTTTATTTTTGATTGAAAATTTTGTCTGTCAATTTTCAAATCTGTTTATATTTTAACCTGTTGCACCCAGGATTACCAAAAACCGCCGTGACGTCATCCCACACTAGATTTCTAATTTATCTTGTACGATATGCTTGCAATTTTTAAATTGATGCCTTAATCGAGTCGTATTGTGTTATGTACCTATGTGTTTTGTTTGTTCATGTAACATTAATTTTTAATTTGTTTTCCTAAAATAAAACTATTTAATATTATATTTGTGCTTTTCAGTTTTCACCCTGTTAATGTAATATGCCTAGAAGCGCTTACTATATTCAAAACGAAAACATCAAGTACCAGACTTGTGTGTAAATTAATGAAATTAAAAATGAATCGACTGTAATATAATAATATATTTGTGACTAAAAATAGTTTAAACAACAAAAATCCGGGTAGGCCAACACTCAAATTCTGTCACTGGCGGAATTGTCATGTTAGGACAATTTTTCGATTATTCTTCAATACTTCCTATGTAAACAACATATTCATCTTTTTTTCTGGAACTTTGAAGACCTTCATCTCGAAAACGATGCGGTGGTTGAATAAGGCTATTTTTGGTCAATGGTTATTATTTGACACGTAATATCTCCAGTTAAAATATATGCCATAATTAATGAAGCACCTTGTATATATATTAAAATATATTATTATATAAAATATGTAAAAACAATTTTGGTACACAATTTGAACATTTTATAATTCTAGACTGCTTTACCATCTAAGGATCACTTCGATATGAAAAACATTTAACTGTATGAAAAATATTTGTTCATTTGGCGTAGCTCGAGTGCAAAATGCAAAATCAATTTTAGAGAAAATAGAACTGAAATACACGATATACTCTACCATTATAAACGAACGAAAATGTTTTAATTTGCTACGTTATTTGTAAATACAACTGTAATCATTTTGAAATTTATTATTATAATGAAGTTTAAGTTTCAAAAACCATTTACGAATGCAATACATTTCAATTGCTTTTCAATCTTTTGAAAACGTAAAGCTGTACCATAATAAAAAAAATCTGCACACTAAAAGTACTCCACTTTATCGTTCTTGTTTTTTCCACCTTTCGTAGAAGCAAATTTACCACAAGTCAATATCCTGGAAGCGGTTTTATAACATTTTGATCGGACGCAATGTAGAGCTCGTTGAAGGAGAAAGGTTATTGAGTATATAAGCATGGCAGGATGTACCAGATCGAATTATTCTGTCTCCGGAAGTATATTGTAGCAGCCATGCTATAAGAAAAAGAGATCACCATAACTGCCTTGGTTACATCGAATACGTAATTTACCTGAATTGTCAATGACTCTAAAAATAGACACAATATAGTTCATAATTACCATCCACCAAATGTCATCAACATATTTTATAAATTTACACTTATAATAGTTTATACTTAATATCCAACAAGATTCTGGTCATAGCATGTAAATCAATCCATTTTAAATTAAATTAAATAGTGCATTACTATCTAACTTCCTACAATTTTTACTATATCCGTTAAGAGCTTTTTTCTTCCACTAAAAACAGGAAGTATCACGATTTCACAAACGATGTATTATAGGTTAAATGTACCGCAACGCCTCTCCGTATAAAATGTATGTACGTATGTAAAAATATTTAATTTGAAATCCATTTACATACAAATATTAAGTCACGCATTGTAACATACCCGAATAGCTGCAATGTGTATATATTTACATACTTATACACTTTATTATCATATACACCTACTAAAATATAAAAAAATGAGCACTTCTCACTTTTTCTACAATATCAAATTGTTGAGTTTTCGTCTATAAATTCATTCTTATCGCACGTATTTATCATGAATGGGCCTTTTTGTTGTTGTATTCCCAACTATATAACAAAAAAAATTAATATTCATTTTGAACGACTACCGGAACATGCGTGCCATTGTTATCTGACTATGAAAAGTTAAGTCATTAAATTTAACAACACGATTTGTCGTTTACTAAATTCAGAGATAGAATTTTTATATTTGTGAATTATATCAGAGAGAAATTTTATTAATCAAACTTTCTACATATGATGTATTAGTTTGTTCTGTTTTCATTACTCCACTTAAAATGCAAATTATAATAGTAATAGTTCTAATTCAAGTAAGGTAGAAGTATAAATATCAGTATCTAAACTTACGAGAAAACTACAATTAACCATAAAAATTTACACATCAGACGTCAAGAGAACACATTCGTTTTCTTCTTTATTTACTTTCAGATACAATTGTTTCATCTTTGATCTTTTTTACTAAATTAACTTTCTCATAAACATACAAAACAAACCTACAGTAGAGCATATTGTAAGTTTAAGGAAAATAGTCATCTAACTAGTTGCTTAATAAGTTTGTTATGACTAAAGTCAATCGTCATTTTACTATATATGTGGATTTGGAGTAATTACTAACAGTGACAACAATAAGACAACAAAAATGATCTGTTTTTCCTTTTTTAGTGCGATGAATGCTCGTAATACTTATATCGTCTAAATAATTTATGACAAGTCAACAACAATTACAAATGGCAATATTATAGAACCAACATGGAATAAATCTCTAAAGAGATTTGAGTAGAATACGTACAAGTATGTAAAATTATTGTAGCCACTTTTTATGTAATGTGTTAGAAAAATGTGTTTTAACTCTGATAAAGAATATTATGGTCTAAAAGATGTGAAAAAGTCTTAATTAAAAAAGTTGCACAAAATACATGTTTTTGAGAAAGTGAAACATTGGGAAAGAGTCACATGAGGCGACAGCGTCGTCTCCCCATCTCTTTCTAATCTTCCGCCTCTTCTAACACCTCCACATTAGCTCAGTTTTGGTAACATTTTTCTATTTGTTGCTACAGTTCCTCTAAGTAATTTGCCAGCGTAACGTACGTAATTTTTATTAAATATCTCTAAGGAAAACAAGTGGTTTAAATTGGCTTATATTTCATGCCATAATACATAACCACCCTTTCTTCTTAATGTGCGTCATTTGTTGCCTTTATTTCATATAGGAATGTTGACTAAATGATTGCATATCCGTTCTGCAGAAGCTTTGGGTAAGGGATGCCTGTTAATGTATTTGGTAAAACAGCCCATAATACCTTATCGCCTGTGTTTGAGTAGAAACCTCGGCATCATTCAGCAGAAAAGAGAGGAAAAAAATAAACGTACCTAGTAAGCAGATATATTTGGAACTTGTACTCTTTTGTACAAGTAAAGCTGCTCATGGAAAATTCATTCAAACGAAAACGAGCAGCAACTGTTACTTCTACTGATATTCTCTGCAAACATGTCTTGAGATTCTGCATTGCCCGTATTTCACAATAGACACCAACAACGGTCGTCCGATAGATAGAACTGTTTTCCAAAATAAATGTGTAGCTTTGGAGTAGTCTTACAAAAACACTAACAGAAAGAATCTAGCGATTAAAATCAGTATCAAGATAAGTACTATGCCGGACATGTTAAAACGAACGCTGAGAAACGAAAGTGAACCTTACGCATACCGGGATCGCAATCCCCTGCGGCGAAGCGGGTAATTCCTCGACTGTATTCGCCGCCGGTGTGCATACGATTCAACTTTATTGCTAAGCGTTCGTTTTAAGATATCCGGCATAGTAGGTAGCAATTCTCTCGCAGTCCTATGTCTATAACTACACTTGAAATGCGTGTTGCATGAATATTAACTACAAAATATATGTCGACTATAATAAAAATCTGAAAATGATGATGTATAGTTCCGAAATTGTTTGTTTGCGTATTCGCTAGCGCGAAATTACTTTTTCAATAGCAATTTTCATACTCATACCACTTTGTTGCATTTTTGTCAAGGTTTCATAAAAAAGATTTAATAACTCAAATAAAATGTGAATCTTGTTACCCAATTTATCACTTATCACTTTCTTTCACTTTCTTTGATAACCACCCGAACGACACACAACAGGATGGCTACTAAACAGAAACTAATGATGTTGATGAATAGACTGACCACATGCTAGATGCCGCCTCAACAGGCAACAGACAGAAAATCCATATGTCCAATACTAACCAATCTTCCTCTATACAATTTCCACTGTTTTTTGTGTAAAATATCTACATGATGCGACGACTAAAACGCAGAACGTATTTTAGTGAATTCAAGTGAAGCATAATAAATAATTAATACATGAAGAAAATATTCACACTAGTTTGACTTTGAATAGAGTTAGTGTTAGTAGATGTGTCCTATGCACATGCATAATTTTTAGTAATTGCTTTTGTACATCCAATCTAATTTTGATGTATGGTTTTCAGAGTATCTTTATCAGCAAAACATTAAAAGAAATTAAAAAAAAAGTGATAATAGAAAAGGTTTTACTGTTGAAAGCTCCAACAGTGAACACAAGTGTACATCAGTCGTGAAACAAACATAGGTATGTAGTTTAACTTATCAATCATATACATGCTTATGACATGATGCTTATTTTGACAAGAGAATATCTGATATGTGTACAATATACATTGAACGCCAACGTTTGCGAATAGTATAAAGAGAATTTTTAATGAACTATTAGATTATATAAAAACAAAGGTCTACAACGTGGACATTTTGACAATAAATAGACGAAAAGAAAAAATCGTGTGTTGCTTGGATAATTAAAGATCTAAATTTATGCAACTGTATAGGTACATAAAGTACCTCACAATCAGAGTCATCCAGAAAATTCAATTTTTAACTTAAAGTTTGTACATAGATGATGTTAAACAGCATATTACGTTTTGAAAAGTAGTTTTCCCATTCTTCGGATATACAGTTCATATGACGAAAATATGTATAAAACTCTACAATAAATATTTACAACAGTTTTAATTTATTATACGGACTATAGTAAAATGGAGTTATAATATCATATTGTCAGCTTTGTAATTATACATTATAGCCTTCGGCTTGCAAGTTCAACATCTATTGATCCAACTTCATAAGCAATGTAATGCACTTTTACAGAGACATCAAAACAACAGTAGACAAACTTACATAAACTCATTACAAGAATACAATTATATGGATATAATAAGTAATTTCACGTTTTTACGTGGTGAAACTGGTGCAATCTTTAATAAAATTATTCCATTTTATTTGAATCTGACCGCAAAATAATAATAAATGACACACAATTAAGGATATGCGATCCACTGCTGTAGACGTGCAAGTAACGTATAATCATCATCAAATGACTATTTCGAAATTATACGTTGGTCTGATGCGATTCAAACAATTTGTACGTAAAAATAACCATTGACAAGAAGGAGCTCTGCGTTCGCTTAGGTGTAACGGAAACGGATGCGGTCAGCGCGACAGGTGTGAAGTCACCTACTTGCAGGTTTCAAGCCTTCAACAATTAAAGCACGAGAAAACTGAATTTTTCGTCATTTGTTCTACCCGCATTACATATGAAAAATTAAGAGCTTTGATTATTACTATTACCTTCTAACGTTTGTAACACTACGAGAAAGATACCTATAAACGAAAATAAGAAATAATTTGCGAATATATCTAGGATATCATATCGACTGCTCTAGCAGTTTTCAGTTTTAATAGATCCAATAGAAAAACTATTGGATGCAAACTCATAATTAAAAATAAAATTTATGTTATGTTTCAAATATATTTGTATATGTATCATGTTTGTCACTCGTAATTATAAGCTATTTTACATTTTTTAAATCTCTAATGTGTAGTTAACAAAATTATGAATATATGAATTAAAGAGCATTTAAAATACTTGACAAGCACATATAGCAATACGCACATGAAGAACTTCGCTGAAGATTGACATGATTACTACATGCGTAAAAACATTTTTGACACTTTCAATATTCATGGAATGTACTTGACTTTCTACTATTCTGTAAATGAAATTACAAATTTATTATTTTCTATTTATAACATGATAATTCGTAAAACTCCAATTTTTACTGAATTTCTGAAAGATATTCCATTTATTATATGCATATGTTATAGGCAAAGGTCGACATCTAGTCTTTCAGCAGAACGACTGCTCTACCCTAGATTTTACCAACGCTTGTGGCAAACCCCGAAATAGATTAAAATATCGTTCCTTGAACGATGCATTTGTGTCAAATGACGAAAGTAAAACAATTTGTTTCGGTCTTCGTCTAATCTATCCTAGATACGACTAGATAGACAAATTCGTCGATTTTCATTGCACTTGTTACATATACAGACAGCACAGACTTACTTAAATTCAGACTTACGAAAGATTTTTGCCGTCTAACAAACTTATGTGTTACACTGGTTGCTATCGTTAGTAGTCTACCCAATTGTTACTTTGCGGAGTAGGTGGCGTAAGAACTGAAGAAGTGTTAAGAACTGAATTCTTTCCTATTCAGATTTGAAAAAACGGATCCGGATACAGACCGTTTCTTAAAAGTAGAAAAGATGGTTGAATGCAGTGTTGCTTGTTATAAACAAATTTACGAGGAGACGAAGAGGGCTGTCGTTAAGACATCGCTGGATAGTTTCCTAAAAAAAGTTAACCTAGCACCAGCATTGATGTAACCAGTATTAGTGATGATGATACCTGTTATATTCATAGGAAAATATATTTATATTTGTGATTTTTTATAAAGAAAAACTTTCTAATAAATTATTATTAGTCTTGTTACTTTTGTAGTAAGCTGAAATTTATGGATTAAAATGTTACAATGTGTTGTACTCGACCATTCACCCTAGGGGGAAAAATCCTCAATACGTCTAGTTCGACTTACGTAAACTTCGTCCTACGCAAGAAATTCAGGAACTATCCACTTACGTAAGGCGAGAACTGTCTGTATTTAAAAAGGTTAGTATGACATTAGCTTCCCTGTGGCCGCGTACTTAACGTGCATTAAGTAGTATATTGAACGTGAGAGCCTGTAAGCTTATGTATGATGTGTGAACCGAACTGTGTTGTAATTGAAAATGTGGATCAAGAAGCTTTGAGAGCGAAGTTTATGCAGAAAATTATTAATTTGAAGAAAAATAAGTGTTCATTTCATATTGAGAATAAATTAAAATATGATGAGATTATCTGTGATGTAGAGTTTGCTGAAGTGGTTCTTAAGAAAACTTCTCTCCAGTATCGGCTTCTTGAACGCTACGACATTGTGTGTTTTGGGGACGACAAAAAATTGATTAAGCCATTATGTGGTACACAGAATGTCCAATACTATGTTACAGACGACGAGTTATTTGGTAAATTGACATTCCTCGGTGTACAAGCGAGCTATTGTGCTAGATAATGATGTAAATTAACGTAAATATATTAATCTGTATGCGCGGATTTCCTGTACATAGAATGACCTAAGTGATCATTTGGCAAGTGAGTAACTAATACATTAAGAGATGGAAAGGAACAGTTTATTTCAATCTCCATACTGAATTTGATGTCGAGATGTTGCTTATTAAGAAAATAGGTAGTGTTTTTAGCATGTGGCCAGATAATGAAATGTAACCCATAGCGACACCAAAGGTTTGTTGGCAATGTCTTCCTTGCAAAATAAAACAAGTTGAAGGCAGGCATTTTTGGCTAACTTGGGAAAGAATTGATCATCTTAATAATTTGTGGATTACAGCGACAGAATCGGTAACATGCACTTTTGTGAAGAGTGGGGTAATATTAAAGCTAACAAGAAGACCTCCTGATTCGATAGAAATTTCAGAAGTTTGTGAGGAAAAAAAATGTGAAACAATAGTATTTCTCAAAATATGCGGCCTTAATGGAACATCCATTATATGTACACATTTAGAGTTATTTATAGATAATTCATATAAATAAGCAGATGATATTTTTGAACACGAACATTAAAGGAACTTTATGCATAAAACTTGGTGAAATATAATCTAATAACAAAAATATAATTTATTGAAATTAAATAACTAACATCTTTTCTTAATGAAATAATTTGTGCCGTGAACCCTGCCAACTATCTAGTGTATAACATTTGAGACCTTCTATGTAAATACAATTGTGTCATTAGCGGTAGATATTGCTAGTATTTTTAGCGCGTATTCTAAAACTGTCTTTATCTTCGTCTCGTTTTTTTTGTTTCTTGATCAAATTGGTTTCTGCTTTGGTTTCTAGATAGCAGCTTCTTATGAAAACCTTCTTCTTCGAGTTGCGTTTTACCACAAATTATATGAACAAACATGTTACAATCAAAACAGCTATACAATACAAATGGGACATTCTTCGACAAAAGGGCATTGGTAACTAGGGTATAGTATGGCGGCTTCATAAATATGTGATTGCGAATCAATATTTGTTGTACTTTCTTATAAATCTTCTAATTTTTCGAAGGTTTCTTCATTAGTCATCGTTTGAAAAAAAATGTGTGGTATGAATAACGACTTTTATATGGCAACTGAACATGACTTTCTAAGGACTTCTTTTAACTGTGAAATGATAACCAAGATTTTTCATAAGTTGCATTAAACAATTGAGTGGTAAGCATATTCTTGTTACCTGGGATGGCCTATTCCACACTCCTCTAGCGTACACTATGTGTCTAAGCTTACAATTAACACAATGAACCATTTTCAATTCTAGTCACATTTCTTGTAAGCTGTCCAAGTCCAAATTTAGATTATAATTTGGACTTGGACAGCTTACAAGAAATGTGACTATAATTGAAAATGCTTATAACTATATAAATCTTATTATACAAAGGGAAATTTAAACATTGTACCAGATTTAAACTGCTATCAGTTTGATTGCTGCATCAGATCTGCATCAGATTGATATCGACTATTAAAATAAGACATCATTGATTTTGTTATTGTTTTTCTTGCCTTACGGAGTGTTTTTAAATACAAGCGCACTGATTAAATAAATAAAAATGTAGCAAGCAACAACACACCTTAAAAACTACTAAAATCATTAATGTGTTGAAAATATATTTCTTTACCTGTTCCTTTCACGGACACCAATTAAGCAGATGATAGGAAAATCTCGGTTAAATCAAAGAAAAAAAGAAAAAATAATTGAAAATGCCGAAATGCATTATTGAAGGTGCTATGTAAATCGATGTAAGGCTCGTAAAACTTAATTACTGTGAACGTTATAAAATCGTTTCGTACAAATTAGAAGAATTCGGACCGCCGTAGACGAACCTTATACTCGTTCGCTTCACAGAAGAAGTACCGACTTTAATTTGGGGAACGGTGTAATAAATTTGAAAATAAGTTAACTATCTCGTAAAATCGGTTTTTATTGGTTTTTATACAGATTCTATTACCCATTACGCATTCGATTTACATATATGTAAATTTCAATCGCGTTAGGAACATGCTCTGGTTTTCCAAACTCAATGTGTATCTTACCTCTATTCCCGATGCTTTAAATAAGTGTTTAGATAGTTTACTTTTGGTAAAAATACTTTTCTAAATAGATTTCAATTAATGCAGACTCCTAATAATTAATTACGAGTTCCATAAAGAAGAATGTGGGAATAAGATAAGAAGAGATTTAGTGTATATGTGTACGTATATAAAAAAGATCTATAGAACTTTCTAAATAGTTGTGAAGGTAATTCAAGGTGCCGCGATATGCATGAAATAATTTAAAAAAACATTATGCATCATTTATCAAAGGAGTGCACAGTTGTAATAGTAATATGATACCAGTACCTCTTCAAATGCGTAATGCGCGTCGTTAATTATTACAACTATGTAGCATCCACAATTATCAATATACGTTGTCAGTATATAAATATTCTTTTCATTCATGAATGTAAGAATTTAGACTGGAATAAAAATATGTCTACAATTAGTAGTAGAAGTCAGATGTTTTAATCCGATAATTCTTACTCGTTTGTTCAAAGTTTGTATTCAGTATTTACAATTCTTTACCACAAGGTAATGAGATATTAACAGTTTGCTAATTGCAGATCAAATAAATGAATCCTGTGAACCTTCTACAATGTCCATTGCAACAGCATTAGGTGTAGCGTCCTCCATGCATGACAGTCAAGCCTAGATTTCCATTCAAACTGAGTCGAATATTTTTTAGTTCCGAGTCACACACATGCTGACTACTCTTGCCAATGGTAATTGTAATTATGATCTTCATTGTTGGTTTTATTTGATATAAGAGTTAGTAAGAGAGTGTGAGATTATCTAATACACTTTTCCCGTCTTAATGATTCCAAAACGTCATTAGATGAAGGTCCCTCGACTTAAGGACTGGCTGGTCTTGGAAGTTTCCTACTTCTATCACTAAAAGGTTCTTGCATCTACATGCTCTTTTCATCACTAACTGTTTAGGTGTTTTTAAATGCTCTGAATCTCTGAGCATATGCTATTATCCTTAATATGCAGTTTCGAAGGTTGAGAATATATCTCAAGGAACTTTTATAGTGTAATATCTCGTTTCGAAGATCCTCTGCAGTGCAATGGAATAATAATAATAATAATATGACTTTATTGTACCTCGTATACATAGCTAAATAAGGAACAGAATATTAATTATAATTAAGTAGTTATAATTATGGTACAATATATAGGCGAGCTCCAGAATATATCCTCTACCTAACCTATATTAAAAATTAGTTATGAATAATAGGCATGCCAACTGAGGAAGTAATAAGAGAAAAAAAAACAAAAAATAAAAACAACGAAGCCGCTTTATAGTGTATAATAATAATAATGTTATAGTGTTTTGTGCTACAAAAAAAAAACTTTTCTTTCAGAGTATGCACGTGGTGTCTCAGAATAGCTTGATGTTGAGTAAACCGCAGTATGATCCATATACAGTACAACCTCGATAATCCGAACTAATTCAGCACGACACTGTTCGGATTAGGCTTTTGTTCGGCTTAAAGAAAACTATTGAAAAAACAAGAAATAAGCTCAAAAGTAATATTTATTCGACAAAATAACATTAAAATTTATAACTTTCGGTTACCATTCTGCGATCAAAGAAGTCGGTGTCGATTAATCTTGCGCTACGCTCGGTCTTTCCCCGAAAGATGAATAATCGCTCTCCAAATGTAGAGTGTTTCTAGACATTTTCCTAACGATAACAAAGACATTCTAGCACAAACGATTGCATCTATTGTGACTTGTAGTTAAAAATACATTCATTGATGAAATAAATGGCAAGAATTTTCTTAAGCAAATAGCTGTTTATTCTACCTAATCGTATAACAACCGACGTTTCTATGTGTCGCTCATCTTTTTCAAAGGCTACAATAACAGTTGTAACAGTTTTTTATAATTGGAGAATTCTATATGTATAAAGTTGTAACTTACTTTAATACGGTAAAATATGGTAAAACATTGTTGATTAAATTCTAAATTCAACCATTAAACCAATTAGGTTGAAGAAGCTAACATATATGTTAGATGTTAAATATCGAATAGGAGAAAAATTTGTTGTTTGAAAATTTAAAAATTTTAAAAATTGAAATGTTAAAATATTAAATGCAGTGGGAATGAATATCAAAGTGTATGGTGGAAGAGCACGCCCGGGAGTAGTTGTTATTTATATGGAAAGAAAAAACAATTCTTGTGTATGAAGTAATGTATTAAAAATCTATATGTTGGTTGTATATAGTGACGTGAATTTGAAATTACTTAAAATCCAAAAAAATACATTCATTGTTTTGCTCTCCCCAATTGTTTAGTATCAGCTATTAGTCAAAAGAAACACTTCATGTCGATGTTCGGAGTAGAGAATTTGGAAAGGTTTTTGTTCGGATTATAGAAACGAAATAGTTGTTCGGATTACTGGAGGTTCTGATTACCAGGTGTTCGGATTATCGAGGTTGTACTGTATTTATTTTTTCGTAGTACTTTTTGTTCTCTTAAATTCAATTTGTTGTATATTTATGTTGTAATATATTATTTACTGATTGGTGTAATATATTTAGGACACCTGCTTTCTTTATGAATCGAGTTAATAGGTCAGGGTTTAGGTTTAAACGTATGTTTACTGAACCCCTCTCTGTGATTGCTACCGTATTGCTATTGCTGTTGTATTGTTTTGTAATAATTAGCAATAATTAAGCTATTATTATTATTAACGGGTCGATGGCCGCAGTGGTTAGGCGGTTGACTATTGTTGTGAGAGGACGATAGGTGCCGGGGTTCAATTCTCTGGAGGGACGGTGACATTTTTTCAGAGAGTTTAATCCCGGATCGACTTGCCATTCGCTGTTGGGAGCAAAGTGATTAACAGCGCGGCATCATAAAAGGCGATATGATGCTGTCACAAAGCCATTTCAACACAACTTACACACACTAAACTACACCGCAAGAGTTGCAGTGATAGCCAGACAAGTAATACAGCTTACGGAGTCACTGCAACTAAGCACCCACCACACATAAAAAAAAAAAAAAAAAATTATATATCGAAAGGTGACAACCTCGATTGGATGGAAGACCTGCAACGTACAGAAGGCAACCTCTAGAACCCCAAAGCACTCCCGACATGATAGGAAAACGCCACAACAGAACTTGAGTATCCCTTTCCCGCAAGGTGTAATCCGTCAGGCAGATATTATATACTCGTACTAAATGATAGTTAATTCGAAGTACTAAGTACGATAAACACCTACGTAAAGACAATTGTTACTAGAATTGTCTGCTCTATTATATTATCAGGTCTAATATAGCTAGTGTTATGATTATCATCGGCGATAGCTCGAGTTAAACCCGAGGGAGTGACCGCATATTGATTAATGATAACATGTTTTATATTTAGTGAGAGAAAATAATAGCCCTTCTCCTTTGCTAAAAAAGTGTAGCACGGTGCAGCACTGAACTACACTTTACACTAGATTTTCGTTCCTTTGCACGGTGTAAACAAAACCAGTGCTGCACCAGGATTGTTTATCTGCACCAGGATAATAGCTGGTGTAACTTACACTATTTTAAATGTCAAGCATATGTCAAACTGATTAATGAAGGTACTTTTATCCATGCTGTTTACTCTATACTACGAATGTTATTTATTGGAATTTGTGCAGTATAATTGATAAAGTAACGTTAAGTATTTATGAAACGCATGCAAAGGAGACGCAAAAAGAGGTTATGTATTAAATATAAAGCAAAACTTGGTTTTACATATCTTTAAGTTAAATTACAGACGCCATCATTATTGCAATTTTTGATAGTTCAAATGCAATTTTCTTTAAAAAATGCCATCGAATAAGGTTATTAGTATTATTAGGAATAAAGTACGATTTGTAAATAAATTAGTGAAAAATATCTTTGATGTTTAGTCCAAATTGAGGCATTTTCATGCTTTTAACGTAGATATAATTTATAATAATGGGAATTGACAGTTTTTTTAAATAAATATATGCAAAGAGACTGCCAAAGGAGTTTATCTTAACTAAATTTGTTTAACACTGCAAGTCGTAGTAAGTAGAAAGATAATAATATTGCGGGTCTGTAGCAACAATGTTCACATTATATAAAATAGATCTGGAGGTCACTTTTATAAAGGATTAGTTAGTAACCACATAATGCCTGAATTCAGAAAGTGCTATTTGGTTTTTGTCAAGTTAGATTATGATGAGTTGATGGTTGAGGTTATGTTATAAATTCATCTACACTCGATTCATTCCTTTGTATTTTTGGCTTCGTTGCAGCACTGTAAAAATTGTAGTGTAAATTGCACTACACTGAAAAGCAAAGGAAAAGGCCTAATGAATGTTACGTTTTTTAAAAAGTCAAAAATTTTGAATTTTGATCTGTCAGTTTGACAGTAAGTAATTACAGTTACAATGTACGCAACACATCAATTATTCATTTATTACAGTACCTACATATTTTGAACGTTAAATGTACAGTTTTGATATACAACTTGTGGATTGCCGCAATCAGTATGATCTACTGGTTGAAACATGTTCTGGTTAGCGGCGCTATTTTCTGACTTTAACACGTCCATTAGAACTTTTGTATTTGAATCAGTGCAATGAATCAAAGATGCACTACGTGACACGTGAATGATATTTTCGTTAAAATATGACTGATTCCACATTCTAATATTTACGTTTTATCCATGTTTCGCCCTTGAATATATTTTTTCTACCCTACCTATATTTTTACTTGAACAAACATTTGATTCTCGTAATAGTTTTTCAGCCAGAAGTAGAAACGTCCAATCCAATTCTCTGATTAGGGTCATAATTTCTGTATCGATAAACATTCTATGTTGCGTTTAGAAATAACTCAGAATAACTTCATACTGCTATTTATACACTATCCAATTTAATTATGAGTATATGTAATTCTAAAATTTAATTTCGGAAGTCGTATCTTCCACTTTTTTATTAGGTAATTGCTTTTGGTTGGTCTCCTTATTCTTTTCAGAACATGTAAGTAATAATTCTTGAATTATATATATATTATATATTATATATTATATATTATATATTATATATTATATATTATATATTATATATTATATATATATATATATATATATATATATTTTTTTTGTCGGTGGAAATCCTTGATGGACGTCACGGGCTTGGATCTAGCAATCCATGACAGTGTGGGACTCAAAGTCGGGATGTGCAATAACTGGTATACCCACTAAAACCACCCCATAAACATCTCGGAATACACCCAGGACCGTCAGGGAAGACATTCATCAGGTGCATCCTTGGGATCATCTCTATCCAGGAGCCATGGCTGCTTTTTGTCTATCTCTTTCCTCCATTTCCTTACGTTGCATTATGCTCGCAATCATACTTTGGATGGTTTTCCAGTTCTCAGCTGTTTTCATCATTAATGGTATGAGAGTATCTGGCGTTGGTACGCATCCCAATTTTCGATATGTGTCTGCTCTAACTTGATCCCATCTCGTGCAATCGAAGGTTGTATGCTCGGCTGTGTCGGTCTTGTCGCAGTAGATGCATGTGTCCACGTTGTCCTTGTTCATGCGCTTGGCGTAGAATCTGAAGACGCCGTGCCCGGTTAGGACTTGTGTAAGATAATAGTCCAAATATCTATGCTTGCAGTTTACCCATGTTTTTACGTCCTTAATTAGCCTCTTTGTCCACTGGGCTACATCGCATTCCCTTTCCCATCTATTTTGCCAGTCGCGTAGCGAGGTATCCCTGGCTTGGAGTTTTATGCCCTTTTGTTCTTCATTCCTGTGTACATGCAGGAAGCTCCTTTCACGTATCATGATGTCGATTGGGATTGTTCCAGTTATTACCTGAAGAGCCACTCCGGACGCGGTTTTGAAAGCCGATGCTACTCTCAGAAGCATGTTTCTCTGCAGTCTATGAAGTCGTCTCCTATGCTTTTGTATGTGCACTACTTTTCCCCACACCGGCGCTCCGTATAATACCATATTATGCAATGCACTACACAGCAGAGCTCGCTTTAGACTTCCCGGTCCTCCTATTCTGGGCATCATCCTGGTTAATCCAGAGAGCTTTGCTTCAGCTTTGTTGGCTACAGCCTCTACATGTGCTCCAAAACGCATCTTATCGTCGATAGTCACTCCCAGGTAGACTATAGATTTGGCAGGGATTATGCTGACTCCTTCCAAATTGAAAGTAATATTTCCCCTATTTCGGCCTCCTCTAACTATTACCGCCTCGGTTTTGTCCGGTGCAAGGATCATCCTGTGTTTCCTCGTCCACATGCTAATTTGTTCCAGGCACTCGTTTGTATTAATCATCAGCTCCTTTGCATCTCTAGCCCCCACAATCAGCGCAAGATCATCTGCATATGCTATGGTAGTGCAGTTTCTTGTAAGTTCTAAATCCAGGATGTCGTCATACAGCACATTCCAAAGCGTCGGTCCGAGGACAGACCCCTGCGGTACCCCCGCATTTGTGTTTAGAGTTTCGAAGTTATCTACCATAATCCTTCTGTTTGTAAGATAGCTTATTACCATGTTTGTCAAGTAGTTTGAGATCTTCCTATCCTTCAGCTTCTCTACAATCATACTGTGGTTAGCTAGGTTGAAGGCGTTTCTAATGTCTATGGTGATCAAGACACACCATCTGCTGTTGTATTCGCTGACCGTATCTATTAGCGTCTCTATGGCATCAATTGTAGATTTTCCTTTTTGGAAGCCATACTGGTGGGCGTGCAGGCCGCCCCTCTCATCCAGCTCTGCCAGTAGCCTACTTCTTATGAGGGCCTCGAGCAGTTTGCTTACGCTGTTCAGCATGCAGAGGGGTTGGAAAGATGTCGGTGATTCTGGCGGTTTTCCACTTTTAAGGATTAGGATGACTCTTGCGACCTTCCAGTTGTCAGGAAATTCTTGTTTTTGCAGCAGGTTGTTTAAGACTGCTAGGAGAAACTCAGGTGCACAACTGGCCACTTCCTTGATCACTTCTGGTGGTATTCCATCCGGGCCAGGGGCTTTGCCAGATTTCATATTGATTGCAGCACATTTTAGTTCTTCGACCGTGAAAGGTGTTACATTTGATTCAGCAGGTCTGGTCCTTAAGTTGTCGGGTAGGTGTGGAAACAGGGTGTTTAATATTTGCCTTTTCTTTTCGGTTGCAAGGTTATATGGAGCTAACGTGTTAAACTTTTTGGCAATTATTTTATAGGCGTCCCCCCAGATATTTTCATCCAGCTCACTGCATAGGTCCTTCCAACATTTTCTTTTGGATAGTTTAATCGTGTTCACTAGCTCTCTTTTGACTAACTTATAAGCGCGTCTGTTATCCTCAAGTAGCTGGGTATTTGTAGCCTGTACTCTGGCTGTCCTAGTTAATCTTCTTCTTAGTCTGTTGCACTCTTTCCGCTTTTCATCTATGCATTCGTTCCACCAGTACGGCTTGTTGGACTCAGTGCTTTGGGTTTTAGCAGTGCTTTTGTAAGCGTTTTGGATCAATTTAGTACACGCGAGGTTGTCAGTTATCTTACTGGATTCAGTCGCCGTTTGGATAATGCTTCTAAAAGCTTTCCAGTCTACCATGGTGATATTCTTGCCTGTTGTCTTTCTCCTAGTATTGCCCTTGACTTCAAAAAAGATGTACTTATGATCCGTTAAAGTTTCCGCATCAAGTACCCGCCAGTTAGTTATACGGTTGGAGATTTCGTTTGTGGCTGCCGTTACGTCAATGAAAGACTCGGTTTCCCCTCTTACAAAGGTTGGTGCTAGGCCGGTGTTTACCACTACCATATCCAGTTCATGAAACCACTCCATCCAGTATTCTCCCTTTTTATCTATCTTAGGCGATCCCCAGTATGGAGATTTAGCGTTTATGTCGCCGAGCACTATGGCACGCTTAATGTTTCTGACATTGTCCATAATATTGTCGACTTCCATTTTATATTGTTGCCATTCAATGTTTGGGGACACGTAGCAGCACATAATGTCACATTCCTTTAACTTCAGGAGTAAATGCCCGTCACCTGCGCAATGTCCGAGCACCCCCATGTTTTTTGTCAGAAACAGTACAGCGACGCTAGTTCTGTTGTCTTTTATCCATTCTTGTCCCATAACCCTTTTCTTATTTGGCTCACTAACAATTAATATGTCAGCACCCAGATGTTTTGCCGTAGCAAAAGCCATGTCTTGTGCAGCATAGGCTCTTCCGACATTTATTTGTAAGATTAGCATGGTGTGGTGTTGGACAAGTCGGTAAAGACACCTTGGTTTGGTTCCGTGCTTTCGAGCTTTGGCTTTCCGCTTGTTGACTGTTTCTGTAGGCCTTTATTTGTGCTGCCTCCTCTTCCTCTTCTTGCGCCTGATATTTCCATTGTTTCCTCTTGTAGTAACTTCCTCTCTCTTTCAGCTTTTTGTTTTACAAGCTTTCTGTATTCCGGACACTTCATCGTGTTGTTTTGATGTCCTTCTGTGTTACATGTGTTGCATCGCTCCTTGTTTTCCTTTGGACAGTCTTTTGCAAAGTGCCCGTCCTGCCCGCACCTTCTGCATGTTTGTTCTTTGCTTTCTTGATTACATTCACTACGGAGATGTCCAAATCGTTGGCAGTTGAAACATCTTGGGATGCTTATTCGTTCCTCGACTCTGCAGCTGATCCATTGTACTTTGACCCTTTTTTGGGCCAATAGCGTTTTTGCTGTCATAGGTGCCACTTCTAGTGTTGCGTTTTGCGTGTCACCCCAGGATGGTCTCATAGATCTGACGATTACATCCTCCGATCTCGCCCCACTGGCTTTTTGAATCGCCTCTTTCAGCTGATCCGGGTTGGTATCGATGTCTAGGTCTCGAACATGCAATATTTTATTTTTTCCTCCGCCTCTGCTGACTAGCACTTTGTTTGTCACTCCCTGGGAGATCACTTCCTTTATTTTGTCTACAGCCTGCATCCCTCCCTTGACTGATAGCACTAGATTTCCGTCCCTGCTTCTAGAGGCTTTTTGTATTTCAGTGTCATTATTAGCTTTCTGTACTACTTTTTTGACTTGTTTTAGGAGGTCTGAGTATGTCATTTCTCCAGCTTTAACCACTACCAGGCCTCTTTCAGATTTCTTTGTGCTTTCATTCTTTAGCTGCTTTGGTTTGTCGTTTCGCCTGTCCTCCTCAGCCTCTTTTATATATAGGTCAGCTCTTAGCTTCATATTTTGAAAAGCAAACTCTAAAGCTTTCCTCGCCTCGTCGCGTTGAATATGTTCCGGGACTGCAAGGGCGATTCTTTCTCGGCCCTCTTCAGTTGCTCTCTTTGCCAGGATCCGTGCCATTTTTACGAAGACTATTGGTCTGTTTATCTCATCAGATCCTTTTCCAGGCATTATTTTATAGACGTATCTCTCGTTTATTTGCACAGTCGTTCCGGTTTTCCGTTTGGTAATGGATATGATTTCCTCAACATTTCCTTTTTCCTCATCTGTTATTGAGAATTCTTCGAGTTCTGGGAAGCGCTCTCTAAACTTTTTTGGCAGTCCCTTTTCCATTTTTGGATCTTCCGTGTACACGGCCAGGTCTCCGTCAGCACCTAAAGGATTTCCTACTAGTACCCGCGTGTTGCGGTAAGCTTGCTCTGGCCACTTTCTGTCTAGCAGCTGTCTGTAGTGGTCTTCACTCGCGACCTTGCCAAGTTCCTCCCATATCTTCTGCGCATCCTGGGTGTCTCTAACCTCTTCGTTTTCAGTTATGCCTTCTGCTCTGATATCCACTTGCGTACCTATGTCACAAAACGTGCGGGCAATCTCTTTGCCTTGTTCCATGTGCGATTTCCCCATTTGTATATCAGTCAGGGCGCTTAACTGCTTCTCGTACTCAGTGGATTTAGTCGTCAGCTCGTCGTAGCTCGCTCTTTGAGGATGTCTACTTTCCTGTTGAGGATGCCCACGATGTGGCCCAGTTCTCTAGTCATGTCCTTTATTTCAGTCTTTGTTTTAGTGCTTTCTTTAACGAGTTTCATTAATGCATCCGTTTTGTTGTACACTTTCCCCATGAACGTTGCCACCTCGGTCATTTCCCTGTTACTTCCAGTACCCTTGCCTGTTTGTTCTCCAATATGAGTTTGCCGTTTTCGTTTCTTCTTGATCTGGGTGACTGTATCTGTGCAGCTGTCGTTTGCATCGCTAAGGTTGCACAGTTTGTAGATAGGACTAGTTATCTCCTCATCTTGCCACGGGGAGTCTTCCGCGTTGTCATTCGAGGCAGTTCTTTCCCTAAGCGCACGCGCGTTTTCACTGGTTTTGCTCTTATAAGTATCTGGGGGTGTTCTTACAAGCGAGGAGCGTCTTTCCGTGGGATCTATTACATTTTCCCATTTATACACTTCCTTTGTGGGGCAAGCTTTGTTTTGCTCCTCATCTCCCTGCAGCTTAGTGTTTGCCATGTTCATTTCCTGTTCGTCTGCTTTGTTTTTGTCTTCCTCTGTACTACAAAAAATTTATTAAACTCATATTTGTTCCCACGATTAGCTGGGGACTTAAAATGTCACTCGACGGCAGAGCCCCGCATTCACCGCGAGAAGGCTAGTAAAATCGGTAGGTCGCCCGGTCTCCGAAGTCCAGCACGCTCACGGCTGGGTTTATCCCCCCAGCCTTTCAGTCCTCGGCGCGTGTTGTGCCACCTTAACGTAGGGTTGTGGGTTGACTGTGTCCACGGGCCGGCCGGTTAAGGCAAGCCCCCTGGGGATCTGGGCATTCTGCCCTCCCCTAAGGCTAGGGTCGGAAGGGGACGCCTCTCTGTGTTCCCCATTTCAGCGTAGATACACTGCCCCTACCGATGGCTACTTCAGGATCCAGGATCCTGCCGATGAGGGTCAATATATTATATATTATATATTATATATTATATATTATGGCTATTGGTCAAACAAAACATGTACGAAGTCATCAAAGATTAGATAGATGCTAAGCAATACGACATTTTACAAAAATTCATATAATATATTTTGAGTACCTCGTAATAGGAAAAATAATTTCTTTAGCGGTGAAAATGCAGCCTTTAGATACCCTGACGAGTACCTTTTAGTCAAGTAACGTTACAAGCAAAAATAAGTATTTGAAAAATATACACTATGCCGCAAAATTTAAATATACAGGTTAGTTCAAAATATATATTATATACAGACAACAAGTTAAACTAATATTAATTAACAAACTTGTATGAAAATAAATATATAAAAATGGGGTTTCAGTCCATAAAACACGAAGTTCGTTACAATATTTACTTGTTTTTCTGAATTTGATTAAATTCCTTTGGACAAACATTTACTGCAACCAAATCCATGTTAATGCATAAATGTGATGCAAATTATATGATAAAACTTATCAGCTATACGCATTCATATTTCAAAAGTAAAAATTACTAACTTTCAAATAACACTTTGCGGGAGTAAAATTAAAATTTTGTTATTATATTAGTTTTCTATTGTAACGTATTTATTCTAACCTCCCAAAATAGTCATTCGTTTAAGAATAATCAGCAGTGATGCATATAGTAGTGTGATAAATTAGGTACATTAAACAGCTGATAAATTAATCATGATTAATATATACTGAAAATGAAACTATCCAAATTAAATTATTCTCTTCCAATTCAACAAATTAACTCTATATCTCTTATGAAAATCTTATATGTCTGAAATAGCAGTAGGTAAAACATATTGTTCCGACTACGAAATGGCTCATTAACATTAATTAAATTTTAAATTTATCCATGAATTTATAAGGCCGAAGGGACCATAAGGTAAGAAAAAATTATCTAATTAGTAGGTGTTTTTTAACTGTGAACGATTAGAAATCGTTTCGGATGAAAAAGTAATTAACCTCATAAATTCTCACTAAACAGAGTCGAGATAATAAAAGTAAGTGGAATAAATGTTAGCGTTTGAAATATGTAAAAGAAGAGAATCGGGATAAGTTAAAAGGAAGTGCTATAACCGTATAATATATGTTAATAAATTAATATTCTGAAAATGTGCCGAAAAAATGTTATACATGATGCTTATTTACATTTCATTGTTCAGTGTTACAACACTGCACAAAGTAGTTCTCCAGGCTCATAAAAATAGAACTATTCGTTGGTTTAACTTACAATAAAAGTTGCAGTAATTGCAAAGGCATATAAAAAAATAAACAGTAGTTTCCTCATTAGAATGATTTGTGACTACGTGCAATATTTTTCTTTTCTTTTAAGAAACCTATCCTTAATGTTATGCAGATTCCCTGTTGATAAAGTTTTAGTGGCGCCCGACTTATTATTGTAAGGCGAATTTCATTTAACAACGCATGTAATCATGGTACTCTATAGTTATACCGGATAAAGTCTCGAAGATACAGATCTAAATTTCTCATTTATTTTAAGATACCGTTATAATAACGTTATATCTTTTTACTTCTATTTCTATGAAGTTGTTCGGTTTATTAGTATTTGCGTAAATATTCTTCTCTTATATATCTCTCTTATATTCTTCTATTTAATAACTGTATCAGCCAATAGGTATACTTATATAATAAATTTAATCCGAAAGAATACAAATATGCGTGATATACAAGACACAATAATACGATATACCACCACATCTCGTTTGTTAGGAAAAATATAGCAACAAGTTATAGATGAAGTCTCGTGATAATAACATAAAATCTGTAAAGTTTTAATCAATTTTAAGGGTTGTTTCGTTTATTTGTAATCTTAAATGTTTTTAAATTTTGCTCTGTATATTTTTATACATTTGAATTGTTTAAGTAAATATGCGGTAAGTTTATATGAGATAATACGCAACTGCAACCGTTCGTTTTCAAAATATTTACATGTGTTTGAAAGTTTTGACAGTTCACTATATTCGGCAAAATACCATAAAACTTTATACGACCTGGAATCATATTCCATGAAGAAAACAAACATATTGAGTACAATATCGCACAATATGTTTTTGTTTAAAGCATTATAAAAATCTTCATTCTTTCCAAATTGAAGTTTCAGTTTCAACAATTCCATTGAAATATTTCACGACATACAGACTAGGTCACCACGTAACATTGAGTCTTATTCATAACTAAATTTAGACTTAGGGCTATAAAATACATTAAACCTACATTCTCTGTAATATATCAAGAGTGATCGGTGGATTCTAATTTTGTTCAGCAAAAATTGCATACATCAGCTTTACATTAGAGAGAGGTAGATCTCTTCAAACATGATCTACAAACTCTGTCATTGTATTGTTTGTGTTCTAACTAGTTTAACTTTTATAAATAATTTAAAGAGAAATACTAGAATGCATTCAATTTGGATATACTCGTATATACATGTGATTTGGAGAACGGTATTACTCACTTCAATATTAACATAAAATCTTAAATATATGCAGCTCACAAATACATATACAGTAGGTGTTCAATGAATTCGAAACTTCTAGGAAAGTACTTTAAAACTTACTTTCGTTGTGAATATCTTCTAAATAATAAAATTCCCGGAAATTTCGGTAAAGTGTAAATATATAGATTTCAGTTATTTAGTGGTAGTATAGACAGACATTAAGACACTTTTGTATATATTTAGTGATATTAAGTTTGTGTTTTGTTATTTGTCGGCATGGGCCGTAAAAAAGGTATCAGTAATGAAAAGAAAGACATTATTGCTTCATTACTGATTGAAAACAAACTAACCCAGCGGGAAACAGCGAAAAATGTGAAAGTTTCATTTGCTACTGTGTCGCGAATTTCGAAACGGGTAACACAGAACTTACCACCTACCACATCAAATAGAACGAACTGTCGCAAAAGGAGAATAACCACTTCTCGAATGGACAGAAAAATAATATCGACGACTTTACTAAACCGTAGGGTATCGGCACGAACGATACTTCGGAACTTGCGACCAGATGGCATAAAAATATCACACATGACACTGCGTCGTAAACTCTACGAAGGCGTCTTAAAATGTAGACATCCGGTTAAGAAGCCCAAACTAACTGCTAGGATGAAGAAAGCGAGATTGCAATGGGCTAAATAGCATCAGAATTATACTGTGGATGACTGGAAAAGAGTTAGTATTTTCTTTTGTTTTTACAAAAAAAAAATTCGGTAAACAGTGTGATGTTTAGTTATTTCTGATTTTTGTGTTCTTTATTAGGAGATCTTCAGTGACAAATGTCGGATAGAATCTGTAACGGATGGCGCTTTGTATGTGAGGAGAAGACCCTCTGAAAGGCACAAGGACGAATACCTCGTTAAAACTGTTAAACATCCACCAGCAGTGATGATATGGAGTTGCATTTCCGAACATGGTCCTGGTCCCCTGTACTTTGTTTCTGGAACCATGAACCAAACTCAATATTTGGAGATGCTGAGGGATGCTTTTTTGCCATATGTGCAAGATATATGTACAGAAGACAAGTCGTACATATTTATGCACGACGGTGCTCCATGCCATACAGCCAAAACCGTAAAAAGTTTTTAGAAGAGCAAGGTACGGCATTGCTTCCTTGGTGTGGAAACTCCCCGGATTTAAACCCAATAGAAAACTGTTGGGCCGTGTTAAAATCGAAAATAAAAACATTTCATAATCCAAATATAAATGTATTAAAACAGAGAATTGAAGAAATTTGGGAAAGTGATCCACTTATTAAGGATACAACTAAAACCTGTATAAATAGTATGCCACAAAGAATTAGAGAAATACTGAAAGTCAAAGGTGGTAGTACCAAATATTGATTTACACTACTTGTATTTTCAATTTACAACTTGTTTTGTATAGAATAAAATACATAATATACGTACAAGGAGTTTTATTGCAATATTTTGTGAAAATCATAAGAGTTTCTAATTCATTGAACTGTATATATATATATATATAGATATAGTCGCCAAAACATGACAAACACGTTTCCGATCACCTAAACTGCACTCTGTAATTATCTATGTCTACATTTCTACGGATTTTTCAGAACTTTATTCAACGGAACGTTAAGCAGCGATCACTAGAGCTGCATTCCACGAAGAAACAGGTGTAAACTATCATCGCGGTTTCAACACACATGCATATGCTACCGGCAAACAATAGTTCGCACGGTGATTCTAAGAACAGAGGGGAAGCGCAATTAAATCTATACAATATCCGCGTCATTTTCGAAGTCACCTTTTTCTTAGATTACATTCCGTTTCTCGTTACCAGAGCAACAAAACAATTACATACATGGTTAAGAATTAGAAGCGCGAAGATCATATATTGTGTAAAATTTATCGCGATGTTATTCTCTTATGTCATATAGGAAAACTGTAGATAATCTTTGCTGGAATATTATATCTATACATACATTGTAGGTGGTTAACAGCTTCTTGCAATAACCTATGCTCACTCAAATAATTACTTAGTTGTAAAACATATGTTTTACTTAGTAAAATTTATAAATGATTTTAAATATAGCGTTGTGAAATCCAAATAGATACTCTATCTGAAGGAAAACATCACTTTACATTACTTCGACTTTGATTTCCTGCTATTCTTTGGTGAATATCGGAAGTATTGACGTTTCTCTGCAATCATTAAATAATAATAATAATAAATCCATTTATTCCATTATGCTAATACAGCGTAGAATATGTCAGTGTATAATGTACACATAAAAAATGTAAGTAAAACAATACAATTAAATAATACACGGTACATCAGAAAACTCATTTACAATATAAAAAGATTTGTCATGTAAATACCAATTTGGCTTTAAATTGCTTAAATGGCATTAGTTTTAATACAGGCGGTAAATGATTATAAATTTTAATACATTGCCATAATATTTGCTTTTGCACCTTCGTCAGATGCGTCTGAGATGGAAGCGAAAAAGAGTTATACTTTCCACGAGTATTTTGTTCATGGGCCAATTCATATTTAGAAAACATCTGTGTATAGTTCTTTTTTACAAAAAGTGCGCTCTCCAAGATATAAAGTGAAGCTACAGTAAGTATATTACACTGGCTAAACGCCGGCCTACATGAGTCTCTAGGTTTTAGTTGGTAGACTGCACGGACACAAGCCTTTTGAAGTAGGAAGATCCGGCAGACATCAACAGAGTTACCCCAAAAGACGATATCGTACTGAAGACGGGACTGGACACAAGAGTAGTACACTTCCAATGCGGTATCAAGACCCACACTTCGTGGAACTACTCTCAAACTGTAACAGAAGCTTCCCTTCTCCCGGCCAGATCATCAATGTGAGAGGCCTCCACGACAAGTCTAACAATGGTATATTTCAGCTTTTTCGGAAACATTCCAGTTTGGAAGACCATGTTTATTAAATCCGCTAAAGGAAATGCAACGTCCTCCGAACAATTTCTAAGGAGGGAAGTTGGTATTCCATCTATTCCTGTTGCTTTTGTGCTATTTAAGCTGTTAATAGCTCTGGCAACTTCCCAGTGATCAGTGAGATACAGGGCCAGAGTGTCAGGTATGTATTTAGTTGTTCCTGTGGTTATATCGTAGTTTGTATAGGTATATTTACAAGATTCAGTGAAATGGTTGTTTATATTGTTCAATATAGTAGTGTTTCCTTGCAATTTATTATCAAAATTCTTCAAATTGAATTGTTGTTTCTTAGTAGGACCCTGTATCTGTCCAACGGCATCCCAAGTTGCCCTACATCTGTTTGAAGTACTGTTTATGTATTCAGCATACGACCTTCTTCGCGAATCATCAATTACTCTCCTAAGATCATTACAAAGGGCCTTATACACTTGGTTACCAATTCTGTTTTTTCGTACCTCTTCATATAGTTGCCTTTTGATAGAACACATGTTTTTAATTTCATCAGTTATCCATCTTTTGTCTGGCGCAGATGGATCGTCGATGGTAATCGTCTTCTTCATAACATGTTCATCGACAATCATCGTAATCTTCGTCAAGAAGTTATCATAATTTTCATTTACATCTGAACTACTCAAAACCTGTGACCAATTGATCGCTTGTATTTCATGCTTTATTAGTTAATTGCAGCTTGTCATTGGTAAAATGTTTCATCTGAAACCGTCTAGCAACGTCAGCTGCTTTATTTTCTACCTCCAAAGTTATTTCTTGGGCGTAATGATCAGATAATATTGATTCTATTACATCATTTTTATATCTTGAGACATTTGTGAATATATTATCAATAATCGACTGTAACCTGCCAGTGACCCTAGTTGGACTGTTAATAGTAGGGTGAAGGCCGTATGATCAAGTTAGGTCTCCAAATGCCTTGGAATGAGTTCGATGTTGTGCTAAGTCAATATTGAAGTCACGACTTAACAGAGTCGTAGACAAAACATCAGAGGATATCTCCCTCAAAATTATCTCCAAAAATTTGAAAAACTCTTCCACATTACCGGTTGGTGGATGATAAATATTAATGATTACAACTCTTGGATTCCTAATTCTTATTGCGCTGCATTCCAAGACTGATTATTTGCTTTTCTCCTTCAGTGATACTGAGTCAACATGTTCACTATCAATAGGTGTAAGTATGCATGGTCTCCCATGAAGACCAGAAGTTCTGCTGAAGCAATAAGACATCTGATACCCCAGTGGAACGATTGTCTCATATGGCCTCAGCAATGCAACGATGTCGACCGACAACCGCATCTGTTCAATGAAAATCAACAACTCATCGCATTTATTCCATAAACTTTGGATATTTTGATGTAATAAAGTGAAATAACGCGAACCTGTCTTGTTGCATTCCGTCTTGTGTGTTTGTATTAAGTTTTTATGTTTGTTACTTTTTCGTTCCAAAAATTTCGACATTTGTAAGGTCTTATTATTGCATTTTTAGGCCATAATTCAGGTTCAAATAGCGCTCCGTAAGCCTATTCACTTAGGTACTGCAACTCTAAACGCCGCTATGTCCGTGTTTCTTATTTCTAGTTTGGAGCATTGCAATACATTAAGATTATACTCTGAAAAATACTCTTTCACATCATTTTCTGTAGTACTTTTTAATAGCTGCGAAACAAAAATCCAGTGTCGGTTTTCAGCAGCAAAGATCCTGGTATCATATCTACTCCCACGAATAGTTTTTGTGTTTCTATTACTTTTATGTTTAACTGAAACTAACAAGCTGTAAAGAAGTTAATGTTCACTATGTATCGCTGAAAGGTGTTCTCTACGTATTTTGCACCAGACTTTTTTTGTTTCTTTTGATTCAAACTGTACCCCTCTTAATTGATGGGATTAACTTTTTAATTCTTCTAGTTACTTTCCATCGGGAGTAGTTAGTAGAATTAATTAATTCCTCAAGGAATGAGCCTATAGTTTCCTTCTTTAAGTCGCGTACCCTTCTAGTTTGAGTAATCAATCCGTTAAGATAATTTTATCCACTGAATTTCTGCGTATTTTACATTTATTCCTAATTTTCACTTTCTCGGCGAAGTATTTCTTTCAGTTAGTTGTTTCCCATTATTTTTTAGAGACGGTTTCGGTGTTAACTTCCAAATTGCATTTTCAATATTTGTTCACAAGTTTTTCTAATACTATATCTAGTTCTATGAAGTTGTTAATATATCCGGTTAATATAATATTCTCCTCTAATTTCCTTCGAAATAATTCCCATTTTATGTAGCTACTTGCCAAGGTCGGCCTTCTTTTTTAACTCACGTCACGTATAATTGGTGGAATTATTAGACATCATAGTAAATTCTTGATCTACATACCTCAGTGTATACTGATGAGATCGTTAATAAGTTCGTTCTTGTGAATAATGTACTTCTCAATTAGTATATTTAGTGGTTTCAGTAATTTCTTCCCTCTAATAGTTGTTATATCAGATCCCAAAGCCAAATTTTTACATTGAAATCTCCACAAAGAGTAAATTTACCGTAAACTTATAAACCAACTTCAAATAGTGTTGTCTTTCTAGATTATATATATTATTATATATGAATTTTTACTAAAGTTACTTCAAACTCTTACCTGTGGTCAATGGTAACCTTTTAACTGTACTTTTAAACTGTGTTTAAGAAATGTTTAGAAGACTATTCAGGGGTGCTTATATTATTTCATTAATGTGTTGTTGCAGTCTATTGCCGTTTAGTTCATTATTCGTTAGACATTATAGCTTTTAGGAATAGCCCCCTTGCTGATCGGCTTTTCAAGTTTCTCGAATCTTAACGTTATCGTTTTAAATTCTCGATTTTATACCTCTAGTTTCATCACACAAATATATCAATATATTTTTTATCAAGCAAGAAAAATGACAAAAGTCCTAGTCAAAAGCTTAATTTAATAAAATTCAGACGTGAAGTAACTCGTTATAAATAACACTTATAAATTATAATTATTAATATCGGTTCTAAAAGTGACCGCGTCGTTTTTTTTTTGATATATATCAATTCATAAATTACTCTTTTTTATTACTTTCTCTTTTTTACTCTTACAATTAGTATCAATATCACAATTATGTATATCGTCTTTCTTTAGAGTGCTAAAAGAAACCAGATTCAATAGTGTGAAATAGTACACTGGTGATTATAAAGTTGTTTCTTTAATTATTGTTTAGTTTAGCCGATATTGCATCTGTTACAGTCTTGGTAGCCCAATTTACAAACGACAGCGTTATTAGGTGTAAATGATATATTAGTAATGTAGGATTCGTTTTAATATTTAAGAAGCAGATAATGAAAATAAACTTTATTGCAAAAAATACGAACTTGTCACATTGACATATCTGATAATATTTTTTAATTCATAATAATTTGTTTCTTCTGTTTTTTTTTTAAACAACAACCTCCTTTTAAATATCGTCCCTACACTCGGCCGTCCTGGTGGTGACCGACCCGGACACTTTGTCTACGTCACTATCTCGGTCCTTCGGTTCCTCTTCCTCTCCGCCCGAGCTGCCGGTATTGGAGACCGTCCATCTCTTCATATACTCGGCTGTGGTTGTACTTTTGGTAGCGCCATAATGATCTCCTTCCTTGACGACGTCATAGGAATTGTATGGTTTGACTTTAGTCACTTGATACGGACCCAAATAGTGCGCCCGCAATTTAAGCCCTGGACCTTGTTGAGTTCTTTTAATGGCAACGAGGTCTCCAACCTCGTACCTCGCTGGATCTTTTCTTTTGGAATTATAAATCCTCCGATTTTCTTCCTGAATTTTCCCTATTTGAGTTTTAGCCTGTTCTCTCATTCCACTTCGATCTTCCATGAACATTTCTATCTGTTCTTCATTTATTAACTGTCTTATATGCTCGTCTTTCTTGGTCTTCATCCTCACTCCTGTTAATAATTCGAAAGGTGTTAGGCCAATACTGCGTTGAAAGGTTGAATTGATTACTTGCTGTACCTCGTTTACATGTCGGTACCATTTTATGGGGTCTTCTATTGTTAGCTTCGCAAGCACTTGTATGATAATTCTATTTAAACGTTCAACCTGTCCATTCGATCTAGGTAATCCTGTTGTAATTTTAATGTGCTTAATGCCCTCTTTTTCGCAGTATTGCTCGAAGTCGTTGGAAGTAAAGGCAGATCCTCTATCCGTCACAATCTGGGTTGGGTTTCCAAAGACTTGTTTTTGAATTTCCAATTTACTCAGAGTCTCCCGTGTACTGGTTGTTTTCACTGGATAGAGCCAAACGAATTTTGTAAATCCATCTATAAGGGCAAGTATGTGCTTATAGCTCTTTGCTGTTGTTTCCAACGGTCCTAAATGATCAAGATGGTATGTATGCAGCGGCACGGCTTCCTTAAATATTGCTTGTAGGTAACCTTCTTTCTTTCCTGCTTTCCTATTTACCATAATGCATGGAACGCAATTGGTTATAAATCGTTCTACTTTACTCTGTAAACCCGGTATAAAGTACTCCTGCTCGATGAGCTCCCTCGTCTTTCTGCAAGCAAAATGTCCCCTTTCGTGTGCTGATCTTATTACTTCGACTTGCATGTCTTTTGGTACCACCAATAGCTCGCGATCCTTTACAACCTTGTAAAGTAAATCTGTCTTCATAAAATAATCATCGTACTCTTTGTAGCATAATATTTCCTTAATTGTTTTGATTTGGTCATCTTTATCTTGTGCTTTTCTTATTCTAGGTATTAAAGCTTCAGTTATCTGCATAATAGGGTAACGGCTGAGTGCATCCACATGCCTCATGCGAGAACCAGACCGATGCTCAATTTGGTAGTTGAATTCTTCAAGTAATAGTGCCCATCTAGCAACCCTAGTTGTTAGTTCCTTTTTATGCATCGTTTTTTGGAAAGCATTGCAATCAGTTATTATCTTGAAGTTATGACCCAGTAAGTAGATGCGAAACTTCTTGAGCGCTTCCACTATAGCCAATACTTCCAATTCGTAGCTACAATATTTTCGTTCCGCCGGAGTAGTCTTTTTGCTCATGTAGTAGACTGGATGAAAGCGATTATCTTCACGCGATTTTTGCATCAGCACTGCGCCATAGCCCTCCTGGCTTGCATCAGTATGCACCTCTGTATCAGCTCCTTGTCGATATATCTGTAAAACTGGCTTGTCCGCTAACAAACTTTTCAATGTTTCGAATGCAATTTTCTCTTTTTCTTGAAACTTGAACATCTGGTTCTTCTGTAGTAAATCTGTTAATGGCCTTGCTATTACCGAATATTGTGGTATAAACTTTCTGAAGTATCCGGTTAAACCTAGAAAACTTTGGACCTGTTTAATAGTTTTCAATTCTGGAAAACGCAAAACGGCTTTAGTTTTGGCGTCATATGGTTCCATTCTTCCATTCTCAATTACATGGCCTAGAAATTCTACACGCTTCTGTAGAAATCGGCATTTCTTCATATTTATCTCCAAACCATAATCTCTAGATCTTTCCAAAACCGTTTGCAGTCTTTTTACTGCCTCATCTTCGTCCTTTGCGGGTATTATCAGATCGTCCATATAAGGCAATGCTATTCCTTTCCTTGCCATGTCCGAGAAGATAGTGTTGATAAACCTCTGGAACACTGAAGGCGAATTGCAAAATCCGAATGGTACCTTCAAAAACTGGTACTGTGAATTATGCGTTACAAAGGCAGTATATTTTCTGCTTTGTTCTTCAACTGGCACATGAAAAAATCCATTTTTGAGGTCCAATGTGCTGAACACACCGGCCTCTTGCAATCGGTCAAGCTGATCTTCGATTAACGGTAGTGGATATCTATCCTTCACAACAACTTTATTCAATTTCCTGTAATCTATGCATAGTCTGTGGGATCCATCTTTTTTCTTCACTATCACCACCTGACTGGCATATTCTGAAGTGCATGACTCTATGATTCCATCGTTAATCCATTCCTGCACCTGTTTATCCACAATTTCTCGTTCTATAAAAGGAAGCCTTCTTGGGTGATGATATATCGGGATATCCTCAGTTGTAATTATCTTCATTGTTACATTCGTCGTTTTCGTCTTCTTTGGTTCATACGCTAACACCATTTTTCGTACTCGCTCCTTTGCATCTTTAGTACAGTCTTCTCCTATGATTGGTTCGTCTAAATTCGTCATCTCAATCGTCATAATGGCCGGTTCTTTCATTAACTTGCAAATGGTGATGTTATCAATACTACTTTTCATTTCAGCGTGACGTAATAATTCCTGCCCAATTACAGCATCAATATTCATAGTGCCATTGGGTGCCACAAAGATCTTAGTGAAAAAGGTGTCGTCATCTACTACTATATCGTCCTCATAAAATCCTAACATGTTCACCAAATGACCACCAAAGCCAATAAGTGGTGCCAAGGATTTCTGTAACCGTGGTGAACCCATAGCTCTATGTATATCCTGTCTAATAACATTTACGGCACTACCTGTATCTATTAGTGCATTTACAGTTATGTTGCCGATGCCGACTTGTTTGTGATACATGTTATTAGTAGTGACTGAAAGGCTCTTAATCGATGAATCTTGATTCGCGGTTTTTGATTTGCAGTCGTGTGCTTTATGACCAAAATTGTTACATTTAAAGCATTTGAACCCTTTACTTTTATGCACACAATCCGCAGATCGATGGCCCATCGCACCACATAAAAAGCAACGTACATTACCATCAGATTTTGAACTACTTTTAGCATTTGTACTTTTCTGTCGGCCATTAGAATTAATTTTACTACTTGTGCTCGCTTTGCTCGTGTTTCGTAGGTGTTCATAATCTTTAAGTTTGGATTTAAAGTCATTTAGATTACGTGAACCGTAAAGAGCTATTTTATTTGGGTCATCATCAGCAATTCCGTTTATAACGTACTGAATTAATGATTCATCGTCTATGCTACCTCTACTAGCAATTTCCTTCATAACTAACAAATATTCCTGTGCAGACTCACCTTTTTTAATTTGTCTCGTTCTCAGCGTTTCATGTAGTTTCACGCTATTAATTTTCGTTGAAAATTCCTTCAATAATGCCCACTTTAAACTCCTCCAAGAGTTCAGCCCTGCTTCGCCCTGTATATACAACTTAGCTAATCCCCTCAAAGATTTTTTGGCGAATATATATTTGTGCAGGTCGTTCCACTCCATAAGTTCTGCATTATCTTCGAATTCTTCTATCCATTTCTCCACGGAAAAATCTTCGCTGCCGTCAAACGTACGCATCGAATCTTCCACATCTCTGAAACTAATAGGAAATCTAGGTGTTTTCTCGTCTTTATTCTCTTTTATCTTCTTTTGTTCTTCATCATCTTTTCTTTCCACGTCTTCTTGTTCATCGTTATCATCTTCTTCGCTATCATCGTATTCATCTTCTTCGTCGTAATCTTTTTTGTTCTCCTTTCGTAATGAATTTACATTGATTAAAGCACCCATAATTTTCTCAGCCAATTCTTCTAAGCTTCCTTCATAATCTAAATGTAATAAATTGCATACTGCTACCAACTCTGCAACACTGAAAGATTGCTTAACAAAAGCACTCTTATTTTTGTATTCGTCTGCGTTCTTGTCATATTTAAATCCTGTAAATTCTCGTATTTTCTTGCGTCCTCTTCTGTCACTGTCATCTTCAAATATTATTTTATATAATATTTTTATTGTTTTATATGGAACCGTCTTTATGTTCTTTTCTACCCATTCGATATCTTTCAAGCTCGTCATTTTAGTTTTTGCACTACGTATAATATTAACTTTTCTTCGTCTTCTTCTTCTCCTTCGTCTTCTACTTCTTCTTCTACGTCCTCTTCTTCTTTTTCGTCGTTGTCGTCTTTTTCTTCTTCCGAGTTTATATTCTTCTTCGTCTTTCTGTTCGTCTTCTGCTTACGCTTCTTGCTCCGTCGTTTGAACTCTCTTTTACGTCTTACTTAACTCACTTCGTCTTCTACTTCTCAAATACACAAATATATGTATGTATATCTGTATCTATATCCCGGTTGAGCCCCCAAATTGTAGGATTCGTTTTAATATTTAAGAAGCAGATAATGAAAATAAACTTTATTGCAAAAAATACGAACTTGTCACATTGACATATCTGATAATATTTTTTAATTCATAATAATTTGTTTCTTCTGTTTTTTTTTAAACAACAACCTCCTTTTAAATATCGTCCCTACAGTAATTAATTTTTTAAATTCGTATTTCATTTTTTCGCTTAAATTCTTAGTATCTGCTATTGTATGATATATACAATTGTTACATATGTTATATACTTTATTTATTATTTCTTCATTAAATTATCATAAAACTCTTTTCAGTAACTATGCAATAAACTGTGTCTAATTTTACTTCAATTTTTGATTGATACTTCTATGTTTGTTTGTCTTGTTAGCTGAATTTGCTTTATCAAAATACGATTACTTTGCTTGTACGTTTGCTTGTTTAACTACGAGGTCTATGTTTTCGGACTATCATGGTGACGGACCTCTTTTGTGAATTATCGTATAATGACGCACATTATTATAGCCCGACGTATCCGCACACGGATGCTCTTGAGACATAAATCGGACACCCCATATGCTGTTGTGCAATTTAGCGAAAAGACTAACAAATAAGATTATATAAACATTGCTATAAAGTTATATAAAAGGCTGAAAGAAAATACTTAGTGCAGATCATCTGCCACCGTTTACATGCTCCGGCCATTTTCTAACAAAGTTCTTGCTCTTAGTTTTTGAGCTTCACTGAGACGGGGCATCATACAATATTTACAGAAGTCTCAGATATTGTAATAAGGAAAATACAGTTTGACTGATTTTATGACACTTATGACAGTCTACTAATAGCGTTTTTGACTTATCGCAGTTTTATGCGCTGAGTGTATTTTTCTCCTTTATTAACAGTATGTATTAAAATAAAATAGAAATACATTCTGTGCATAACAGTACAAAATAAGTTAAAAGCGCTATAAAGCCAGCTTTACACCAGGCTACGAAAATTTTCAGCAGTCGTTAACTTTCTAGCTGTTGGAAGTGTACACTCTGTTCCAAAATTAATGTCACCCCCGCAATTAAAAGATCCAATAAAAATCATCTTTCCTATAACTCGACACAATTTTTGATTGATGAATATCAATATTGTAATTGCGCTCTAAAATAAATGTCGGTCAAACCTAGTGCATTCGCTTCGCAACAGAAGTTATAATGTATCTTCCATCACATCAAGCGACATTAATTTTGGAAGAGACTGTACATATATTGCAACAAAATTGAAAAATCGTATTCTTTAGAAAATATAAAGAAGTTAAATCTCTGTTAGATACGGTCCATTTGACTAAAATGAATTCCAGTTAGTTTTAACAAAAGAGTTCTACGTCTTCTAGTCATCAACTCAGATACGAGAATACAAAATGCAATAATTGGACTTTGACAACACCGTACATCTACCTCGTCTCACCACCTCCGTCATTCTAACCCATACATGTATTTCACCATTGCATGTAATGCTATTTACAATGCCTAGTATCTGGGTTGTCCAACCTGTATATAATATATATATCATATATTACAAAATGATTCGAGTTTCTTCTTTTCGTAATATTCCATCAATGTTAAAAAATTATTTATATGCTCCGCAATTTTCTCACACGTTCGCGGGCTGGCATTTTCAAGTTCCAATCTGTCTAGCACAAAGTAACGGTAAAACTAATAGCTGTGTGGTGGCGTAATAGTGTAATAATGATATCATCAAATAATTGAAGGATTTTGCGAGAGTCGTAATTCTATAAAGTAGTAACATTTGTGTAATGTCTTTGTAATTATCTGAGTTTCAATAAACCGTCAGATGGTATTGTAAAAACTAATATACTGATCCGTGTTTAAAAATAAATCGTGAGAAATAATGATGGTCAGACTACTTGTTTAGTGCAATTCGCATTACTGTAATACACAAGAAATGATCAATGTAAATGTCATGTAATAAATGCGTTAATAATATTGTAGTAGTAGTTAAAGATCTTGGTTTTAATGTCTTGTTTATGGAGAATTCTACCAATATGATCTGTAACATCGTGAATGTGTGACAATTACCAGTTATAAGGATTTTTTCAGGGATTTGTTAATGACGGTACGTTTTTTATGAACTTTTGTATATTTCTGGAGATATGACCATTTGGAAGAAAAGCAATTTTGATATGTATAAATTCGTTATTGTTCTTGAAATGAAGGTATCGATCCTCCGCAACTCTGTGTTTGCTACTGTCAGAGAACCTAACTCTTGCTAATGAATGTAAAGTCACACCACTTACATCTAGAGTAGTATGCAAACATTCCGCTGGTATTGATAACATAACATACCCTGCGATATTATCAAATATATAGGTATCGTCTTCATTGGTACAATATGTTAACTGCTGTCTATCACAATGTAGTTTTCCGACTAGCTCAAAATTTACTAAAACCATTCCTATATTCAAAAAAGGAAATAGATGTGACGTTAGGACCTATCGAATAATATCGCTTCTTTCCGTATTCTCTAAAGTATTCGAAAACATTATTAACACTCCACTAATGAATTTTCCCAAGATTTACAACTTACAACAGCATATTTTTTCGATGTTTTATCAAGTAGAAACGTAAAGTTTAAGTTGTGGGTGCCATCTGATGAGCAGCAATAGAATATCTGTACATAAAAAATGTAGAGGTTTGAATTTCTGCTCAAGTGTTTAATGAAAATTGTATGATTTTATAAAAAGAATTTCTTTATATAATTTTGTTTATTTTTGACACCGAAGTGTATTATTTTCTTGGCGTATGTAAATACAATAATGCAATTTTTCCTAAACGCCAATTATTTAAACATTTTTTTTTTATATAAAAATATGCCGTCCCGAAGTGGAGTCGAACCACCGTGTAGGGCTATCGCGGCTCTACCGCAAACCGTTGCGACCACCGGGGCAATTGAATTATTGTATTTACATACGCCAAGAAAATAATACACTTCGGTGTCAAAAATGTTGCCTATCCTAGGTCATTATAACATCTCGTTCGCATATATTTGTGAAGTTTACTTGTGTAGTCGAAGCCCCGGTGGTCGCAACGGTTTGCGGTAGAAATTACGATAGCCCTACAAGGTGGTTCGACTCCACTTCGGGACGGCATATTTTTATATAAAAATATGTTTAAATAATTGGCGTTTGGGAAAAATTGCATTATTGTATTTACATACGCCAAGAAAATAATACACTTCGGTGTCAAAAATGTTGCCTATCCTAGGTCATTATAACATCTCGTTCGCATATATTTGTGAAGTTTACTTGTGTAGTCGAAGCCCCGGTGGTCGCAACGGTTTGCGAAGTAAAGCCGCGATAGCCCTACAAGGTGGTTCGACTCCATTTTTAGGATTTATATTTTTATATAAAAATATGTTTAAATAATTGGCGTTTGGGAAAAATTGCATTATTGTATTTACATACGCCAAGAAAATAATACACTTCGGTGTCAAAAATGTTGCCTATCCTAGGTCATTATAACATCTCGTTCGCATATATTTGTGAAGTTTACTTGTGTAGTCGAAGCCCCGGTGGTCGCAACGGTTTGCGGTAGAGCCGCGATAGCCCTACAAGGTGGTTCGACTCCACTTCGGGACGGCATATTTTTATATAAAAATATGTTTAAATAATTGGCGTTTGGGAAAAATTGCATTATTGTATTTGTTTATTTTTGTTTTGGAGATTCATTTTTTTTTACAGAACTTTAATTTACTTTACTATTTGACTTTCTGCTATTTAGAAAGTAAATAGCAACATGTAATTTAGCAATAACAGCCTTTGCCTACAAATGAAGTGAGGTGACATTTTTTAAAGTGCAGTGCTTTCGTTAATATAGAAAATGAAGCAAAATTATTGATGAAGAGAAACTGTATAATATAAAGCAATTCTGAAATAAATTCTCTTATAACGGAGACATATCGTTTGAAATAGGCCGTACACTGTAGCATTATACCTAGTGTACGTGCACCACGTTAGTTTTGCGGGTACATGTGTGTGTGCGACTCCGTTAACGTGTGCGTTACAGTATTTGAAATTACGACGTATACTTTATAGCTTCGGTCGTTTATAGCGATGCGGAGAAGTGGATGCTCGTCGAAAATAACTAATGGAATACAGACTTTTACGACAGCGTTACCTATGGTAAAATACTCAAAGCAAACGTGAATTAGTTTTATATCAAATTTTCGGTTTCTAGAAACCTCGTACTGGATAATTATTCGGATTTTTAAATGTAATTTTTAAATCAACTATTAACGCGAAGTCAAAACACATATCAAAACTGACACAATAAATGCTAATTTTTAGTTATTTATATTTACATTACAAGTTATTAAACTTCAATAACTGTGTTCAAAATGCTATTAATTCGAACACCTCTTCTTTACGCTACAAACTTTAAACTCTCAGATACGTTTTTTATTACATTTACAATTCTGTGAATCGTTAAAGTTGACAAGTCACTCGATGAAATGAATACTTGCTGCAACATTTTTATATAGTCATTTCTTGCAGCCTTCGACGTATATTAAATCACCTACTCCTCGCCAAATTTGTTGTATATATGTTGCTAATGTATCATATCCATCGACTGCTGCGTAGTAGATCTCACACCATATTAATGTAATCTTAAGGTGGAATGAACCGTATGCATAATTATTATAAAGCCACATTTTATATCCATGCGGTCTAATTTTATGATTACGAAGGAATATCGTTAACCATCTACATGTCGATAGTTTCAATGGCATTAGTTTTATTAAAATCAACAAAGACTTTAATTCGCAATCGTATGTCGTCACCTGATTATTATCCCTAATCCAGCAGTGGCGATCGTCTTTAGTAAATTAGGTAATTACGTTCGCGTAAATCTTATTCTAGGTGACAAAAAATGTAAAAATTAATACAATAAAAATGTAACTTACAGAAGATAGTGGGTAGGTAGTTAGTTACGATACTTAAACCAATAAAAACATTGTGTATTCAATGATACCCCAATGTGTGTTGTGTTCGGACATAACCGTAAACGTAGTAGTGACTTAAGGATGAAAAATGTTTCGAATGTGAGTCCGTCTTTAGATCTCGTCATTGCTCTTTATGCGGAAGCGTTCCTTCAACGTCCCTCGTCCACCGGATGACGTTGGCGGTTCGGTGTTCGCGTCGCATCCACTTTTCTAGTGGCCATTATTTTCTGATCATCTGATGCAGTATTTGCCATTACTCTCTGATTGTTAAGATTGCGTTAATTAAATTATGTTTTTGTAACACCACTCCTAGTTTATCTTGTGTATTATTATGTGTATATAATTACCTGAGGCATACGAATATGGTGCGTTCTGCTAATGCCCTTCAATCTGGTAAAGGTATCCCATGGAATGGTCATATTCCATTAAAACTGGGGTCAAATAATGATATATTTCACAAGATCAAGAATCAGTGTTTACGTCCATACTGCTATTACCAGGTCCTCAGAGTTATCTCACTCAGCTCCACTCATGCGTCGGAAGACTGTTCTTCTGCCGAAAGGAATTTGCTGCGCTGTTCATGCATCACCAGTGAAACAGGTGGGACCACAGCAATCGCCTGCATCGCGCTACCCTACACAATTCTATAAGCACACACCACTTCCAATAATATTCTCCTTAAATCTGTTGATCTTCATAGCTGTGATCCATGTTGGTACCGCAATGTGTATTAAAATGCCACTGTAACATGTATTAAAGTGTAGCAGTATTTGCATTGATTTACATGCATATATGTTAAATTTTTGTAACACCTTGATATTGTATTTTTTACGTATAATAAAATCTCAAACTAACGACCACAGATTTAAAACAAAGGCATAACACTAGTCTGTGTAGAAATAT
Source organism: Holotrichia oblita (assembly GCA_023690525.1). Classification (NCBI taxonomy): domain Eukaryota; kingdom Metazoa; phylum Arthropoda; class Insecta; order Coleoptera; family Scarabaeidae; genus Holotrichia; species Holotrichia oblita. The sequence continues at coordinate 84,411,023 of CM043016.1, read as the reverse complement.
ATGTATAGACACTTAGTAGTCAAAATTATTCCATAGAGTAACGATTGAAATGCAACCGTTTGTTTGCCAAAAGTAATCGTATAACATTACTGAATTACTAGGTAGACCACAGTTCCCACTTAAGTACTAATTATGTTCGTGTAAGATCAATGATTTCGTGATTAACGGTTCTCGTCACTGGAAGAAGCAGTCGGAGCCTCGAAAATGACAATTTAACCACTTTAACTAATACTTAAATTTGCACTAATCCATGTGACGACTAGATTGAAAGTTAATAAAGTAGATTATTTACTGTTTGTTCTTATGACTGCAACACTGTATTCTTAGCTTCGCTATATTGACATCAAATTACGAATTTAGAAACTCAATTGTAAATGTTGCAGATTTTCAAATACATACTTTTAAAATATAATTTTTAGAAAGCGCCTTAGTTATTACGGGTCAACACTGTTACACGAGTAGTTCTTATAACTTTCAACAGCTATTCAAATTTGGATTGAGAGTAAAATATATTTACACCATATAGGTACTATGTCTGTCCATAGTAATATATGCGAACATCATGTATTATTAATAACCGCTATTCGCTCTGAATTAGAAATTGCTAATGTTAATGTTTGAAATAGGTCGACAGCTGCAATGGTTAGGCGGCGACTTAGTGTATGAAAGAAAGCTAGGAGCCGAGATTCGATTCTCCGAGTCAATGGTGATATTTTTCTCGGAAAATTGTATTCCGATCGACCTACCATTTACTGTTAGGAGCAACGTGATTAACACCGCAACATTATAAACGACAAAATAGTGTTGCAACAAGGCATTTGACCAGATTTACCGCACATAATTTACACAGCAAAAGTTGCACCGATAGTCAGCCGCTACAAAATATTTACATAGTTAAAACTAAGTGATAATATACAGTAGATATACAACAATGAAAGAAAACAACAACAAAGAATACATATTGAACAGAAAATGAAATAGATTTCTAAAAAATAACAAAAATGTAATTGCTTAGTATTTGGTTGTACCCCTGCAACCATTCTTAATTCATTTACATGTTTAAATCTCACTATCAGTTAAATGATTAATTACATTTTAGTCCATTTTCTGCCAAATTTCCGCCTTGATTACTATCGAGTTAAAAATTAATATCCATACTCTTTATGCTGTGAGTACTAATGATACATTATTGTTATTTATGGTGCAGTTATACCTCCAGAATTGGAAATTGATACATTTTCAAAGATGTTGAAAGAGATATCTATCACAAATGTAAAAGTAAAAGCAAAATGATCATCATAAATAAAATTTCAGGAAAAATCGTCAAATTTTCCGAAATCATCCATAGTCCTATGGGTTAGGAGCTTACCTACGACAGCTAATACAATCTTATTTCTTTAGTCGCATGAACTGTGTATCCTGCAATTATTGTAAGTTCAGGTTGTGGAAACAATCTACAAATGCAAATTATGTTGCTGTAATAAAGCTGCCTTATGTTTGGAAAATACAGACCTTTTAAATTAACCCCGTGGGATCGCATTTACCTGACCTTCACTACCTGCCTATAGCAGCAACAACAGTAACAGAGATTGTGAAAGTATTTAGAATATGTCATGTATGTCGTCAGTTAACATGCATGTTGCCCTACTTTTCATGTAACATTATATTCAGAAGACCGAGTTCGGATGCTCTCTCTCCGCCAAAACGTCGTACATGTAAAACTTTCTTAGTCTATCTTGTTCGTGTAACTGCTGTATGTAATGTGAAAGTAAATAATTAGTAAATGTCAATACAGTATTTGACTTTCTATTTAACAAACTTACGGTCATCATCTAAGACTTCCGAAGCCCAACCACAGTGTGCCATTTGTACAAACAAACGATTTCATTAAGCCAACTAACACAGGAACATTTCCAAGAGTTACTTACCGATGTCGATTAATCTTGGTATGTGGTGGTCGTACGCATCAAGTGCTGCAAATCGGCGCTTTCTATTGCAGCATTTAGAAGAAAAAAATAACCCTCAAAAAAACGCCAATTTTCAGTTCATTGTGATTTGCTCCGTTGTTATATACAATTAAATCTTAACCAGACACCACTATATTCATTTTGCATGAATCTCTCAACCTAACTTAAATCGAAATTTTTGTATCCCTTAAAAAAACGCAACCTTACACCGTAAAAAAAAATTAACCAAAAGATGTAAACGCCACTAACATAATTATGCCATGGGAACATTTACGCGGATATAGAGATCGTAAAACACAATAAAGTGAGAGATAGTGTTTCTGGGTATTTTGGTTAGTCAAAAGAATTTGGCGCTGGGGGCATTATATTACGTTATTGTTACAGTGACTGCTATTATTAGTGTTATATTTAAATCAAATACATTTCTGCATATTTGTATTAAGAAACTTTACATACCTAATGATATTCATGTGATTATAACAGCAACAATTACCTTCGAGTATATATGTAAACATTCTTTTCCTTAAAAATATCATACCATATTACGATAGATCCACAAAAAAAGCAATATCTATGTATAGACACAATTCGCTGTACATTTATTTCCATATACTGTTCAGCACTTATACTGGCCATAATATCACTACAGTTACAACAATCAGGCACCTCGATATCACTGTGTCCGCTTTCAACTGTTGTTCTAGTTTTCTTGTAAAGTTCTATACATCAAAGTTATTGATAACTCAATCGCAGAGCTTTCGGGTTTATGTATTATACACTTCTCACACCAAACGTCATTTACTAAAATAGTTTTTTAGTAGCTACGAATAGTTTATAATTATGTTTCTTGATATACTTGATATACGTACTTATTTCAACTTTTATAGTTCTCAAACATTATTGTTCTACAAAAATTTCCATAATTGACAATAAAATTACGCAATTGGTTTAGGTCAAAAGGAAAACGCAGGCCTATGTCGAATGTACGTAATTAGACTTGACTTGCTGGTCGCATAGGGATGTGTTTGGACTAAATAGCAATTTTCCAATGACAAAAAAAATTAGAATTGGAGGTGCAGAATACAAGTAACTTTGTTTACTTAACTTTCTATAATAAGCTAATTATCTTATGGAATCGTCAAATTATTCACTGTAGTATGTCTTGCAATATGAAGCAAGTTTGTACCCCTATAACATACTAGCAAAAAGTAAACATCTTAAAAGTCGTATTCATTAAATTGTGTTCGTAGCCAACAATAAATATTGTCAGCTTTTTCACTTTCAGCATCAAACCATTAAATTTATAGTACAAAAATATTCTGTATAACTTCCAACATTTTCAATACTATTGTCACTATTTTTGAAACCGAAATATATGAGTTGTATGAATGTCTTGATTATTCTTATTATCTATATTACTGAGTTTTTCTAAAGTCACTTGGTTACTCTTATTTTTTTGTGGTGGGTGCAGTTGCAGCGGCTTACTAAGCTGTCAAGACTAGCCCAGCAGGTCTTGCTGTGTAAATTGCGTGTGTAAATGTAGCTTTCTCACATCATTACCTCGCCGTAAATAATATTCGTTATTAATTGTGTCCAAACAGCAAGTCGTAACTCAACCCAAGTACTAACCCAACTGTCACCGGATATTTAATCCTAACCCAGGGCTTTATGTATTCCTGTATGTATGGCCAATGGATCTTACCTATGCAACTATCGAACTGTTTATTATTGATGGTTTTATTTACCTTAAATCTTTTTAATATGCTATTTTCGTTCACAAATCGAAAACTTGAAAAAAATATATACAACTGAGCTAGATTATACTCGGGTAACTAAGGGGTACCTACTAAGGTATAATCTGTGCTTTTAAAAAATATGTTTGTATTAGCAGGTTCATGGTAAATCATAATAATAATTTAATATACAAAACGAGAACATGGAATAGATAATATGTGACCATGCTAATTTCTGTTGAGTAAATTATTTCCAGTGAAATCCAGATTAGATACAAGTTCTTCCCACTTGTAATAAACTAAACATTTTTAAAGAAATAAAGAAATTAAAATTATAAATCTAAAAATACATACCCTTGAATTTCTAGCGACATGACGAATAAACCAACACCAGATTCTAAATTATGAGCCGTTTTTTGTAATAATGATTCATAAGAGTGATATTTTACAAAATATGTCCATACCTACACCTAGCTTATCTTTAATCTCGTTCATCGGCGCGTATACGGACATACCTGGAATGCTGTATAAACTGAAGAGTTCTTTGAATTATGTTTAAGGCGTCTTTAATTACATAATTGGCACCTTGGCTTTGTGTTTACTAAGACAATGAGGTCGGTGTCTGAAAAATCTATTTACATTAATTAATTATACAAAATTATATGCTGTGTTAGTTTTTGATTGTTGAGGGTATTTATATTATAATTTTTCCACATACGATGCACGAGCTCGTATAGATTTGCATACATACATGTGTATTATACAGTTTTAGTGGTCACCTCATAAAAAAATTGCCTAAGTTAACTATAAGTATAAATAGAGACAAAGGAATGCTCTAAGTAAACGAACAATATACTCTCTTATATTACTGTTACAGTTACTCGAACAATAAAAAGAATTGTCAAGAATAAACGGGGATCGTTTGTAATTTACATAGATTTGCAGGCAATTTTTGAGTAAAAGAGAGAGATCTAAGTATTTATTACATGAATTTCAATTTTCATAACAAATAGAAGAAGCTTAAAAGTTCAATAAAAGTTAGGTATTTATTACTATGGGATAACTTTAGAAACGAACACATGTGTAAAATGCTGTTGTGTTCTTTAACACAAAATATACTTCTTGTAATCACGAGCGAGAAACTTGTAATAGAAAACTTGTACTACATCTGTTGCATTTTTCTCCACTTGTGTGAAAATATTCTATTTGTATGTCAAAAGTTCCTATATTGTTTATCGTAAAAATAGATACTGCAATCTTAGAGTGGCCCCGCAGGGACTGTTACCCTGAGGAGGCCATCGTTAACTTCACCGTCCATGTACTTACATATCCAATGTGTTTTACAGAGTCTTGATATTGGCAAAACATGCATCGTAGTTTATCCAGGCGTGCGTTGAAATATCCATATCCACTGAAAAACTGAATAAGGTAATCGTGTGCTTCACCATGGTCTAGATGCATTCACTCCGAGATGTTGCCGATGTAACTTTAGTTGAGGGAGCACTTTAGCTTGCTTTGTTCCGGGCTCCTCTCGAATCTCATTGGCTTTTCTTCCTGGACCAGTAGTAGGTCTATCGTAATTACTCTTCCAATCACTATCACCGTCGCACTGGTTCGGAACCTATTGATTTGAGCCCGCGATTCTCAAAACTTTCCGTCATTGTACTGAAGTCATTCAGAACAGATGGAAATAGTGCGCGATAGGTCACTAACATTACGTGGTGACATTTGTGTATCCACATTTATGTGTTCGTCATGCGGTGGCCTTTCCCTTGATCGGATGATGCTTTCTTTAGGCACCTCCAACCCATTTTATTGTACGATAACTGCCTGTTGTCTGTGTATCCGGTCAAATACACATCTTGAGAGAGCTCCATTCAAATCAGACCTAAGCGATCGTTATTCACATCTTGACTTATTTCTTTGGTTTGCAATATTTGCTTTTGCATATAGCATTCTAAAGATCCCTATTGACGTTTCGAGATCTGCAAATTTATCAGCTCATTCTTTTTATGCTTTATCTAAGTTGTAATTGGCTTTTCCAGCGAGTCGTGATCCCCTATTCTACAAACATGCGAACCTTTTTTATCGTCTGCACAAGGCCAGAAGATTCTATAACGACGTATTTCATCTGGTTACCTTCAGAGTCAAAATTTCTTTGTTCAGTTTATTTACATTCCATCGTGGGCCAAACGGCGCAGAATCGCTTCTGATTGGCTAGTTCTTCATCACACTGCAACTGATGGTCACTTCGATTTCATGGACAATGTGATAGCAAGCCTCGTCTCGATAGCCTGATCTTGTGACTGTTATTGTATCGCCCACGTTCACTACAGAGACCTTGAAGTTAGATGATATGGTTGTCCAATATGCTACTACTGCATTTATTAAGTAACTTTTGACTCAAAAGAAAACCATTGATATTGCCTAGGAATTAAAGAATCGATAGGATTCTCAGGAAAATAATGAGAATACGATAATTGAACATCAGTCTATGTGTATTACTTGCCAGAATATTATCACATATTTGCCAGAAGCACTGATTTTATTTATATAAGTTTATCGTGCTTCATTTCAGATTAACTCCGTGTTAAAACTATTAGAAAACGCTTAAATTATGCAAGTAGCTGTACCAGTTCTGTTCAGAGAATTATAAATTTGCAATTGATTCCCTAAACTTCAAAATTGTTCGTACTTAAAAATTCGCCAAAATAACGATGTTCCCGAAATATCGAGAAGTTGTGTGAGCGTTTATCTAACCAATTTCCTTGAAACATGTGGTTTTCATTGGGAAACTCTAAATTTAAGCGTCTTTATATACGTCCTTACATACTACATTAATATGTAACGAAACAAAGATCTAAATCAACTCTTAACGGTCAAAAATAAGTCTTACTGACATTTTACACATGTACAAATACTTCATCAGACAGATCATCCCATCTAAAAATTTGTAAAAATAAAATGAAGGTTAGTGTATCGTTTATAGGTTCGGTTTTGCCTTTTGCTCGTAATATTTCATGTTTTAGTAGCTAGTGACAGGTGGCCTGCGGCGTTAATAAAATTGTTTACAAAACAATATATTTTATTTGAACAAATTAGTCGTAGTTTCTTTTTTCTTAGGTCTTCGTTAGTAATCAACAGTGAATAATCTATTAATTTATGGCACGCTGAACACTGAAACACATAACATACCCAGACTCATAAACAAGTTTTGCGATTTATACAAATCACAAGTGCATTAATATCAAAAATAATCGCTATGCAGAGAATCAACAGCATCATTTCTAAGGTTATTAACATTCAGACATTTACCTGTGATATTTCACTTTTACGAACGCATTTAGACATTTAGAATTGCTGCTAATGATATACTGCTTTTCAGTGAGATATTAACAATGATCTTGATGAACTTCAATTAGCGGAATTCGCAAAGGCAACAAACAACTAGTACCTACAAAAAATGGATTTTACAGATGTGTATATTAATACGGGTTTTATTCATTTGAGTAATGTGCATGTTGTGTATTACCGATCCACTCGAATTACTTGCGGTTTCAAATGTAACCATGCGAAAATATTCATTACCTGCAATTGAATAAAGCCAGTCTTAAACATGAATAGTAGGAAACCTAATATGTCGATTACAGTTGAGTGTTGTGCATATGCTTTGAATGTAAAAATGCAGAAAGACGCCTTCAGTTACAAAGCCAGTTTCTTGAAGACGAGAACTTTTTTTAAATACAACTTTAAATTGATTCACAACATTAACATTACAATTATAAATTCCACATTCTCTATAATCGCTACTTATTATCATTACTTAATTAGTATATCAAAATATAAAAATTATTATCATCTATTTTTTTAATATTTTCTCCCTTTTACGTGAATAAAATAACAACAAACTATTGTTATAAATTGGTTATTGCTTCTTTTACAAATTTTGTAGTATTTCCATTCACAATAATGCTCGTTTCATATAAATGTTAGCCATCTATTGGCAACGTGCATATACGATTTTAAATAACAAGTACATATGTGTAATCAATTGATTGCCGAACACGTAGTTTTCGTGTGAAATCCATCACTACGACCACAAAATTACTTTTATTGTGTGTCTATTGTGTATAATTAGGTAAGAGATCCTAATTTTTATTTCTCAATCAATTTTCACTTACGGCTAAAATAGTTACGAAATTTAACTATTGTATTATTTTAATAATAGTAATATTACTAATCCCATATCTATCAACAATCATAACACTCCCAGAACAAGTAATTTATAACGAATTACAATGTACAGGGTGTAGCACTTAAGATGCCTCGGACCGTAGCTCATTCATTAGAAATTATATCGAAAAAAGTCTAAAAGCAAAATTGTCCATAATTACAAGCGCCATGTCCCTAAAATATTTTTGGTCACCAGTGGCGTGCCGTATTCCAGTGGCGTGTCAAAGCTGTTTCTTTTTTAATATACAGGGTGGCCCATTAGTGCGTGGAAGCTCAATTAATCCGACATTCTAAAAGATATTAAAAAACTTTATTGAAGAAATGTGTAGGTATTCTTAAGCTTCATATTTTAAAATTAGTTGCAACTATACAAGGTGTTCTATAACGCCGTACCAGACCAAACTTCTATTTTTTTAATGGAACAGTATATCTTTTTTAACATTTTTTAAATCTGCTTATTTTTACGAGTCTCCTTATATACGGTTTGCCGAATCTATACCGAGTATTTAAAAAATTATGACCATTTTTACGTCTAAATTAAGGTGTATTAAGAGAGTTAGTTCCGGCAAGAAACAAAATATACAAACTTTTGCGTACCATTACATGATTTGGCTACGGCTTCTCTTTCCGCTGGTTAAAAAATTTAATTAAAAAAAATTTCATTTATACAAGGTGAGTCAAAACTTAATTTTCTCATTAAATTTAAATGGAACACCCTATATTTTTTACGATAGTTCGATATATATTTATCGGCTCTTTTATTTTTGTGAACCATTCCCTATACCTAACTCTTTTGGTTTAGACGATATTTTAAATTTAATATGTCGTCATTTTTCAGTCAGCTTTTATAATAAAAAAAATTGGTAAACATGGTGTTTACCTACTCAGCCTAACCTAAATGTTCAAAATGACGACGTTTCTGTTGGTGGCATAATCGCAACTTCGACTCACAGGCCCTAGAAGCCGCCCTTAGCTGCTGTATCACCGACTTCCGGTGGATACAGCAATTTTTAAAGCACTCTCCAAGAATAAACACCTTGTTGAGTTCGAAGCATTTTCGCAACATTTATCAGATAACAATAATACTTCTGTCACTTTATTGTTATTTTCTTCGTTTGCTTTGACAATTGCACTTCTAGTGTTTTACCATAACAGAATTGATTTTGGAAAATGACGTTTTTCGACAAATTGATCTAACAACTTATCTTATCTTTTAAATTTTGTTATGAAATGTGTTATCTTTTTTTACAAATGAAAAACTTGGAATTTCAATTATTCAACGATGTAATTTTTTATATGGTTTTCCAGTTGATATTTTAGAATAAAATGACAATTCGCAAAGCCCAATCAAAAATTATCTTCTTAGTCTTAGTCTATCCCTAAATTCTGAAACGCCGGTACAATTTAGTCCCTGTCAAAAAAAGTACGGTCTAACTGCGAACAAAAACCGTTATAACAGCGAAACCGCTAAAGTTGTATGACGTTATATAAGAAAAAACAAGTACTCTTCGAGGGCTTTCTGAATCTGCCACAAAATATAGAAGTAGGTATTATATTATTGATTTTTTTTGATATAATGTATGGTGAAGGAGCTATGGTCCGAGGCATCTTAGGTGCTACACCCTGTATTGCTAACAAGATTATATTATAAATATCTTCCGACCTGACAAAAACATCGAAATTTTAGTAATCTTGATACTATCTATGTATATGTAATGGATACTGGATACCACTATTTTCTAGTTGATTCGTTATACATTGTGAAAGTATTTTTTTATTTATTTAGTATGAAATAACACGAGAGAAAGAAATAGAAGCTCTATCGCTATTTTAACGTTTTGCTCCTGTTATTATAAAATCTCTGATGTAGTTGCTGATAATGTATTTTAAAGTATTAGCTTAGACTGCTAGGATTTTGCGTGAATATTCTAGGAGTTCTGCCAATTAGGCATCTATAGAAGAATCTATAGAATAGAATATATAGCCTTTATAAAACAGTAGAAAAGAACATTACAACAAATTAATTATTATTTCAAAACATAATCCAATCCAATTCAAGACTTACAAAAAGTAAAACCTTGAAAGAACCTTAAAATGTTCATTACCTTCTCGCGTGATTATTTCTCCGGGCAACCATGGTTTCATATTTGAAAGTAAGAAAAAGTTGCAGTTAGCTAAATCTGATGGATACGATGGCTACCGCAAAAATTCAAAATTCAGTTTCAGAAAAATTTTGTCGTGAAGCTGTGCAGGTATGCTTCTTGGATTGCGATTGAAAACATACCAAACCAGACATCAACTGCATGATTTTGCTCTTCCATTGTGTTACAAAGGAATTGCTGAAGTTCAATAATTTTGAAAAATATGGCTATAATGCTTCTTTTTTTGAGTCCATTTCTTACATGCATACATACATTTCCTTCTCAGCTATTGTTATTTCACGAGTTAGAACACTGGTAAGCTGATCGATTAGAATAAATTATTTTTAATAAAAGTAAATAGTGGTGACACGGGAGTAATTGGGTATTGAATGGTATTTACTACAGAATTGTCGACACAATAAATCCTTAAGAACTTTTACACGTTAAGAGATACCTTTAATTAATTAATTAATTTCGTCACAAATACATGTGATACGAGACAGCAACACCATGTATATGCAATAATTTTAGCACAAAAAAATTTCTTGACATATATGTACATAAAATAATGTGTTTTTCTATAACCGCCAATCAATACAAGCAATCTTTTTATTTTAAAATATACGTCTATCCATGGAATCAAGCTATAAAGTTATTCGGGGTTAAAAGTTTTGCCTATACATGGTCGTGCAATCTCGTATCGTCTGCATTTGTGATAAAATTAATAGGGATTGAATTTCTACTTAGAATCTAGGTAGCATGATGATATCGTGGTTCCGTCTGGCAAACAAAGTTTCATGGTTCGATTTAATGCATAAGCCCGTATTTTTTAATAAAAATATTGCTTATATTGATTGGCGGTTGTAGAAAAATACATTGTATTATGTATACCTACGTCAAGAAATTCTGCGTCTTGTGTGAAATTTGATGTACTCCAAATTTCTCAATTTTTTACCAATTTTAATGTAAACATCATTTCAGATGTCTTATCCCGTTCAATAAAAATTTATTGTCTGTGGATCATTTTGCAACTTCTGGGAAATTTAGAAAGGTTTTATAATTTTTCTATTATCTGCACTAGTCCATGGTTTACATCATACATACGTACCATATAATTAATCACAATTCTTTTCACAATCTGTTGTGTCCATACTCCCGAATACTCGCTAATTAGATAATGTGCTTAGCTCAATAATGGTTTCCTGGATCTGTCTAACTACGACATTCTTATTACATACAACAGTCCATTTCAAAAATATGAGAAAAAATATCCACTCTGTCCGATGTATTTATATTCATTTCTGCTTATAGACCAAACCATTACCAAATGCCAAACACGTTTATGGACCTCATCATATACATATTGCGCTCGTGGCTGATAAGGCAAAATTCTTACCTTTATTGGTAATTTACATTTTCGTTTCTTCTTTCATCCTTTTTATCCTTTACTATTACAGATGGTTAGCATGTTTAGTGATTTATTTTTATGTCCCCTATTTTCTTAACACGCCTCATTCTGTCTTCCTAAATGGATCGGTAGCCTTTGGGCCGATTAAATACTAAGGCTACCTACGCCACTAGACATTACTGAAAAACAACAAGCTAAATAACACGAAAACTCCATTTATAAATATATTAACACAATCTGGTTAATTGTCTATTTTACAAATTAGTTGCCTGTTAAAGATTTTTTAGAATTCAATGTGTACTTATTAATAATTGCGTTCATTAGAAAAGAACCAAACAACACCGAGAAAAAGTTTTGCAGACGTCACTAAAAATTTTCTATTTAAATTCTTTGGCAATATCCTACTCAATTAATTTATAACATTTTATCAATTTCCTAATTTTGTAAAAAAGATTTCTTTACAAACTATTCTAGCTGTATTTATTGATATATTTTATTTGTGAAGAGCTGGTAAAGATCCAAACCAAGTAATTTGTTCACGTTTTAGAATTACCAACTGGATAACGTAACACTGAAAGTGTATTGCATTGTTTTATTTTACAACTACGCACATTAAGAATGACACTAATGTCGATCATTTTATAAATGAATATACTAAAAACAATGTGCATTCAAAAATAAAAATTGTCTTGTATAATATTAAAACATTTGGGCACCTGCACTTTAAAAAGCAAATATTTTAAAAAGAATGTGTGTCAACCTACGTATAAAACAAGTAGCTAATGTAAAATTCGAAATACCATAATGGTGTTAATAAGTAAATATAATACCAGGTGTTATAGTAAAGGCTCTGTCCGCGAGACACTTATCTAATATTCATGTGAAGTAAAAACAATCGTATAGGGCTCTTTCTAACGGAACTAATGAACTATTTGTAAACACCACTTATGTATATAAAAATTAACATTTTCCTTCGTATTTATTATTAGAATAATAAATATATATTTTTACTGCTTCTATTCCAAGCAGACACAGAACCGTTGACACATTTACTTACTTATGTACCGGGTGGCCAACTAAGAATGTCGCTCGGCCATATCTTAGGAACGGTTTACAGTACAGCTTTAGAAAAAAATATTGTTGATTAAAGTGACCCCGAGAAACGTCTGGAAATGATTTAGAAAAGCGTAGCATGACCGGTAGAGGGTGTAACTGATCACCAAAAATTTGTATTTCTTATTTTACGCAAAATTTACCAACTTAAGGTCTAGTCGGAATCTACTAAAAATTTTGCATATTTTACATCGGACAACTTTTTTATATTTTGTAAAATAAGAGGAGAGGAGGCGGAGAAACTTTGTATTGAATGAACGCTTATAACTTCGGTTCTGTTGAACCGAATTTTGCAAACTTAGTCTCGTTGTAAACAGCATTACTCCTCCAATCTAGTGCTCACAAATTGGAATCAATCTAATAAGTGACGTGCATGCTAGAGGGCGCTGTTTAATTTTTTTCGGGAATTTTGTTTTTTCTCGAAAATATTAAACGGAAACATACCTTTTTGACATCAAATTAAAAAAGTAGGCTAAATTACCAACAAATCAGCGTAAACCGGGTATCGCTATCTTTTATCAATCCGAAGATATCTTCAGAAACGTGTGGATGGTAAAAATTTCTTCTATCAATTTATATTATTCTGCTTCCCGCAAACGGCATTTAGTAAATATGGTCTTATTAGACAGAATTTTCATTGTGCTATGTTTAGTGATTGAAGCTGTTTCATTTTATTTTGTCCGTCACCGCTAGAGGGAGATAAAGAAATTAAAATACGTAAATTTTATGATTTTTTCAAAGAACAGTGCGTGGAATGCTTGGCAGCCAAGAAAACACCCTGTATAAAGCGAGTAGTTGCAGAATTTATTTCACATAGTATCGACAGTCCATACTAGTAAAAAATATTCTACTCTGTTGGTTTTGAATCTTTTGTTTTTCCCTATGCAGAATAGCTTACTGAAATGTATCAATTTATCAAGTAAAATCATTGTTTACACAGAAACTACCAACTTTAGGCCCATACAACATTATATTGTTGCAACCAGCTTTCAAGCGTGGATCATTTTCTCTATTAATATACAGAGTGTTCCATTTAAAAAAATGCAACTTTAGTCTGGCATTTCCATCTGGAACACCCTGTATAAAACAAAATATTTTTAAAACGTGCACTTGATGGTGCGGAAGAATATCCGACGACTAAATATTTGACAAAGTTTCAAATAAGCGTTAATCTTCCGTCCCCGCTTCGTTGCCGGACCCTGTATATGTGTATGTTCTATGTATTTTACCGATGCAATTTGTGTTGTATTTTTAGAAACATTTTTTGTCAATTTTTACGATTTTAACTTGTGCATATAGAAGACGTATCAGTGCACTGATGATGTGGGAACTACCGCATGAAATGCGCATATGCATACAATAAATGTATATATTTTTTGCGAGAAGTGTTTCTTTGTTTTACAATATTATATTTTCGCAAGCTCAAAACCAGTTAATTAATCATCATTATATAATTCAATTCTAGACCAAAGAGACATGTATTTCTGTAATTTGTGACATTCAACTTACATATATGATGATGACGCCTTCGACAGAGTCACGCGCATAAGTTTCGGTAGTAGACCTCAAAACCGTATAAAATACGAACGTCCAAACTGTCTAGTATATGGCTATTGGTGTTTATCTATCTTGTATCTTGGTGTTTATAACTAGATTTATATGCTTGTATCTTGTATATGACAATTATTATATTATATTATCGGACCATCCTCATAGCTTAATTTACTATTTTACAATCACCTTAATATGCTATACAACTACAAATAGTTATACCTCCAATATGTAGATCCTTTGAACTTGGGATGGGATACAATTTTTTTCAATATCCACTGGTTTCTAAAACCTCTTCCAGACTGGATTATGAATTGTTAATATAAGACCCACACGTGAATTCTTATTATTAGTGTAAGTTGATGGATGTATCTAATAAATTAGCGGGCAATAAATGAACTAAAGAGGTAGTAGCATGTAGTCCAAAGACATTACTACAACAATTTGCGCTTTCATGGTTACATTCCTGTACATGTTTCTAATACTATTTGAAAGATATATAGACATATAGTTTACACTGTACCACTGGTGTTGAATGTATAAACTAAGATCCAACCAAAATTAAATACACAACTCTGCTTGTAAGTATAGGAAGAATTGAAATGTGTGTTGTAATAAACAGACTGTGCAGTGATGATGCGAATGATGGAAAGGAAGAAGAAAGAAAGAAAGTGTTATGTTTTTTGCCTCTACTATTACGGTTATAAGACACTGTTCATTTGCTAAAAGAGCTCATATTTAAAAGAAGCTCATAATTAAACAGTGTAAAAGTGTTGTAACATCTATGCTCTAAAGATGTTTACCTTTATTTTAGCAGCAGTACCGCTACAATGAACTATGTATTATATTAACGTTGCTTGTTGCTGATAGAGATCTGACGACAGCGATAAGCGATTACGTTCCGTACGGAAAGATATTGTAAAATTCATCGTTCTACTCCTAATTAAGTGAAAAAAACAAGTAGTAAGAAATGGTTAGGTAGATAATTTAAATATGGACAGAAAGAGGTTGGTGGGCCCACCGTACCGTTTTAATGCACGGATGAGATGCTAAAACAATAACAACCGAAAAATATAATTCACGAATTCATTCTACATCGATAAACTTGCGATCGACGGCGACATTTTACAGGAGACTTGGTAATATTTCAAAGATATCGAGTTACCATCGGACATTCAGACAAACAAAAATATATATTCCTGTCGGTGGCTCCAAAAATGCAACTCAATAATTTAGAACGAAACGTGAACGAGGCAGGCAATCGTAAACAGGTGCATACGTCGGTTATTACCAGTCACGGTATGTAGAAAATTCTACGAAATTACGAAGAAGTCGAATTGAATATGTTGTTAATAATTTAATTTATAACTGGGGAATAATAATTGCGACCATGAACTGCGGAAAACACCAGCAACATTATTTTTGAAACGTGATACTAAATATGAAGCAGAATTACTCTTTTAGTATAGCTGATTATACAGGCTGGCCCATCGAAAACGAAACAGACGAATTGTCATTGAAACGGTAACTTTTTGAAAAAAATGCCGAAAGACGTTAAAGTTGTTGTCTAAGGGGACACATGTATATCTTACATTTGTACAGCACAAAATAAACGTACACTGCAAAACTTCTTTTATTTGTGGAAGTCTAGCAAGTATGGTATAGTTGTAAAGAGGATTTAATTTCCTTTTAATTGAGGTATCACTTGACCCCTGTTCCCTATGATGATGTGGGAAGGACGAGTGACGAGTGACGAGTGACGAGTACACACGGTATAATCTGAACGCGTAAAGATGCATGGATAATTTTAGCGGTGCATAAAGGTTTTTCCCAGACGAGTTGATGAGTCTCGTTTATTTCTATAATGGAGTCTGTTCACGTTATTTGAGCGAGTTTGGGAGAGGAATGGTAGTGGGTATGCACATGGCAGGTGAAATCGCGCGCCGTCTCAAACGGTCGTTCTCGGCAGTGCAACTGGCATGGCGAGAATGAAATGAGCAAGGCCGTATGCCACTACAACTGTAAGCGAAACGATCGTGTCCACACCATGCGAGCACTGCGCTCTTGCGTTCAGCGTCCTTATCAGGGCAACTTGGAACTGTTTGGCCAGCAGGAAGGGAAGACGTACTCACTACACGAACTGTACCAGGTCGTTTACTAGAGAGTGGGCTGCGACCGCGCCGTGCGTTGCAGCGGATTCAACTGATTCGTGGGCATCACCGTACACGGCGCCACTGGGTCGAGGCAAGACATCAGGGGGTTCCCGAGTGGAGGCACGTTTTGTTTTCCGACCAATTCAGATTCGAAGTGAGCGTCGGTGATGCCCAAATTTTGGTTTATCGTACGTAGTGAATATCAGTTCGAGCAGTGCACCCAGCCATACCATATCCACTGCCAGCGGAGCATGATATGTCATTACATATGGTGGACGTACACGTCTCCTACGTGTACAGCTAACGATAAGGTGCTATGGCTTGTCGTGCTTCCTAACGTTCGACGGTGCCCACATCTGCTATACATGCCCGATAACGCCCGACTGCACGTCCTGCGTGTTGTACAGACCTTTGTGGATAACCACCTCATACTAATGCGCCCGTGGTCGGCTCGTTCTCTGTATCTGAATCCGATCCAACATGTCTGGAATAGGATCGGTCGAACACTTCGACGTTAACTGAGTTCTCCGGCTAACGGTGTGGAGCTGTGGAAACGAGTTGAAACAGCATGGTTAATCATCCCTCCTGCTACCATATAACGACTTGTTGACTCCATGCCCCGTCATGTTTTTCCCGAAAGTGTATATTGCACTTGTTTCGAATAGTAAATCAAATAGAAGTACTATTATCAAACCAGAATCTATTTTGAGTAAAAAAATCGACGACCACTATTCTCACCTACATAGCTGCAAGTGTTAATTAACGACGTTGCTGATACGTGTATGCGATTTGTTATGAGCTCTAGATATAACAGAACATAGTATTCTTAAAAGTAAGACGTATTATTATGGACTGTCAGGCGGAAGACTTTGTGTCTTAGAGTTTCGTTATTCTTCGAGTGTTTTGTTGGAATGCTACAAGGCTGAATTTTGGCTTCGCTTTTCTTTCTTATATACGTTAATGATTTGTCGCGATTTGTTACGGATAAAGTGGTTTTGTATCGGGTGACACCGATTTGATTGCCACGGGTACCACGTACGAGCAACTTTTCCAAAATTGTCGTGCTGCTCTCAATAATTATATGTATGGTTTCGCATAATAAACTTTGAGAAAAATTAATTAATGTTGCAACATAAAGATAACATAAGTTTAGTGGTCGAGGATGTGAGGCCTTCCGCTGTGTTCGTAGGCTGCCGACTTTAACTCTGGATTCTTTTTTGTGTGTGGTAGTCACACGTTGACAATGTGGTGTCGAAGTTGAACTCAGTTACCTATCTACTAACTACTATAAAAGAATCGTAACAGTTCTAACACATTAAAAAGAGTGTATTGCGCATATTTTAATTCGCACTTGAAATGCGGTTTATTATTCTCGAGTAAGAAAGCTGTGAGAGAATCTTGCAGAGTATTTCAAGGCGATGTATATCCTGACGGTTTATAATCTATATATATTATATAATTAGCGGCGATGTACGTAAATAAGAGCCAATTTCTATCCAATTGTACATATAATACTAAGAACCCAATAGAGGTATAGCAAAGTCTGTTAAGTACTATAGACTCCACATAAATATGGGAATCAATATATACAACGTTTTACCAAACGATTTGAAGGAGATCATGGCAAGCCGTTTCAAAAATCTTTGAGGCGATTATTGCTTTTATTTTGAAGTATCGTTTTTAACTCACGAATAGTAAGAATTGATGGGACCTCAATATATGATTTCGATTGGATTCTTGCGGGACTGTTAGTCACTATTAAGTTTTATTTTTGTGTTCTAGTTCTTGTATTTTACTGTTTGTATTTTATTTTGTTAAATTCAATTTGTAATTTGAATTTGCTCATGTTCATATGGCGTACTAAATATTGTATTGTTGCTTAACCCTTGCAGTCTCTGTATTTAAATGGATTATCATCAAACACCAAAGAAGATTTCATATGAGAAATCAGACCCTGAATCACATAGTGGCCGACATCTATCGGGGATCTCTTATTCTAGCGCCTACTCTGTTCTTATTCTACATGTCTGATTTATCGACGACTCCCCAGATGCAACTAGCCGTTCACGCATGTGATATGCTGTAGACTTCAGGCACAAATCGACCCCACCGGTTGCTGGGGTTGAGGTGAAGACTCAAACAGAATGAGAGCAAATGCACAGCAATTCGATTCACAAGAAAAGGCAGGGTTCTCCACGACAACATCTTTGTGGGGGATCTAAGATTGCCATAGAATCTCTGTTCTCTACCTTAGTGTCATCTTAGGCCAGAGACTGACATTCAGTCAGCATGTCCAAAACACTGCCGTGAAGTGTTTGGCTACTTGCCTCAGCATTAATACCGGTCTTGTGCTCAAAGAGTACCATGTAACCCAAACTTCAGGTACTGCTTTATACTTGCTTTCTCCGTCCAATTATAACGTACGGAGTCCTGTCGTGGTCCAGTGTGGCAAAGCTCCACTTAAACAAACCAGAAGTCCTACCGAACAAAATCGTCTGAATAATAACTGGAGCATCTTGGGTCGTCACGTCGACGCTGGATAAGACTACACCCTCAGCCAACCCACTCGCACTTCTCACCGAGCTGGACCGCGATAGGCCTCCACCTAGGATGAGGGTAACGAGAGCCTTGAGCAACGCAAACGTCTAAATCAGCAAACCGTTGACGCCGTCCGCATAGCGGAGATTCACATCCACCAAGGAGCGAACACCCCACCTTCCACACCTCAATGTCCAGAAGGGCCTACACAAGAGAATAGAGGGATTAAGGATCTTGAATCCATCCCTAGAAAAGACGAGATATATTGGAGTTATTACATGAAGAATAATGATATAACAACATTCTCTCATTTATTTACACATTTTACATATTATTTTTGTATTTCAATGTTTTAATTCAAATTACATTTGTACAAATTCTGAACTCCCAGCTTCTAAAAATTTAAATATTTATAAGAAATAAGTATGTAGTCGTAGTGTAGCATGCAGAGTGACTATCACAAGCGTTTAGTATAAGAAATATACTCTGCGATAAGAAACTTCGCTCAAATTTTTATTATTCAAAAGTTTTATAACCACAACTTCAATGGAATTGGTAATTTGTATGCATGTATGCATTCAGCTTTTCCAGCTGCAATGTCCATCAACATCATTAAATTACAATAAGTTAGAAGTTTTAAGAAAAGTTTTGCGTGCAAATACAATGTATGAAAGTACAGTTTCGGCATTTCTCACCTGGACACATAGCATGTGCTAAGTATGTGCAATTGCTAGGGGCAGGTAAATAATATTGCAAAATCGGAATATTGCGACCAGCGCGGTTGGTAGACCTATTTTTGTTAAGCAGTGACGGTGCATATTTATCTATTCGCTCACTTTGACTATGCTGAAGTATGCAATGTGTCAGGATTAGAAATACCATATGTGTACGTACTTGACATACATTGTAAAAATATTGAGTATTTTCAAGAAACAACAATTTTCTCAAATGATCTAAATAGCTACATATTAAGTAACTGAATCCAGCATCATAGTTTGCCATATCAAACTACATTGTAGTTTGCGCCCAGCTGATGTATGTAGATAAAATAAAATGCTAAAGAAGTAACGTCAATTACAATTTTAGTTTTACTCTTGAACCCAAAACTGGTAAAATTGCTTTAAAGTGAACAAGAAATCAATTAACAGGACAAGTAATTAATGTTTACTAGAAGACGAAGGAAGAGGGTATTATATTTCCTGCGTATACAATCTACGAGGAATGATTTGAATATTTTCTTTTGATTAGATTCCATAGTTTGTCACATAGAATTTGCTAAGTATAATAATTAGCGAATGGTATCGCTTAAGGTAACATTACTTGTTAAATCGTTCATATATTGAAAATCAAAATGGATACTAAGATTAGCCATTCATGTACCGCGGTATCTTGTTTGATATAGCAGTACAATAAAGATCAAGCGATAACTAGAAACCTTTCTTATTCCCTTATGTAAATATTGGAATTATTTTGGCTATTATTAATTAGTCCTGATAATAGTCTTCCTCTAAAGATGTATTAAAAACGATAGTGGTTGCGCAATAATCAGAGAAACATGTTACATCATATACATGTATACATCCTTAACTAAACTTCTAGTTCGTCAGGTGATACTGAAGAGAAAGAACTCGCATTATTTATGTAACATTCTGCAAATACATTTGTATAGAATTTTGTACAATAGATTTTGAAATTTCATATAATGCATTTACGAATAAATAAATATTATTATAGGTGTAGTTTCATAAACTTGACCTAATAATTAAGTATATTTACATGCACTTACTCAATATACGTTATCAAATACTGCTCAGTTATAGCAACGCTCTTTGATATTAGAAGCATCATAAAGTGCAAACTTCCTCTGATTAATTATACTCGCATTTGTAACATTTGTACCAAAGACATACGTCCACAGTCCTTCAAATCAAAGGTGATTAAACGCTTGCTTACAAGAAATACGTTCATTCGAGTCACCACTACATTGATACTAACATATGCGTGTAGTTTATGCTTCTTTCACTCACCCATTCTCTGCCCTTTAATTAATTAAAGCACATCTAAACGGGACGGCGCCGGCGTAGGTAGGTACATATATGAACGAGAGCTTCTATACCTTCATTTCATTTGTCGGGACAATAATAATGCTATAAATAGGCTCCATTTTCTACAAATGTATATTGTACAATTGGAGTTCCTGGTAGATCGATAAATAGATTTATAACTTATGCCCCTACTTCATTTAGAAATACACGACTAATGTAAAGTTTAGAACCAATTAATCAAATCTTTTAGTCAAATAGTAAACTAGGTATATATATGTTACATACGTATTAAATGTAAGTATGTATATATGTATATGTGCATATACATATATCCGTATACATGTATGTATACCCTCACGTATAATTCCCGAAGCGTCTATGTATAAGTGATCGTTTTAAACTGAATACAAAGTTTACATAGAACGAAATGTAGTGATTAAATTACAGCGTTTTCTATTATTCATTACTCGCAGTAAAGAAATACTGGAAATATTTGACTTTTTAACAAAATTAATCAAATTATAGATAAATCTCGACCACTAATTTGATTTGTCTATTTAGTAAAATGTAAAATGGATTCTTTTTCTTTTTAAGGCCCAGTTTTATGAACCTATCGCATAGAAACTATATAACTGATTAGCTATTTTATTTTTTAACCTAGGTTTTCTAGAGCATTGGAAGATATATGTTGTTTCAAATCTGCATGCTTCTGAAGT